>JAANYP010009216.1:0-184042 GCA_020465985.1 Centrapalus pauciflorus
TAGATCCTCTGAGTGGGTATAAAAGGAAGCTTCTAAGGACAGAAAGAAGCGTGAAGAAAGCTAAGTGCTGAAACCAAGAGTGAACGTGCAAGTGTGATTTTCATGCATGCAAGCCTTCTGTGTAAATCAGTATCTGTGTGTCTAAGCTGTTTTACATAAGTTGTTCCCTTAAGTCTTGTAAACACAGTGAGTGCTTCTTAGTGAGTGTATTCATTGTATTCTAGTTTGAGTTTGTCTTAGACTAGTAAACATACTGTTGTATCTGTCATCTCAGCTTGAACTATTCCGCATTCAAGCTTGTTTGTAATTAACAAATTGTTGATAATACATACAAACATTGAGAAAATAGTGTGTAGTTTTTTAAATAGCTGTATTCACCCCCCCCCCTCTACAGCTTAAAGCTATATACTTTGGGAACCTCTCGGGACCTACACAATGCAAAGGTGATTCCAGCTAACTCAATATCATGAGTTGGTGCGCTTTGCTCGTAAACTTTCAATTGCCTTGAAGCATAGGCAATAACCTTTCCCCTTTGCATGAAGACACAACATAAACATGTACCAGATGCATCACTGTAGACAACAAAGTAATCATTGCCCTCTGGTAAGGCTAGGATTGGTGCTTAAATAATATTTTGTTTCAGAATTTCGAAAGCTTTTTGTTGCTTATCAGACACAACATATTTTGTTCTTTTGTGTTAACATTGTAAGTGGTACAGCAATTTTCGAGAAGTCCTTTATGAATTACCGGTAGTAATCAGCCAATCCAAGAAAACTTTGGATTTTAGAGGCATTTTGGGGTGTTTGTCACTTCTGGACAGCCTCGACTTTAGATGGATTAACGAAAATACCTTCGACAGATATGACACGGCCAAGGAATTGAATCTGTCTGAGCCAGAATTCACATTTCGAAAATTTTGCGTAGAGTCTTTCTTTTCTCAATAACTCTAGCAATTGGCGTAGACTAACAGCATGATCAGCTTCTGTTTTGGAGTAGATCAGAATATCGTCTATGAATACGAAAACTGACTTATTCAACATTGGTCTGCACATGCGATTCATGAGCTCCATGAATGCCGCTGGTGCATTAGTTAGACCAAATGGCATTACAAGAAACTCGTAATGACCATATCTCGTTCGGAAAGATGTCTTTGAGATAACCTCTTCTTTGACTTTTAACTGATGATACCCAGAACGATGATCAATTTTGGAGAAGTAACTTGCTCCCTATAACTGATCAAATAGGTCATCGATTCTGGGCAGAGGATACTTGTTTTTAATAATGACTTTGTTCAACTCCCCATAGTCGATGCACATACGAAGAGTTCCGTCGTTCTTTTTAACGAATAAGATTGGTGCACCCCACAGAGATAAACTAGGTCTTATTAATCCTTTTTCTAATAGAACTTGCAATTGTTTCGACATTTCCTGCATTTTTGCAGGCGCAAGTCGGTAAGAAGCTCTGGCGATTGGAGTCACACCAGGAACTAAGTCGATACCAAACTCGACCCTTGACGTTCTGTTGGCACTCCAGATATATCGTCAAGAAATACGTCTGGAAACTCACAGATGATCGAAATATCAAAAACAGATTTCTTTCTTTCTTCGGGGACAGATTCAGATGACACATACCATAGATAAGATTCAAGACCCTTAGACAGATACTTGCAAGCTTTTTAAATAAGAAATGAAGCAGTGGGCACCTTTACGTTTGTCGCCTTTGATATCCAACACATTGTCGTCTGAAGTCTTGATTCTGACTTCGGCGATTACAAACGATAGTGGCCTCGTTATTCATTAACCAATCCATGCCGATAATGACTTCAAACTCTTTTATCAAAATCGGGATAAGATCAAGATTGAACACGACGTTATTGACAAGCAGAGTACAATTTTGGTACACAATAACATAATTGTTACTGGTTGTCTCAATATCAAGTACAACGGAGAGCTTTGATGGATGTTTGGATAATCTTCGAGCAAAAGCAGTCGATATGAAAGAACAACTAGCACTGGAATCAAATAACACACAGGCAGGGATAGAGTAAAGTAAGAACAAACCCGTAACTACATCAAGCATTTCCTTTGCCTCCTCTGCTGTGATTTGAAATGCACGAGTTCTAGAAGTTGTTGTTGCAGCCGAACTCCTCATGGTTGAACCTCCAACAGGTGATTAAGGTTGGCTTCTACTTCCAGTAAGACACTGATACATGAAATGTCCACGTTTTCCACATTTAGCGCATCCGAGACCTCGCTGAGGGCACTCTTCACTACCGTGGCCAATCTTGCCACATGCATAGCAGGTAACATCGTTAGGATTTCACTGCCCCCATATGTGATTTCTTACATCGTTTGCAGAATGTCGGTTCATTAGTAATGGCATAGGACTGAGCATTCTGAGGTGAACTAAATTGTTGGGATTGCTGAGACTTTGATTTGCTGGGTTTAAAGAACTTGCTGAATCAATGCTTCTTCGATGGAGAGGGACACGTCGGATTCGAATGTGGAGCAACAAGCTGATCACCATACTCTAAGTACTCATTTTCTATCGGCCTAGCCACTTCCATTATCTCGAGATAATTCTTATACTTCATAACGCTCATTGGGTGTCTGTATCTCGGATTCAGACCTCTGCGAAACTGATTCATCTTCTTTTTCTTCTGTGGATACTTGATAAGAAGAATAACCACACAGACGCGAAAATTCATGCTCATACTCATACACAGTCTCTGTGCCTTGTGTCAGTTGCATTAGTTGGACCTTCATCTTGTCTTGCTGATCGGCAGGACAATGAACATACCGAGAAACTGATCCCTCTCTAACGTCTTGATGACATCCTCACCAAAACTCTCTTTTGTGTTTTCCACTAGGCACGAGCAGCGCCGACAAACAGAGCAGTCGCAAACTTTACATTCTTAGATTCGAGGCAGTCTGAGATACTAAAGATCTCCTCAGTATGACTAATCCAGACCAAAGTCTGGATAGGGTTTACAGTACCCTCAAAGTTCAATGCACCGCTAGCTTTAAGATCTTTAAACTTACAGCCTTTTGGTTGTTCTATATGGGCATCTGGGTTTGAGTTATCAGAACTAGATTCTTGGTTTTGGATTTGCTTATCTTTTCTTTTTTTTCTTATCAGCTCTTCTTTTTTGCTTCAGCCTCATCTCTGGCTTGAAATTTTTCTTGCATACTTTTATTTTGTTGTTCTGCTTGTTGTGCTAACAGTTGTCGCATCATCTCGTATATTTTTTAGGGTGTCATATTGTCAGGGATATCACCTGGTCCAGACATCTTTACTGAAAATAAAATCATATAACTTTCAGTTTATAGACTTATAAGCTATGAACCCTTATTCCCATCTGTTAGTGTATGGTGTGTAAAGATGACATTACTACTGCATCATGGCTGATTTCATAAAACACTTGAGGGTCACACCGATGAGCACAACTGAGCATATGCAATTAAACTATTGAATAAATAATATTGGATATTGTTTATGACACGAAATGATCATTGAGATTAAATTAATAGATGATTAATTATATCTCAAAGTAGGGGGATTAAAAGTGCAATATTGGATATTGTAGTGATGTAAGTGTCATTGGATGATAATTAAATAATTATCTAGTCTTTTATTTATTATTGGATATTAAATAAATGATTGATTTATTTGAATTAATATTATCATCTATTATCAGATAATTGGATGGATAATTTTAAACAAATAAATAAAAGATAAATATAAATAATTATCTAGTCATTTATATATTATTAGATAATATATAAAAGATTAATATTATTATAAGGGCATATGATCATAGAGATAATTATATAATGTTTAAATAATAAAGATAATTATTAAGATATATATTATATTATTATATTAGAGTTTCATTAAAACTAAAACTAATAATAATAATAATAATAATAATAATATATATATATATATATATATATATATATATATATATATATATATATATATATATAATCACACGGCCGCTTGACATATAAAAGGAATCTATATATATGATGTAGATATGCATGAGAAGTGGAGGTGACCTAGGGGCTAGGGTGAAAGAATTCACCGCGCACACACATAATGGTGTATGTGTGTTGGATTAACCTAGCCGTACCAAACACACACAATTACGTGTGTGTTTTTCCCATTCTTCGTGTGTTTGATTGCATACCTGGCGCCGTTCGATCGTGTCATCAACGGTGGATACCTAGAGCATCCCATTCGTGTATTTTTGTCAATAAATACAAAGTTACGGATTTTTATTGCTTTCTCGTTTACTTATCTTATGTATACTTGATGATCCGTGTACGGAATTCGTAATTTTTAAAGGCTTCCGTTGTGCATTAATATGATTAAAAGTTTATGTTTTTATGAAAAACGATACGAATACCCAACAGTGGTATTAGAGCCACCTCAAGTAACATAATGAAAGTATTATTCGTGTTTTTATGTCCAATGTTATTAAAGTTTCGATTTTTAATAATTAAAAGTGTTTAAACGATCGAAATTAATAATTAAAACGTTTAAGGTTTTGATTTGGCTTGGAGAAAATCGACCAAAGGTTTTGGAAACCCCATGGTCATTCTCGGCCAACCTTGCAGTTTTTCAGAACTCGGGATTTTGAAACCTTAGTTTGTTTTATTTAGTTGAAAATTAGACCTAGAGATTTCGGCTATGGGTTGCGACCCATGACCTCTCGGTTGTGATGTGGTAACCGAGGTGATGGATTATTTGTTTCCGTCATGTCGTTTAATTCACGGTTAAACTCGAACGGTTAAATTAAATGCGTTAAAATCGAATTAATAAATCAAAAGTGTTTGGTTATTAATATTTAAACATTTGTGACTAAATGCGTTTTCGGTTTTACAAAATTAAAGTAGGAGACTTTATGAGTTTTATAAAATTCACAAATCGGTTTAAATATTATTCGATTCGATAATTAAACGATGAATTGGAATATGGAAATCGAAATAATTAAAGTGAGTGGATTAAAGGCTTCGATTAATTTCAGCCGTCAAAGGGTTTAATACCCTACTTGTTTTCGGTTCATATGGGTTATTGAACCCGAGTATGAGTCGGTTAACTAAGTTGGTTCGTTTCCGTTTTCCGGTAATTCGTCGTTTAAATTAAATTAGTTTTAATTAAAAGTTAAGTTTTAATGTTGAAATTAAAATTAATGGTAATTTTAATTTATAAACTAGATTTAATTTATGCATTTAATATTTAGTTCCATAAAATGTATTATTAAATTAAAGAGAGTTTAATTAAGGATTCTATTTTCAAATTGATGAAATTGTGACTTTGAGTTTCATGTTCGGTCATGGTTTAATGTTTTGAGATTTGATCTCGACATTAACGTTTTTGGTAGAAATCGTTTAAAACCATAAAGAAAAGTTTTTGGTGTTATTTAAAGATGATTAATTTTCTTTAATATTTTAAAAGACATATTTTATTGGTAAAATTGTTTATTTAGAAAATTGACATTTTAAATAAAGTTTATTTAATTCTGGAAAGGTGTTTCTATAGAATAATAGTTAATTGATAATTATTTGAAGGAAGTTTAAATTATTTAATAATATTATTTGAAAATAAAGACTATATTTATTAAAGGTTGTTTAATAAAAAGTTTCTTAAAATAGTAAGTTTAAGTTTCAGAGATGTTTGAATTGTTAATGGAATATTTTAAGAAAAGTGTAGTTTTGAATCCAAAGATAATGCAAATATGGAATTGAATTTGAATTTTTTCGGGAAAAAGTTTCTAATTTTTGAAAGTGTTCCTGAATTTCGAGTTTATGAACCGTATTTAATTTAAGAACGATATTGGACATGATTACTTCGATTAATGGTAGATTAATTGGTCTTGGAATTATTTTAATGGCAAGATGAAAATGAATTCTGGATTATTAATATGCTTTACTGCTTTATTTATGTTTGTGACATAGCCGAGCCTTGAGACCCCTTGTTTGTGATGATTGTTTGTTTAATCTCAATATTTGCTATTTTATTATTGGTTATATTTTTGGGAAGGCATGCGTGCCATTGGAATCCCGGGTTTTATGATGTAGTCTGTGATAGGTTAGAAAATAGGCAAATGTATTTAGATTAAAATTATGTAAAAATCATGGCGAAGATGTCCATCAAGAAAAAGGTCATCCATCAAGGACGCTCGGAGACATCATCGGATGCTGAGGCTAGTGGGAGCTGAAAGAGTTCATCCTTCTTGCCTTGTGTGTTGATTTTGTCCCTTAGGTGTTGACCTAATTGGTTTGTCCGTATGGCTCTCGGAAACCAATTTAGTTTCGGCAAGGCTATGTCACCATGTGATTGTATGTTTTATTTCTTTATGCCTTATTTATATCTGTGTGGTTGTGGTGACAAAGTAGATAAATAAAAGAAATCAAAACTACAATCATTTTTGATGAAAAATTAAAGTATTTAAAAGGAAGTTTAAATTGGAAATTTTAATTATTTTGTCAGGTGTTAGATATGACATTTTTATGAAATTAGTTTTTCAAATAAAAGGAGATTTATTTTTAAAATGTCATATGATCAAAGAATTGAAATTCTTAAAACTGGTACATCAACTGGATTGTTTACCAGAATATGTGTTGTCTAGGACAGTCACGCTATGGCTATGGTTGTAGGAATTTCCGAGAGGTTTAGAACCGAAAGGATCCTGCCCACTGACTAACCTGATTGGCCACTAGTTCTTGGTAAGAGACTGGTTATAAACCCAAATTAAAAATCTGACACAACACACCGTCCATATAGTGGCACTCACGGTGACCGGTCGTCGTAAGTAGGTTCAGCCTTCGTTGGGTGCTTACGCCGCAAACACAAAGAGCTGTGAGGTAAGCACTGCGGATCCTAAGTGAGACTTGGGCCAGTGACTTGCAGTTGTTATATGGTGTGTGTCAGTGGTGGTTCCTCAGTAAGACTGTTGCCCAAGGTGTGGATGAGATTAGACATGATCAATTTAAGAAATTGAAAATCTCATAAGATCTAAGAGTTGCAAAGGTGTTGTAATTGGTAATAAGTTGCCTGCCTGAGTAGCTTATTCATGTAGGTTCAGCCTCCGTTGGGTGCATGAATAAGTAAAATGGTTCTTAGGATTAATAAATCATTTTCTGAATTTTGGGTTATTGATTTGTTAATGGTTAATCAAATACTAATTTTTGAAAAATTGTTTTAGATTGTTGAAAGAGGCAGAGGTAGAAGCGGTTTAAATAATAACAATGACAATAACGGTAACAATAACAATGATAACACCAATCTCCCTCCTCAACCTCCTCCTATTGTAAATCCTCCCTAAAAGCGCAAAATTGCTACTTTGAGGACCATTCGGGAAATGGAAAGCTCAAAAGAAGCATTCCCTGAACTGGGAATAAGATCTAACTAATGTTTTGAGTACAGAGCGAAAGTCGTGTGTTCTGGAAAGGGCACCATGACCTGATCCTGCAGAGACTGCTACAGTTGAGTAGAGAAATCTCCACAAGAAGCACTCTGAGGATTCGGTCAATGTTGCCTGTCTAATGCTAGCGACCATGATATCTGAGCTGCGGACTAGCCTTATGGACGTCTCAGCTTGCCAGATGTATCGCCGGCTAAAAGATATGTTCTAGACTGAGGCTCGGACTGAGAAATATATACAACTAGGGCTCTGAGCTCCTGCAGAATGGCAGAAGGATTAGCTGTTTGACCCCATTTGCTGAAGATGAAAGGTTATCTGGATCATCTTAGCAAACTTGGGTATCCCGTGACACAGGACATGACCAAGAATCTGATTCTCAGTTCCTTATTGAAGGAATTTTAGCAATTTGTAATTTGTTCCAATATGCACGGAGAATATGATCGGTGGTCTGCATCAGATGCTATAGACTGCTGAGGGAATGATTAAGGAGAGAAGATAAGGAAAGAGACGGAAGGGAAAGTAAGTTTCCAAGCCGGAGGTTAAAGCTAACAAGTAGCTAAAACCTAGAACCAGAGAAGTCAAATCCAACGATGAATTCTTTGATTGCTAGGAAACTGGGCACTGGGAAAGGGAATTGTCCCAAGTACTTGGAAAGGGTCAAGGTTGACCGCATTGAGACTTCGTGTATCTGAATCAGTCACTTCTATTGTTCTTGGATATGTGATACCCAATTGAACAAAGTTTTATGCATAATGTCTGCAATGAATAAAATGAAGTGAAAAGAGATGACAGATTCAGTGGGAGCATAGAGACATCTTAGAGAATACTCTGCTGGACATTATTTTCATGTCATCAATAGTTTATCATGGTGTAGTAAACAACTTTGTAGTTGAATTTCTTGCAAATATTTTTGGGATAAATAAAAAATTTGGAGTTGAAAATTTATTGATTGAAATTCCTATTGTTTAAAATTACTAAACCATGATTATAGACTATTGATTCAAGTGGAGCTTGAATATTAGCTTGTCAATGGAGATTGGACAAGCTAGTAGTCATATTCAGATAAAAAGGGTTACCATGTTGTTGTGTAAATTGTTCAAGTGTTCAAATGCAGTTTCATTGAACTTGTTAATTCTTGAAAGTTAGTTCAAGAGATTATATGAGTTGGATAGTCATCCGTGATTATATAGAAACTAATAAAATGCAGAAGTAAATGTAAATGAGTTACATGGAGGTTAATTCACTTCACTTGTCAGAAATAATTAGACTTGAGAAGTCAGGATTGTTTAGACAAGAAGTAATCTAATTTTATAAAATTACATGTGAAATGTATACAACTTGTGTGATGGTTAGTCAAGTAATAGCCTTTGACTTGTTTAAACACTCGTCGGCAAACTTGACGAAACACTACAACAAAATGTTGTCGATAACCAGGTTCTGGTGGTTATGGATACATATCACAAATGTTGGACACAATGTTATTAAAGATATCTTGTTAAGATATAGAAAAACCGCATACTGTCATATTCAAGACTAAACATCTAAACGTATCACTAGTAGCAATTAATCGGAATTGCTAGAGCTCCTAAATTTTAATCCTGGTGTCTTTATGAGTGATTTACCAGTTCCTCTAAAGATAATGGATATAAATTTGTAAGGAGATTCAGAATTAGTCTGAATAATATTACAAGAAGTTGTAATAAAGAACTAGTGAAATTTTTCAAAGATAAACGGTAATGGAAGTTAAGTCAGTTAACTAGAGAACACTCCTACTAAGATCATGTCTGAAATTAATTTTTCGATAGATCGTATTACCGTTACATTTGATAAAGGAACAGTAGCATTAAATTGATGGAACTCATGTTGTGTTTATTGAGATAAAGGAGAGCAATATGATATCTTTAATGTCGTTCTATTAAGCATGTTTTAGAAATCCAAGAATAAATTTGAAGTTATTCTAAAACTATTCCATGGTTGCTTGTTGTCGTGGGAACCACAACGAGAATAAAAAGGCTACTGTGGTTTTTGGTTGATATTCATGGGTGGTGAATATAACAAAGGTTGGACCAAATTCAGAGGTATTTGTTGCGAACAAATATTGGATTGACCCACCGATTGAGACCACTTTGTGGATCATAGTCATGAGTCGTCTCAAAAAGGTAATCCTTAGTACCTGAGATGTCTACGTACTTTAGTGTGGGTGCTGCTGTACATTTGGCCTAACCTAACGTCATCCGTAACTGGGTGATCATAACGGTTCGAGGCTGGTTGCAGTGGGAGTCGTGCTGGAGGCCTAGATAGTCAAGATGGGATTTGCACCTTCTTTTAACTAAGAAGAGATATTTCTGGGCCCCTCGGCGATCGATACTGACAGAAATGCATGGCCATGCTCGGACAGAAGTGATGTGTTCTACTATGTCTGTTTCAGTTCAATATGAGATCAGGGAGTCGAGAAACATAATCGTGACTGCTACGGTTGATCTAATCCATGCCTAGCTTTCACATTGAAATATCGTGATGCATAGGATATAACCTAAGTTTCTTTTTGGAAGGCTGTTTCAACAAGAATGCCCAAATGGGAGTCAGAGTTTTTATGACCTTGGTTGCCTAAAGTGTCTAGCCATGACCTCCTTTAGGCGCATGCTGCAGGACAGTATGTCGTCTTACACAAGTGGGAGTATGTTAGTGTGGTGTGTAAAGATGACATTACTACTGCATCATGGCTGATTTCATAAAACACTTGAGGGTCACACCGATGAGCACATTTGAGCAGATGCAATTAAACTATTGAATAAATAATATTGGATATTGTTTATGACATGAAATGATCATTGAGACTAAATTAATAGATGATTAATTATATCTCAAAGTACGGGGATTAAAATTGCAATATTGGATATTGTAGTGATTTAATTGTCATTGGATGATAATTAAATAATTATCTAGTCTTTTATTTATTATTAGATATTAAATAAAAGATTGATTAATTTGAATTAATATTATCATCTATTATTAGATAATTGGATGGATAATAATAAACAAGTAAATAAGAGATAATTATAAATAATTATCTAGTCATTTAAATATTATTAGATAATATATAAAAGATTAATATTATTTAAAGGGCATATGATTATAGAGATAATTATATAATGTTTAAATAATAAATATGATTATTAAGATATATATTATATTATTATATTAGAGTTTCATTAAAACTAAAACTCTTAATAATATATATATATATATATATATATATATATATATATATATATATATATATATATATATATATATAATCACACGGCCGCTTGACATATAAAAGGAATCTATATATATGATGTAGATATGCATGAGAAGTGGAGGTGACCTAGGGGCTAGGGTGAAAGAATTCACGGCGCACACACATAATGGTGTATGTGTGTGTGTGGTGGATTAACCTAGCCGTACCAAACACACACAATTACGTGTGTGTTTTTCCCGTTCTTCGTGTGTTTGATTGCATACCTTACGCCGCTCGATCGTGTCATCACCGGTGGATACCGAGAGCATCCCATTCGTGTATTCTTGTCAATAAATACAAAGGTACGGATATTTATTGCTTTCTCGTTTACTTATCTTATGTATACTTGATGATCCGTGTACGGAATACGTAATTTTTAAAGGCTTCCGTTGTGCATTAATATGATTAAAAGTTTATGTTTTTTATGAAAAACGATACGAATTCGCAACACCATCCTAACAGTCTCTACATCCTATCTCAGTTCAAACCACCTAAATGATTGATACTTATGTATTGCTTCAGTTTAAGATCAACTATTACCCACATAATACATGATTCACAAACTATGGGCTCTGATACCATCCTGTGAAGACCACCCCTTACGGAGGAGTCTTAGAGACTAGGTCCCAGTTATGCAACACGATATCAATCATAACTAAGATAGAGTAATTAAGTTGCGGAATTCAAATTACAGTACAACTATTAGGATTAAGTTTTATACAGATTTTTAGTACAATCATACAAAGTTTAAATTAAACTTATAAAAGTACAAGACTAGTCCATTACATAACTCTCATACATCAAAGTAATTCTACCCAACTACCACAATTATTATCTTCAAAGTTGTACCAATAGGTTGTTGAGTAGGGTCTATAAGCTTCAACTTGATCTTGATAGACCTAAGAACTGGGTCCAACAGGTGTTTTCCCCTTATCTTTTCCAGTAAAGAGATTCAACAACGACTGTAAGCAATGGCTTAGTGAGATTATAGATTTATCAGTAAATAAGAGTAGGATGATATGGGTAACAACCGTGATATAACTTGACTGCCGCCAACAGCCACGCAAAGTGAGACATAGCAAATAAGAGTAGGATGATGTCTAGGCCACGCTCACGCTTTAGTGGAAGCTATCCACTCAATATTGGGCTAGCTACCAGTAAACAACGTGGGGGAGCATCGGGTAAACAGCTATCAAATTCAGATGAACTGGTGACATAAGCAAGGTCTAGAACAATAAACCAACAATGTTAAATATGCTTAGTTGGAAACAAATACATCAATGGTGCAAGCAATGATGATAAGCATATATAATCAAAGTCATGATAGCAATATCAGTCTGTAATGATAACTAAAATGAACTTTAAATACAATGTGTGCAGGATGATATATCAAATAGATATCATGATACACAGGGCATCACCAAACCATGGTGAGCACAGGTCACAATCCTGCTGAGCATATATGAACTCCAAATAAGCTATGAACAACAATATGTCTCACCCATAATCAAGCATGTAAAGCTGAAATATGTATAACTCACAGTTTTACTGACTTAAGCTGAGCTATTGACTTTAGCAAGCAGATTACTCCACCACCTTAGTTATCTCAGGATTTAACTTTAACCTTTGACTTTATGGACTTGGCTTGGCTTTCCAAACTTTGACCCACTTTCAATAACTTTAGACTTTATTACTTTGTTCAGAATTATCTGAACTTGTCCAGTGTTTAGCATTTGCATGGACGTTAGCTTTAAAGACTTTTCATCTGATTGCTTATCATGTCACATTAAGCTTTGTTGAATCATCATTGTACTTTTGACTTTCATTGACATGATTTTGATATCTTATAAGCATTTTTTTTTCTTTTTCATGGACATGTATGACTTTATTAAATTATTTTAAGCTTTCATTTACACTTGAAAACATGTATGTATGCACATAAATTCATGCCATGGGCTTATTTAATATCTATATGTTCATAAGGTTTGCATGTGAAGTCACGTAAACATGTATGCTTGCTTATGAAATATGAATAACAATATGCTTTAGAATGAATTATGTAAATCAATCCACCTATACACATCTTCAGTGATGTTTTAATTATATCAATACTCTCACTTATGTGTTCATACACTTTCATTAAATGCAACATATGCATATGTATGTGTATGTGTGTGTTTATATATATATATATATATACATATATATATATATATATATATATATATATATATATATATATATATATATATATATATATATATATATATATATATATATAGAGATAGGGGGTTCAATGGAAAACCACAATGCACCTGAAAACTTGTGAAAACCGCACTGCACCACCACAAATGCATCAAATTCCCCGCGTGATGTATCAAAATCCCGCGTGATGATCAAATTTCCCGCGTGATGCATCAAAATCCCGCGTGTGCATCACCTTATTTACGATCATGCCACCACGTTTTTCATAGTTTTCAAATAGTTTGCATAGTTATATATATATATATATATATATATATATATATATATATATATATATATATATATATATATATATATATATATATATATATATATATATATGTGTGTGTGTGTGTGTGTGTGTGTGTGAACAAGTTATCGTTGTGAACGTTGTGAATAAATAAAAAACAATACATATAATCATTTATATATATCAATAAGTGTTTGTAACATGATTCATATGATTCAAAAGGTTCGTAAAAGTGTCTACAACAAGATTCAAAACATTCAAAAGATTCATAGTAGTTTTTACAACAAGATGCATAGGATTCAACAAGATTCATAAGATTCGACAAATTCATTGGATTTAATAAAATCCATAGGATCAAATAAGATTAATAGGTTAATAAAAGGGTTCAGTAGTATTTTCAACAAGATTCATAAGATTCAAAAGCTATTTTATGGTTGTTCACAATGTTCACAGCGAATAAAGTGTTCACAAAAGATCTTTAGTCTATATATATATATATATATATATATATATATATATATATATATATATATATATATATATATATATATATATATATATATATATATATATATGAAGGATGCTATAAATTGACCACACATACATGTTTCTATACTTTAATTGACGCCACTTAATGAATATTTGTAAGTATAAATGGTTGCACACATGTAAGGTTCAAATATATTGTAAGTCTTGGAACTTTGCAACAATCACCACCCACTTAACACACATCACAGACTTGTTCCTTAGTTTCTTTTGTGAATAAAGGAGTGAAAGGGCTGCTGTTTAGATTACAAAACAACCGAGACTTATATTGCTGCCATGGTTTCTGTTTCAGCGATCCAACATCCAAGATTCACTTTTGTGAGTCTTGGATCTATTATGCTAACATCACACACTTAACACTTGATTTATTTTAAGTTTGCAAAAAGGGCTGCTATGGTTGAATTAATACATCCGAGACTCTCATCAATGAGTCTCGAATCTTTTCTTTTCTACATACAAACACATTCACACTTACTGTACATATTTCTTTCCAATTTTCCTTTATTTCCAGCAACCAAATTAGTATATTGGGAGGTGTTTGATGCTCCTAACTGATAAACAAAACACACACATATGTATATTAGCCATGGCCGAAGGCCATATGGCCTTCTTAGCCCTCATTTTCATGGCTAAAAACAGAAAAGAACAATTCGACAGCAGCATCAAAATTGAGTTTCAGAAATTTAATTACAAAATTGCATTTAAAGCTTGAAAATGCTAACATGATCAAATTATGTCCTAACTAGAACATGCATGAGTTTTAATTCAATCTTGTAACACTAAACTTTATAAATTTTGATGCCTTGAAGATGAATTATGTGTTCTTAAAAACACAGAATCCGTAGGCTTCACATTGGACCAAAGAAAAACTTTTAAGATGATAATTACCTTGAATATTTGTAGATTGTTGATGCTTGATATTTGTTGTTGGATTTCTTGGTTTAAATTTGATCCTTGTTGCAAGATTTGATGATCTTGTAGAAGGATTGAGATGAAAACCGTATGTAGAAAGAGAGCAGAGAGTTTAGTTTGGTGGGTGAAATGAGCAGATGCATCCATTTTGGGTATTTATATTTATAAAGGTTTCATTTCTCATATTTTTAACCACATAAGTTTCAATTATCTCATTCTTTAGTTTTGTTCATTATAATCAAATTCATAACATTTAATTAACTTAATTATATATTTTCTCATTACTTTAAGTAATTACAAAACAAATAATGTAATTAAAGTTACATTATTAAGTCAATTACATAAATTAAAAGTTAGGTTGTTACACTTTGCAATACACATTCTCTATTTGTGGATGTCTCTCTTGATTCTCTAATTCCTTGGATGCTTCTCTTTCATACTCATCACAGAATCTTAGTGAAGCTTCTTCATTGGTTGTTGAGAAAGTGGGAATGTCTTGCAAATAGACAAGATTACTTTTCTGCCTAAATCTGACAAATCAGGATTTGTCCACTTGTTGCAGAATCTGTCTTATCCTTTTTGTCTCTGTCGTCCACAGCTTTACCTTAAAGATGAATGTCAACTTGAGACCTTTACTCTTCCTTGTAAGCTATTTTGATATAAGAAATGGTGTGTCACCCATTTCAAATTTCCCCTTTGTCTTCATGCTTCAGAACAGCTTTGGCAGAACTAGCAGCATCTGATATTTCACTTTGTCTTGAGATGTAGACAGATCTTTACGTTGAAGACTTTGCATGAGGACATGGAAACAAATTCCATAAAGTGTAAAACCTGTTCACAAAGAGCAGATTTTGATCACAAAGAATTGAACACTTGAGTCAAAACTGTTCAACAGACATGAACAGCTTAGACAGTTTCTGTCAAACATGTCCAAAAGTTATGGACAGTTTTGACAATTTGCCAAGTTACAACTAATGTAACAGTGAGAAACAGACTTGGGCTGATTTTACAAATCACTTATCAGGTTTCATTAAGGCATTAAAAATCCTTAAATTCTCCCCTAAAGTGTATCAATCAGGTTTGATTAGAATTACCCCCTTATGATATAGAATAGGTTTGATTGAGTTCTTTTTGTGCCTAACAGACCTAAGTTCACTTACTTTCATTAAGTTTGACCTATTATGACAAAGTTTGACTTAGTTGATCAAGTTTGACTTTTTATGACTTTGACCAAGTTTGACTTTGACTTTTTAGGTTTGACTATCATTTTTAAGGTCAATTTTGATTTTTTGAGCTTTATTTTCTTAATTTCAAAGTCTATTCATTCAAGATGTATCTTTCTGAATTTGAATTTGATCTGTGTGCAGGTATCAAGATCCAAAGTCACTTACTGATAATTCTTGAGCTTATTTTTTGATTTCCATTCAATTTCCACAAATTTAATAAGATGGAATCTAACACTGATTTTTGTGACATAGATATTCAAGAGATGAAGATGAAATTACTCAAACTCCAAAAGGTTTTTAAAAAGAAGTTTGGAAGACAGTCATCATCAAAGCAACATATTTCTGATGAATAGAATATGAAGAACTTTGTTCAATGCTTTATGGTTACTACTGAAGAGCCTGTTGATGTAACTGTACATTTGAAGAAGTTTGAAGTAAAATTGAATAATGTGACAAAATTGGTTTAACAAGCAGATGTTAAGCTACCAAAAGAGAAACAAAATGTAGTTTCTCTAGAACTTGAAATGACAAATGAACATGATCAGGTCTTGAATCTCACAATTGAGAATTTTAAGCTGATTGAGAAGCTTAAACTGTTTGAAAATCAATTGATTAATCATAATTCCATTTCACAGTTAACATCTGAGAAGTTTGAGCTAACTGCCAAAAATACTGAACTTGAACAGATTCGTAAGAACAATTATGACATTCATGTTCAACTAAATACAGATAAAGCACTTGCATTACAAAATGTCACAAGACTGAAAGATGATATTTTGAATTTTGACTGAGAATCGTTATCTTGAAGTGAAAGTATCTGAATTATCAAAGAAACTTAAAGATTCTAAACAATAGAATTTTCAAAATGCAACTCAACTAAAATATCTTTTGCCTGAACGATCTGATTTGTACAAGAAAGTTAAAGATCTTGAAGAGACACTTTCTAAGACAAACCATTCTGGTTAAAGTTGTGTTTCAAAGAAATCTGAAGAATTTTCTGCTCTTGAAAATGAGTTTTCATTAACTAAAGAATTATTTGAGAATGAAAGAAATGAGTTCTCATTTAAAGAACAAGATTTCAAAGTGAAATCTAAATTGTTTGAAGATGAGAGAAATGTGTTCTTTATTACAGAGCAATACTTTAAAACTGATTACCAATCGTTTGATAATGACAGATGTTTTTATATGGTCATTACTAAAGGATTAGAAGAACAAATCTTTCATCTTACTAAACAATTTAACATTTTCTCTTCTTCAAATGATTCAGTTGTTAAAGATTCTGAACTTTGTTTAAAACATAAAGTTGATCATTCTGATTTATCTTCAGAAAATGAAAAGAATTTAATTAAACCTCATGAATGTGATTCATATTCAAATCTTAAACTTAAATATCTTTTGAAGATAAACAAAGGCAAAGATAAAGTAATTGAAAAACTTCCGGCCAAGATTTACCCTTGTAAAATCTTCAAATTCAAAGTTCTCAAAAGTTTCTGAAAATACTAGTTATTCTTCTCAGAATAAATCTTACAAGAAAAATATCAAGTATTATCGGAAATAGGCTAGCACCGAACAGATTTTTAGAAAGAAAAGTTGGCATAATTCTGTTCGTTCAGATTCAAGTTTCTTTCGTAACAGATATTCAATTTTATCAACCCGTAATGAAATGGGTACCTAAACCTGTGTTGAAATGGGTACCCAAGAGCACTAACAAGTCTGGATCCAAAGCTGTTTGGATACCAAAGACATCTTAATTTTTCAGGATATGGTTTCTGTATATCTCAGTGCTGAACCCAAACATTAGTGATATGGTTTCTACTCACAATAGAGCAGAACCCATACTTTATGCAAATGGTTTCTAGATCATTTCAGATTGGACACCGTGCTAAGTTAAATGGCTTTCAGTTGCTTCAGACTGAACCCCGACCTTCTGCAATAATGGCTTCTAATCACATCATATTTGAAAACCAATTATGAAAGACGAACCTTTCTAAATTCATGCCCTGAATTCAGCTTCGATGCTGTATAGACAAGATGAAGTTTTATTTTCATAAATTTTTTTTGCTCCTGCTTTGTTTTATATAAGTTGACTAACATTTTGCGCTTATTTCCATGGGGAGTTTCAGACGCACTCTGAAGATGATATCTTTTTCACAAAACTGTGTGCAATTTTTCACTGAAATATTTTTGCGCACACATAAAAAGGTTTTTGAGATGAAAAGAAAATTTTTATGTTAATATATGATCTATGAGGATATCATTGAGATTAATTGTTCTAATGTCTTTGATTTTCATGAACTCATTTATTCTGAAATTCTCTTCGATATTCTCCTATGAGTTAATTCATTCATAAAAATCTGATTCATTCCATATCAAATATCAGATTTTCCATTTAATTTTGAATTCTCCAGACTCCCCATTCCTATCAGAATCTAAACCCAAGTAACCAAGACTAACTGATTTGAATTTATCAGAGTATAAATCAATAATCTTGCTTTGAATCAAAGTTTAATTAAGAAGTTTGCGGAATAACACTTAATTATTTTATCAAAAGCTTTCAGAATTAATGGCAAATAAACACAAGGAATAATCAAAACTGCTTGTATTACTGATTTCAATGATTACAATCACCTCTAATCTGTTTGATTAGACGAAGAACACAGACTGTTCTTAGGGTTTTACAACCTTAGAGGCTTATGAAAACTTAAACAAAAAGCAATTACAAACTTGAATATGCAGAAAAAACTCCTATACAATAGAAAGACCTATTCTATGTATTTATATTGCTTCTTGATTTGTTTCCTTGAAGAGCTATGACTTCTCTGATAGTAGATATGCTGGAATCTTCGTGTAGATATCTTTTCCTGAAAATCAGCACTTTCTGTTGATGAAACTGTTGAGCAGCTTGAATCACTTGACAGCTTGAACAGAGCAGCTTGAGTTGATTTACTCTGGCAGCTTGAACTTTTACACTGGCAGCTCGAGTTTCTTCAACTAACAGCTTGAACTTTGTATTTACATATAAACTCTACTAACAGTTTGAGAAGTCTAACTAACAGCTTGAACTTACTTAGACTATTTCCCAACAATCTCCCCCTAACTTAAATTCTTTACACAAGACTTTTAGTTCTATACAAATAAGAAAATGAATAAGTAAATTGTTATTTACAAACCAAGGCTTTTAAAAACTTACAACTGTGCAAGTTTCTGATTTACAGCCTTCAAAAACTATTGCTTCATCTCTTCTCTATCACACGATAACCTAACAGATTTCATCTGGAGTAGCATTGCCTTTGGTAGATCATAGAATTCAAGATTGAAGAACATACCAGATCCATCTGTAAATTTGATTATGTAAGTCCTTGATGACAAACTAATCAACTTGCTTGATCTTCATTCCCTTCTTGTTGGCATCCTCTATATCTTTCTTTATAGACTCAGGGTCAACAATGGACTACAGATCTTTGATGACTTGCTTTACTTGTGGTAGAGCTGATCTGACTTGTGTCACAGACCCAATATTGTGCATCCTTGTGAGCTCATCTCTAGTCAACTTTTGAACCATATGCCAGAATGTGTCATACTCTTCTTCTGGACCAGATTCCCTTCTTATCACAAACTGAACTCTTAAATCAATATTGTCCAGTGGTTTAGCATACCAGTAATTGATAAGAGGCTTTGTAAAGTCATGCTGGTCTATTAATTTCTCCAACTCCATAGCCTTTTGTAGTTGTTGCTCAAACAACACCTTTTTAACTTGATCCAGCTTTGCTTGTGATAATGACTCAGATGCAGGAATGGAAGCAACAGCTTGATCAGAAGGAGCAGGGGCACTGGCAGCAGTTTGAACATGACTTATACCAGTTTGAACTTGTTCTTGGGATGTTTGGACTGCTTGGGAGACTTTTGCTTTCTTTCTTTTGTCCATTTCTTTGTCGTGGATATCTTGCAGCCTTTCTGTGCTCATGGACTGTGCCATCTTCTTTGGGATACCAGCTGCAAAGGCAAAATTTATTAGAAATCTTCTATGCTCAGCCTTAGAGTGCCCTGTTGGCAGCTTCCTCTTCTTTTCTCCTTGTTTGACCACAAACCCTGTTAGGTAATCACCTAAGGTTTCATCATCGTCCATTGGGGGCTGGGTTTGCTGGTCCAACTCTTGATCCTGTTCTCTGCTAATTTTCTGGCAATTTCAGCATCAAAGGCAATCTTGGCTTCTCTGGAAGAAAATTGGTGCTTTGGAGACTCAATAAGAATGCCCTTGCCCTTATCTTTTGCAGCAGAGGTTGTAGCTTGGACTGTACTGATTGGAGCTTGAGGACCTTCTCTTATAACAACTCCAGTTGCTTTTGAAGAAGCAGCTTGAGTTTCTAGGCTAACAGCTTGAGAAGCTGTTGGGACTGTTAGCCTAGATGATTGAACTGTTGGGACTGCTTGGACTGATTCTGTTGGAGCTGCTTGGACTGCTTTAGGAAACTCCTGATTCTCCCCCTTTTTGGAAGCATTGGTTTGGTCAGGAGGACCTACAACCTTCGCCACTTGGGTTTGAATCAAACGCTCTAATTGCATGATCTTATTTCCACAGAGGGTAAACCCTTTATGGAGATAATCCATTCTCTGATTTTGAGCCGCTTCTGCCTGCTTTAGTGCAATAATCTGTGCTCCCTGTGCAACAATGATGTACCTTTGGTATTCCAACATAGCTACAACAGGTTTCATCTTAGGATCCGTCAAAAGCATAAGTTGCAGACTAGCCTCAAGATCAGTAAACATCTGTGGTGCTTGTGATCTATCACTGGCATGAATACCAGAAGTAGAAACATCTGGGCCCCTCTGTTCTTGGTTCTGGGGACTTCCAGCTGGTGTTTGCACACTTGCTGTTGCCATGGGCGTGGTCTTAATGATGTTGGCACTGTCCTGTGCCTCTTGTGCAGAGACAGCAGTAGTGCCAGCCACAGAACCCATATGAACAATCTCTGGAGAGATGTTCACCTCCTGAGTGAGGATGGGAGTGTCCTCAATGTGTACCCTTTGGATATTCTGTGCAGAAGTGTCCTCCTGCACAGGGTTATATGGCTCTTGTCTGAGGGCTGAGGAGGAAGGAGCTCCTGGTCCTCTTTTCCTTTTATATAGATATTTAAGTGTGGATCTTGGCTGATGAAAAGGAGCAGAAGGAATTTGTGTATCATGAGGAGGGGGTTGGGGTCCTGGGGGTGAAGCAGTAATGATAGGCTGAGCCTGCTCAGGACCCTCTCCTCTGTTTTTCTTGGAATGATGTTGATCATTGCAGAAGGCAATGGAACATCTATACTCAAAAAATTGGCACTTTGTTTTAAAAGCCTTTTAATGGAAGATAGTGAGTGCCGATGGGAAATATGTATCCTCTTATGTATATGAGAAGTGGTGCAGGTGTGTACAATTTATTTCTGCCAAAAATCTAGGATACATCAAAAACTTCCCATTCTTTAGGGAATGATGCCTTAACATCCCCTGAAAAATCATATTTGAAAAATTGAATTGTTGGCCCGTTGAAAAGCACACTAAGGCAGTGGCAATATTGGAGGAAAATTCTGACCAACCAGTTCTTTTGGGGCTCATACACTGCTGAATATTATGCACAAGATATTTTCATTTAGGTGAAAAGTGTGCTTTCAAGAAAGTAAATGAATCAGAAGGACCCCTATATCCAGTATCATGAAGACCAGTATGGAAAGCATTAAGGGTTAGGTCTGTTATACCTGTGGCATCTTGAAGATGCAGATGATGTCGAATGGATTCCTCAGTTATGGTGATGAGAGTGCCATCAATTTTGGATAGTATAGAGGGAACTCCATTGATGGTTTGGACAGAGGCACGGTTCCAGAACTGCTCAATATGGGATATGTATATTGTAGGATTTATATTGAGGGCATGATGAATATGGGAGTGTCTTAGAAAATCCATCATGTCATGAAACGGCTGAAGTTCAGAGTGCTTTAGAGAGTACGGTAGACAGTTGTGTTCTTTGACAAACTCCATTGAAGATTGAATGGAGGATTTAGGGTTGCAAGAAGGAGTGTGTGAATCGTTCAGAGAGAAAAGAAAGGCCGTGGTATGAAAGTTTGTAACTGGTAGTTACAACTGAACGAAACTGGGACCTTTAAAGGTTTTGAAAAAGGTTGGGTCTCGTGCACACACATTTAAGAAATTACCTAACTACCCTGCACACTTTGACAGATCAAGTGAATAACTAACAGTCCGAGAAAATGAACTAGCAGCTTGAGAAAATACTCAAGCTGTTAGTTGAAACTTAGGCATCTTTTAATGAAACAGTGACTCCCCCTTAAATAAGCATATGAATTAGATAATATTGAAAACAAATTAATCCATGTTTACCATACCAATATTTGATACCAGGAAGTGAACCTTCCTACATCAAAAGGTTTTGTAAATAGATCAGCTAACTGATCATCAGTATGTATTTTGGTAACTTGGATTAATTTCTTCTCATTACAATCCCTGATAAAGTGAAATCTGATGTCTATATGCTTGGTTTTTGGGAATTTCACTGGGTTTTGCACAATGTTGATTGCACTTGAATTGTCAATGTAAATAGGAGTGGATAAGAAGTTCATACCATAGTCTCTCAATTGATTTTGAATCCACATTACCTGGGAGAAGCAGCTTGCAGCTGCTACATATTCTGGTTCAGTGGATGAGGTGGAAATAGTTGTCTGCTTTTTGCATTGCCAAAAGACCAGTCTTGCTCCTAAGTATTGACATCCACCAGTTGTGGATTTTCTGTCAATGTTGCATCCTCCATAGTCACTGTCAGAGTAGGCTGTTAGTTCAAGGGGAGAGTCTTTAGGATACCATAGGCCTAACTGTGGTTGGCCTTTGAGATATCTAAAGATTCTCTTAACACCAACCAAGTGAGAATCCTTTGGAGAGCATTGAAACCTAGCACACACACAGACAGCAAACATTATATCAGGTCTAGAAGATTTTAGATACATAAGAGATCCTATAAGAGATCTGTATAAATGGATGTCCACATCTATGCCATCTTTGTCTGTATGGAGCTGCTTGTGAGGATCCATTGGAGTGCTTGCAACTTTGGTGTCTTGATACCCAAACTTTTCCAGTATGTCTTTAACATACTTTGATTGACTTATGAAGAGACCAGTGGGCTTCTGCTTGACCTGCAATCCTAGAAAGAAAGTGAGTTCTCCCATTGAACTCATTTGGAACTTTTTGTGCATTAAAGCTTCAAACTCTTTGCACAAACAATCATTTTGTTAAGCCAAAGATGATGTCATCAACATAGATTTGGACAAGCAGAATCTCAGCTTTGATGGACTTAGTGCAAAGAGTTTTGTCCAGAGTGCCTCTCTTGAACCCATTCTGTAGAAGGTATGATGACAGAGTGTCATACCATGCTCTGGGGGCTTGATGGAGACCATAGAGAGCCTTGTCTAACTTGTAGACCCTGTCTGGATGCTTGTAATCCTCAAAACCAGGAGGTTGACATATATAGACCTCTTCTTCAATTGTTCCATATAGAAAAGCAGACTTCACATCCATTTGATACACTTTAAAACCTTTGAAGCTTGCATAGGCCAAAAATAGTCTGATGGCTTCAATTCTTGCCACTGGAGCAAATACATCATCATAATCTATGCCTTCTTCTTGAGTGTACCCTTGAGCTACTAGCCTTGCTTTATTCTTGATGACTATTCCTCTCTCATCTTTCTTGTTTCTGAATACCCATCTTGTACCAATTGCTCTCTTTCCTTTAGGAAGATCAACCAGAGTCCAGACATTTTGAATCTTGAATTGTAGCAGCTCTTCCTGCATTGCTTCAATCCAGGATTAATCTTTCAAAGCTTCTGATGCCTTTTTAGGTTCTAGTTGAGACATGAAACAGGCATGTTCAAAAGCAGCTAGACTGAATTCAGGAACTGCTTGTTCAGCAGCAGCAGTCTTATTGTGAACCATTTTCCTTGTTTGTACAGGAGCACTTGGATCACCCAGTATTTGATTGAGAGGATGATACTTGTGAACTCTGAGTGTAGGCTCTCTCTCTGTCTGAAAAGAGGATCCAAGATTTGTATCATCTCCATCAGGACCAGTGGATGGTTCAGCCTCTGGAACAGCTTGACTTGAATCTGGGACTGTTTCCCTTTGTGTTGGAGCTATTCTCTCAGGTCTTGGGAGTGGCACTTCAGTGTCTGTATTTGTATCATGTTGAGCATTCAGAACCCCTGGAGGGTCACATGACAGAAGTGGTATAGTGATGTATTCATCCCAATTGGTTGGATCTGCAGCAGATTGAAACTTTGTGCCAACAACTTGAGAATTTGTATTGGCAGCATGAGAGTTTGTGTTGACAGCTTCAAACCTGTTTGCATCAGTTTCTGCAGTATACTTAACAAAACTCAGAGAATTTGTTAGTGAATCTAAATGAAACAACCAATCAGGACCAGTGCCTTTGACATTTGCAGTATTTTCATTAAATTCAACATTGGCACTTTCTTCAATGGTTTTAGACACACTGTCATATACTCTATAGGCTTTGCTTTGACTTGAGTATCCTACAAAAAATCCTTCTTCAGCCTTACTTTCAAACTTCCATAAGTGAGTCTTAGTATGAAGAATAGTACATGGACATCCAAAAGGCTTGAAGAAAGCTATTAGGGGACTTCTGTTATGGAATAACTCATAAGGAGTTTTCCCTTTAGATTGAACAACCTGAACCCTATTCAGAACATAACAGGCTGTATTAACAGCTTCTGCCTAGAAAGTCATTGGCAGGTTTGAATCAGCTAACATTGTTCTAGCAGCCTCAATTAATTATCTGTTCTTTCTTTGAGCTACACCATTTTGCTGTGGTGTTCTTGGTGCACTATATTGTCTAGCAATACCTTTGGACTCACAAAAACTGTTTAGAATATGATTTTTAAATTCAGTTCCATTGTCTGATCTTATCACCTTAACTTTTGAGTTGGATTGGTTTTCTATCTTAAGGATAAAAGACTTAACTAGCTCAGCAGTTTCATCTTTAGACCTAAGAAAGTAAACCCAAGTAAATCTGGTGAAATCATCAACAATAACTAAACAGTAAGCCCTTTTATTCAAACTCAAAACAGATGTTGGACCAAATAGATCCATATGAATCAGCTGAAGAGCAGATGAGATTGAATTTACTTCTTTGGCCTTATGAGAAGTTTTGTGTTGCTTGCCTTTAAGACATGCTACACAATGATCATCACATATGAACTCTTTTTGTGGTAAGCCTCTTACCAGATTCTTTTTGACTAAAACATTCATGGACTTGAAGTTCATGTGACACATCCTTCTATGCCAAAGGGCAGACTTATTGGATGATGCTTTGGATATCAAACAGCTTAAAGTATTTGATTTGGATAAAAGATCTGTGTCCAAACAGTAGACATTGTCCTTTCTTGGTGTTCTTAGTAAAATGAGATTTTCAGGAATTTTAAAATCTTTTGAAAGGACAATGCACTCAGAATCTGTAAACACAACAATGTTTTGTTTGTCACAAATTTGAGAGACACTTAATAAATTATACTTAAGCTGTTCAACATACAAAACATCATGGAAAATCATGTTGCCTGCATTGACAGTACCTTTACCTGTAACCTTACCTCCTTTTGAGTTGCCTCCAAATGCAACAAATCCTCCATCAAAGCCTTTGAAGTTTGACAAGCACTCAGAATTTCCTGTCATGTGCCTAGAGCATCCACTGTCCAAATGCCATCTTGTTTTACGAGGTGACCTGTGGTTGCCCTGCACAAACAAAAGCTTAGTCAGTAGTGGAGTAA
Source organism: Centrapalus pauciflorus (assembly GCA_020465985.1). Taxonomy (NCBI): domain Eukaryota; kingdom Viridiplantae; phylum Streptophyta; class Magnoliopsida; order Asterales; family Asteraceae; genus Centrapalus; species Centrapalus pauciflorus. Next base: position 25,712 of record JAANYP010009216.1, read on the forward strand.
ACCCAAACCAAATTGGTTTTGGGTTGGCCTTGTGCATTGACATAACTAAATACTGTTTTTGACTTCTTATATTTAGTGAGATCTACTGATGGAGTCTTTGGAGAGTATTTAGTGATTATATGAGGTATCCAGGTATTTTGATCATCTTTTCTTCCAACAGTCTCAGGTGATTCATTAACAGTTCCAGATTGATGCTTAGCAGTCTGATCTGTGTTTGTTGTGCTAACAGCTTCAAAATTTGCACTAACAGCTTCAGAATTTGACTTAGCAGTCTGATCTTTTGCATCAGCAGTTTGATCTAAAGATTTGTCCTTGACACACCATATTTGTTTAAAACTTAATTTAGGCTTTGCCAAAACTTGTTTTTGGTGTGTGGACTGTTTTTTATTTACTTTTGAAAGCCTGTGATCAACTGTTTTCTTTGGAACTTGTGTAGCAGAAGGTTTGACCTTTGAATTTTTTGCATGAGTAGGACTTGATTTTTTATGATTCACAGTCTGTTTTGCAACAGCTGGTTGATAAAAACAATCCTTGGCCAAGTGATTCTTCCTTCCACAGTGAAAACACCTTTTGACTGTTTGAATTGGAGAACCAGATTTATCTGACAATTTCTGGTTCTTGTTCCTCTGATTTCCCCTTACATGCTGTTGTTTGGGAAACTTTTGAACACCATGCTTTTGGCATGTGCAGACTGGAACATTTCTACCCTTTTTATTATTCTTTGAAGAAGATGCAGTGTTACAGTTAGAATGTACAGAAACTTGTGGAGCAGCATTGCATACACTCATCTTCTCTTTTCCTTTCTTACTGGGGGCTTGGATCTCTATAGGTGCACTCATTGTTTTGTGTTCTTTCTCAACTGTTGTGCACTCACAGTCTCTATTTTGAATCTGATCTTCTTTAGATTCAGGATTGTTAGTAAGGATAGGTCTACAATAGTCATAGACTTATCTAATGGTTCATTGACAAGCCTATCAGCAACCTCACTCATTGGATGAATGTATTTGTTGTTGTATGGAGGTGGAGTAGCTCTGTAGCCTATGCCTTCTTTGGGATTAACCTGAGATTTTACCCTATCTTTAAATTGGACTTCCATTAGGTGTTCCAGCTTTTGATTAGCCAATTTGAAGTTACCTAGATCTATATTGACAGATTCTAGTTTCTTATTAGCCTCTAACACCTTTTGTTCAGTCTCTTCTACCTTTTTATTAAGGGATTCTATTTTCTTATTTAGCTCCTTTTTCTCCCACTCATGATATGTTCTATCATGTCCCATTTGAATCTCATTATCCTTATAGTCATTGATCTGTTTTTCAAGATCTTCTATGGCTTGCATGTATTCATATCTCCTTTCTTCCATCTTAGCTAGAGTTTTGCACATGCTCTCATTATGGTCTCTGTACTTTTTAACCATATTTTTGCATGATTGAGAGCAGAGTTTTGAATTTACCTCAGATGGTAGTTCAGTGGAGGAGACATTTGATGTTTCTGCCATTAGAGCTTGGTTTTGAAACTCTTCCTCTGTCTGATCACTCCAGTCAAACACATTGTCTTCTTGAGAGACAAGTGCTGTTGATGATGATGTCTGATTGGGCTGTGGAGTCCTTGATGACTGTTGACCTTGAGATCTACATTCTCTGGCAAAGTGACCAAGCTTATGACATTTATAGCACTCAACTTTTGTCTTATCAAAAGCTGGTTTGCCTTCTGTTCTGGCTTGAAAGTTGGTCATGCCTGTTCTTTTAAGAAACCTTTTGGCCCTCATGGTCAGCATTGCATGTTGCCACTTCAAATCCATCTCTTCAAGATCATCTCGATGAATCTGTTCTAGATCTTCAGCATTTAGAGCAAACAGTCCATCATTGACAACAAAGGCCTCATAGTGAGCTTCAGTAGAGTTGCCATCACCACCTGAAAAGGAATCACTGCCATTAGATTTTTCAGATGACAGAAGAGCAGTATTATGAATATAAGAAAGAGATTTCTTTTTAGTATCAATCTCAGTCTCAAACACTCTCAGACTCTTGTACAGATCATCCAGTTCTATTTCAGCAAGAGTGTCTTTTGTTCTCCATTGTGCAGCATAAACTGTCCATTCTTCTCCAAGAAATCTGAGAAACTTTCTGTTGACTTCATCTTGATCCAGGCTGACTTTTGCACTTTCCAGTTCACTTATCAGTTTGTTGAACCTGTCAAAAATTTGAGTAAGGTTTTCATTCTTGCCACCAGAAAAGTTCTCACACTGCTGTTTCAAAAGATCCTTTTGATTTCTCTTGGTACTGGCATTACCAGCAAATCTTTTCTCTAAAGCATTCCAAAGAGAATGATCAGTATAAAACTTTTTGAACTGATGTTGATAAGCATTAGGAATGGCTATTTGTAAAAGTGTAAGAGCTTTCACTTCATTCATTCTAGCCTTTCTTTCAAGTTCAGTTTTTGGAGGAGTTTTGACTGGTTTTCCCTCATCATCAAGTTCTGGATCAACTACAGGAGGAAATTCAACAGCTTCCCATATGGCATAATCAATGAATTGAATATGCTGTTGAATCCTGAGTTTCCACATCTCAAACTCAGTGGGCTTGAGCATAGGCACTTTGAGTCCTTGCCCAGATCCACTGCTACTATTTTCAAATTCCATTGCAAAAGATTAAAATTTTAAAAGAAAGTTTTCGACTTTTAAAAACAAAGAACGACCTGTGGCTCTGATACCACTTGTCAGAATCTAAAACTAAGTAACCAAGACTAACTGATTTGAATTTATCAGAGTATAAATCAATAATCTTGCTTTGAATCAAAGTTTAATTAAGAAGTTTGCGGAATAACACTTAATTATTTTATCAAAAGCTTTCAGAATTAATGGCAAATAAACACAAGGAATAATCAAAACTGCTTGTATTACTGATTTCAATGATTACAATCACCTCTAATCTGTTTGATTAGACGAAGAACACAGACTGTTCTTAGGGTTTTACAACCTTAGAGGCTTATGAAAACTTAAACAAGAAGCAATTACAAACTTGAATATGCAGAAAAAACTCCTATACAATAGAAAGACCTATCTATGTATTTATATTGCTTCTTGATTTGTTTCCTTGAAGAGCTATGACTTCTCTGATAGTAGATATGCTGGAATCTTCGTGTAGATATCTTTTCCTGAAAATCAGCACTGTTGATGAAACTGTTGAGCAGCTTGAATCACTTGACAGCTTGAACAGAGCAGCTTGAGTTGATTTACTCTGGCAGCTTGAACTTTTACACTGGCAGCTCGAGTTTCTTCAACTAACAGCTTGAACTTTGTATTTACATATAAACTCTACTAACAGTTTAAGAAGTCTAACTAACAGCTTGAACTTACTTAGACTATTTCCCAACACTAATTCATTTTGATGTATTCCTCAAATTTATATCATCTTCTAAAATACCTCATTTGTAACATCCTCGAATTCAGTTACTGTAATTCAGATCTATTTAAGTGGATAAGTTATAATTAAGTTGAATTATGAGAAACTATTATATATTTGGGGATATTTAAAAGTTTGTTGATATTTTATGAAGTTACGAAGTTTAAGAAAATTTGAACTCTGAATTATTGTTAGGAAGTAGTATGAATTATAAAAGCTAGTAATGATAAATTTAAGAATAAATCAGTATTTTATGGAACCGGTTAAGTTGAGGGGTGAAATGTGCAAAAATGAAGAAAGTTGAATAAAAAGGCTAAAAGCCTTTCATTTTCACATTTTCACTCTCTCTCTAGACTCTCTCTCTAGAAAACGCTCTCTACTTCTCTCTAGATTATCTCACAAACCGACCGGCGGATTTTCGGGATTTATACGTTGTTGGAAAGACCTCGAGGAGTACTACAACAATCTACGGTTGGATTCTTGATTTCGTACGAATTGAGGTAAGAATCGACCTAATTAAGTTTATATATCTCGGTTTTGAAAACATGAAATTCGAATTTGACATTTATTGCATGAATAAAGCCGATTTTGCTTGTGTTTTAGCTAGAATATGATAGAGTATGTGTAACATAATCAAACCTAGGCATAATACATGACATATTCATGATTCTTAGGCTTTGAAATGAAGGATTCAAGTTGTAGACATGAACAAACTCGAAACTACCAAGAACGTAGTAGAAATGCAAGAACAAACTCGATTTTTGAGCTAAATTCAAGTATATATTCGAATCTAACACAAAGGAATTCGAATTTAGGACCCTAAATTCGAATGATGTTCGAATTTAACCCATATGGTTCGAGTTTGGCCTCAAATTCAAAAGGAAATTCGAATTTAACCCCTTAAATTCGAATTTAATGCCTAAAAAATTGAAACCCACTCTCTAAACTCGAATATTATGAATGAAACCCATAGACAATACATAAAATAACAAAAGTTATTCAAAGGATAAGGTTTGAACTTGAGTTGGGTCCAAACTTAGTTGTGGTTCGAATTTGGATATGGATCCAAAATGGGGAAAAATATTGCAGAACTTGTAAAACTTGGTTTTATGGATTTAAACAATTATTGACATCATGTGTTGTTACAAATGAATTACAGGTCCCTTGTGGTGTTGTTTAACCCACAGTGGGGTACTTTGTGATCCGGTTGAAAGCCCGAGGAGAAATAAAATTTGGATAAAGTTAATAACGCACCCACTGTGAGAACCTCTGATTTTAACATGTCTGCATCTGCTTTATGTTTGCTTCGCCTGCTGAGGCATGTTGTTTCACTTTCGTTTGACACTCTACTAACTTGCGTATATGTTGATGCACATTCATACTTGTTGCATGTCCGTTTCTTTGTTGTGCATCTTATTGATGGACCCGAGGGTCGCATCTGTACTCCGATGTTACTGTGCTATATGACCAAGAGTTGACACCTCTGTGGTCAGGATAGGCAGTAGGTCATCCCCGATCGTACGTTTCCCTCAGATGGATTACCGGTGTTACTTCTGGGGGCATCATAAGGGTTTGTGGAATGTGTAAAATCATTGGTATTCACTAAGCATTCGCTTACCCCACAGTTGTTGACATTTTTTTTACAGGAAAAAGGGAAATCTGCTGCTGGACCTTCTAGCTAGGTCGTCTGTTGAAGTAATTGAAGATATTTGCTACTCGCTTGGTATTTGGTTTAAGTGATTATTGCTATGATATGTTTGGGATGATTGTAATAAATTTATGAGTATGTAGACTTAGATTTGGTACCTTGTAGCACCGTAGGGTGTTTGACACTGTTGCGTTACTTTATTTATATGCTTCCGCACTTAAACTAGGTTATCAGATCATTATGTTATTGTATGATGGTGATTAATCCTGGGTGTTATTGAAATGGTGGTTATTGTGACAAGGGTGTCACATCATTGACCTTAATAGATTTATCTTTCATAGCTGACTCTAATAATGCACCAAACTGTCTCATAGGCATATATATCACTTCTATGGTCTAACCAAAACCGGAAGACCTACCCAAAGAGCAAACCATTTGTAGTTTGTGTGGATGAGGGTCTTTAGGTCTATCTAGGTGAGAAGTGTCAGTTATCACGGGATACTGACAGAGTCAAGCAGAGGTAAAAATATAAATGAGAGTGGTATATTGGCAGGAGATGGTGGTACATCAATTCATGCTTTCATTCACTATGAAGTTGACTAACTTATATTTCTAAAAAAAGTGAGTTGAGGGAGCTTAGTTAAGTTGAGAAAGGATTTGAAGAAAATATAATCCTACCTACACTATGTCGGCTGGGCAAACTACATAATCAATCAAGCCCTAGGCGACTTGATATTGAAAAAGATTGTTAGATTTATTATTTCAATCACGTGGGTTTATTTTGTAATAATGTGTAATTATTTTATTTCCATGTAATTGTTATTTATTTCTATGTAATTTTCTCTTTTGTTTTTATAAAAAGAGAAAAGTGAATAGGGATGGCAACGGAGCAGGTTCGGGCCGGGGAATGGAAATCCCGTCCCCATTTAAAAAACCGCGGGTATTAAACGGGGATCCCCATCGGGTACGCGGGGAATCGAGGAAACCCATTTATTAATCAATGATATTAAATTTAACCACATGGGTATTAATTTAAGCTTAAAACGTCAATGTGTTTAAAATTTAACCACATGGTTATTAATTTAAGCTTAAAATGTCAATGTGTTTAAAATTTAACCACATGGTTATTAATTTAAGCTTAAAACGTCAATGTGTTTAAAATCAAAATCTAATAGAAATATTGATGAATACAATAGAAACACAATCAATAAACATAATCGAATGATTTGATATATTGAGCAACAAGAATATTACATGGAAAAAGCGGGTGCAATATGAAATCCTTGCCAAAACCTATTTCACCTTTTTGCACAGAAATCTAGGCATTATAGATTGACAGCCGCCAACATTACATAATATATTCTATTTATACCATTTACAAGAATAAGAAAATTACAACTACCCCCCCAACTTTACATTCATAAACAAAATTATAAACTACCCAACAATCTCCCTCCCTTTTATGAAGGTAAAGTAAGATCAGTCTCTATATCCCAGTTTCTTCTCAAACCATCGATGCAACCCCGGCTTATTGTTCGCTCCCTCTGAGGAATGTCGCGACCTTTGGATCTCCTCAATGTATTATCATCTAAAACCTTTTTTAATGACGTTATTACCATTTTGAGGGTTCCATCTGAAAATTTTTATTGAGCTCAGATATTCTCATGGCCTTCTTGACTTGATCTTTGTTCTTATAGATCACACAAGGTGTGACACCCTTGCCACATTAACCACCATTACCATACACACAGGATTAATCGCAACATAAATTTTTACATAATGATCTGAATGCTTAAACCAGTGCGGAAGCATTAAAGTACATAATTTAAAATAATACAAATTTGTCAAACACCCTACGGTGCTACAAGGTTTCATGTCTAAGTCTACGTACTCAATACATTATTACATCACTCAGAATATATTACAACATTGGTCTCATAGTACATTTACCGATTGAGTAGTATCAAATCCTCCAAGACTTCATAAACGACCTAACTAAAAGGTCCCGCAGCGGATTTCCCCCTTCCTGTAAAAATGTCAACAACTGAGAGGTAAGCAAAGCTTAGTGAATACCAATGATTTTACACATTCCAAAAATCCTTAGAATGCCCCGCCCCCCCCCCCCCCCCCCAAGAGTAACACCGGCAACACATACCGTATACTCCCTACGTACTCAAAGTACGAAACCCGAGCCGCAGCTCCTTCGAGATGACACTCGGCATAAGAAAAACCAACCATCTGAGGCAAACATAACATCGGGGATGACCTACTACCTATCCTGACCACAGAGGTTTCAAACTCTTGGTCATATAGCACAGTAACATCAGAATACAGATGCGACCCGCAGGTCCATCACTAAGATGCACAACAAAGAAACGGACATGCAACAAGTAAGAATGTGCATCAACATATGCGCAAGTTAGTCGGATGCCAAATGAAAGTGAAACAACATGCCTCAGCAGGCAAAGCAAACATAAAGCAAATGCAGATATGTGAAAATCAAAGGTACTCACAGTGGGTGCGTTAGTTAATTTCAGTTATGTTTATTTCTCCTCGTGCTTTCAACCGAATCACAAAGTATCCCACTGTGGGTTAAACAACACCACAAAAGACCTGTTATATGTCCATAAGGAAAACACATCACATACATGTTCGAGCATCAATTTGTACAATTAAAAGTGTTACAACATTCGGTACCGTCATCCGAAACTCACGTTTAAATCACATCATTTGAGGTGTTATTATTCCCAATTAATCCTCCTTTATTTATCTTAATATGGTACAGAAGATATCCCAAAAGTGTGATTAATAAACCATAAATTCGGGTCCTTAAAAACCCATCCGAATTTAACAAGAATTGCAGCCAACTCGCCGAGTTGGTCCAGGGAACTCGCCGAGTTGAGGTCCGAATTTCGGATCCTCGACCGCATTTCAGACCCATCCGAGTTACTTTACCCATCCGAGTTTGGTTCCATCCGAATTCGGGTCCCAACCGAATTCGAATCCAACACTTATGAATTTTTGAAGACTTATTCAAGTGTTCTTGGGAACTTGCCGAGTTCACCCAAGAACTTGCCGAGTTCACCAGCAGATATGCAGGTCGCAGCTACGGGTTTTGTACTAAAATTTCCAAAAATCCATTTTTATTTACATGCAATTAAATCCCATGTTATACTAACATATTTGGGGTGTTTCTACATCATTTTCCCCATCAATAACACTCTAATTCGTCCAAAAATGACCGAAAATGAAGATTTTTCTCAAGAACACTAAAGTCCACAAAAACTCAGATTTCTTACCGTTTAGGACGTTTCAACGGTTGATTCTTGTTTCTGAGGCTTCAGTAGTCTTCCAAGAATGATTTCCAACTATTAAAACATACATGCAACCACTGGATTACAGATTTTAATTCCGAACTTTATGCATTTTTATTCTCAAAATAAACCCCAAATTGAGAAATAATGTTCTTACCTTAATTTCCTTTGATTCTTGATAATATTCAACTTTAAATCCACGAATTTGTTCCAAAATCTTTGTTTTCCAGCAGATATTTAGAGTGAGAGTGAGAGAGATTGAGAGCTTAAGGTTGAAATGGTGAAAGTGAATAAAATGAAAGACTAATAGTCTTTTATTTCTTAACTTCCGGGTTTTGGCACATTTAGCCCCTCAACTTATCTGATTTCACTAAATACTGATTTTATCTTAGTTTTATCATTACTAACATTTATAAATCATAATACTCCATAATAATAATTCAAAATTCTCATATTTCTTAAAATAGCAAACCACTTTTAAATATCTGGATACATAATCATCTTTCGTAATCCAACTTATTAATCTAAATTACAATAATTTAGATCTAAGGATGTTACAGCATGGGCTCCGCCACGCTCAAACTTCATCCTCGAAGTTACTTGGATCCAAACAGTTGTGGATATTTCTTCATCATCTCTGTCTTGGTTTCCCACGTATGATTTTCTCCCTTATGATGCTTCCAACGTACAAGCACCATCTCTATCTCTTTGCTTCTTAACTTCTTTACTTTGGTATCTAAGACACATTCCGGCTCCTCCACGTATCGAAGCCTTTCGTCAATTTGCAACTCTGTGTGATCAGCCCAATCCTCGTTACTAGTAGTGAACGATTTTCTAAGATTCCCCACATGGAACACCGGATGTATGCCTGACATTTCTTCAGGAAACTCCAAGCGATAAGATTGGTTTCCCACTTTTTCTATTATCCTGAATGGTCCAACGAATCTCGGAGCAAATTTGCCTCTCTTTACAAAACGAGTGACACCTCTGGTAGGTGATAATTTCAAATAAATCCAATCATTGACATCAAAGTTGACTGGTTTGTGCCGGCCGCCTTCATATTCTGTCTAACCAGCTGTATCTTCTCGTTTGTCTCCTGTAACAATGCAGCAATCGGTGTTTCTCCGGTTTCTCTCCAACATGTAGGAGTCCTACATCTTCTTCCATATAATGCCTCAAAATGTGCTTTCTTTATCGTTGCGTGATAACTGTTGTTATACAAAAACTCAATCAACGGCAAATGGTCGTCCCAGTTACCACCAAGATCCAAGATACACGACCTCATCATATCCTTAAGCGTGAGGATAGTCCTTTCACTTTGGCCATCGGTTTGTGGACGGTAAGCTGTACTCATCGCGATTCTGGTTCCTAATCCTTCTTGCAAAGCCGACAAGAAGTTGGAGGTGAAGCGACTATCATGATTAGATACTATAGACTTAGGAACTCCATGTCTATATATGATCTCAGCCATATAAATATGAGCCAATTTTTCCAATGAATAGCTTTCCCTAATCGGTATAAAGTGTGCCGACTTGGTCAATCTATCAACTATTACCCAAACTGCATCATGTTGACGCCTAGTCTTTGGCAACTTAGTAACAAAGTCCATCATGATGTGTTCCCACTTCCATTCCGAAATGGGAAGCTGTTGCAGACTGCCATATGGTTGCTGGTGTTCGGCTTTCACAAGCCGACATGTCCTACATCGCTCCACGTATTGACCAATATCCTTATTTAATCCCGGCCACCAGAAGTCTGCTTTCAGTTCATTGTACATCTTTGTGCTCCCGGGATGTACAGAAAACTTTGACTGATGTGCTTCTTCAATAATTACTCTCCTTATACCCCCCGAACTTTGGCACCCAAATCCTTCCATATACACCTTTCAGTCCCGACTCACTTGTTTCCAATATCTTCATCTGTACCCTTATATCCTCAGCATCAATGTTTTCTTCCTTTAAAGCTTCTATTTGAGCAGCTTTTACATCATCAATGATCGTGGAAGTTAACATAGTAGACGTCATCATGTAGCAGCAGTCCTTAGAGTATGCCTTATGGCTTAGTGCATCGGCTACTACATTAGCCTTTCCGAGGTGATAAAGGATTTCACAGTCATAATCCTTTATAAGTTCCATCGAACGTCTTTGTCTCATGTTAAGCTCTTTCTGACTGAAAATGTACTTCAAACTCTTATGATCTGTGTGGAGTTGACACTTAGTTCCATACAGATAGTGTCTCCACAATTTCAATGCAAACGTAACAGCGGTCAACTCTAACTCATGAGTGGAGTAGTCTTTTTCGTGCTGCTTAAGCTATCTCGAGGCGTAAGCTATAACCTTTCCACGCTGCATCAATACAGCACCTAACCCCAATCTCGATGCGTCCGTGTATACTACAAAATCCTCATTACCCTCTGGTAGAGCAAGTATCAGTGCTTCACTTAACGTCTTTTTCAAGTTCTCGAATGCCTCTTGTTGCACAGTTTCCCAAACAAACGGTGCATTCTTCTTCGTTAATGTAGTCAAAGGAACTGCAATATTTGAAAAGTCCTTAATAAACCTCCTATAGTAGCCCGCCAATCCAAGAAAACTTCTGATTTCTGTAGCTGAACGAGGCAGTTCCCAGTTTCTTATAGCTTCCACTTTAGCTGGATCTAGGGGTGTAAATGAGTCGAGCTACTCGTGAGCTACTCGAGCTCGACTCGTTAAAAGCTCGAAAAAAGCTCGAGTTAAACGAGCTCGAACCGAGCTCGAGCCTCAATTTGAGCTCATTTAATAAACGAGCTCGAGCCCGAGCTTCACATGTCGAGCTCGCGAGCCTAAACGAGCTTAAACGAGCCTGTATATAAATATAATATATATATATATATTAAATAAATAAAAATAAAATATTATATATAAAATACAAAAAATTATATAAATATTAATTAAAAAAATTAAAATATATAATAACCGAGTCGAGCCCGAGCCGAGCCCGAGCTTGTAATACTAATCACGAGCCGAGCTCGAGCTTTACATACAGAGCTCGAAACGAGCCGAGCTCGAGCTCGAGCCTGATACTGTTAAACGAGCCGAGCTCGAGCTTAAACGGGCTCGGCTCGGCTCGTTTACACCCCTAGCTGGATCCACAAAAATCCCAGCTCCCGAAATCACATGTCCCAAAAACTGAATCTGTTGTAACCAAAACTCACACTTTGAGAATTTGGCATACAACTTTTCCTTCCTCAACAATTCCAACAATTCCTTTAGATGATTAGCGTGCTCGGCCTCAGACTTGGAATACACCAAGATATCATCAATAAACACTATCACCGATTTATCTAACATCGGTCTGCAAACTCTATTTATCAAATCAATAAAGACAGCTGGGGCATTGGTTAACCCTAAAGGCATAACCAAGAACTCGTAATGCCCATAACATTACCTGAAAGCTGTTTTAGGCACATCTTCCTCTCGAACTTTCAGTTGATGGTATCCCGACCTCAAGTCAATCTTAGAAAAGACACTAGCCCTGTGTAACTGATCAAACAAGTCATCTATCCTCGGCAGCGGATACTTGTTCTTAATAGTCAGCTTATTCAGCTCCCGGTAATCAATGCATATCCTCATCGTGCCATCTTTCTTTTTCACAAACAGTACAGGGGCTCCCCACGGAGATGAACTCGGTCGAATGAAACCATTATCCAACAACTCCTGGAGTTGTTTCATCATCAAACCAGTCCATTCCGACTATCACATCAAACTCACTGAATTCTATCAGGATCAAATCAAGATTGAAGACTACATCTTCAATCACTAACGTACAGTTTCGATATACATGATCTACTTTGACTAGAGTGTTACTAGAAGTTTCTATGTCAAGTATAGCAGATAACTTAGATAAAGGCATAGACAGTTGTTGTGCAAACATGGTAGATACAAATGATCTATTGGCACCCGAGTCAAATAACACTCTTGCAGGCAAAGAGTTAACAATGAACATACCAGTAACCACCTCCGAATTTTCCCTAGCTTCCTCTGCAGTTATCTAAAATGCACGAGCCGGTGCCCTTTGTGGCTGGTTCCGGCGGTTGACTGAACCACCACTTGATCCCCCAGATGATCGAGTTGACATTGGTGCAGCAGCTAAAGCATTCTTTCGACTATTCCTACTATAGTGCCCCCATACACCACATTTATGGCAGGCATCCGATTTCCATGGGCATTCATTCTGGTAGTGGCCCAATTCTCCACAGCAAAAACATGCACGGCTATTAGTACACTTGTCGAAGTGTTCCAGATGACATTTATTACAGTACTGCGGCTCGGTGTTGATGGAGTACGCACGAGCCCTATTGGACGAACCAGACTGTCGACGGTAAGATTGTTGCGGCGAGTACTGCGATGATCTAGATGAACCAGAGTAACCTCCTTCGCGTTGATTTCTGTAAACTCAGCCCATGTCATTACAGAAACTTTTTCCAGAGTTAACGCATTCACCATTGAATTCCACCACATTACTGCATCTTTGTTGAAGATAGCCGTGGCAAATCAGACCATGTCCTTCTCAGCGCAATCACTAATTCAGAAAGTCCTTTCTATGGCTGTTATCCATTCCAGTGCAGTAACAGCGTCCCCCAATCCATTAAACTCGACTGCTCCATTTCCCTTAAAATCCTTAAACCGACAACCTTTGGGCTTGTTAGATGACCCAGTGTTGTCATCTTGTTCATCATTATTTCCTTCTTTTTCCTTGTTCTTCGTCTTGTCTTCTCTTCTCTTAGCTTCGGCCTCATCTCGAGCCCAAAACTGGTCTTGAATCATCTTATTCTGCTCAGCCATCATGGCTAGCATCATTTCTCTTGTTTCTTCAGGTGTCATTCCTCCTCCAGACATGTTCTGAAATATAAAACATATAACTTGTTTAGTAACATGTCATTTATTTAAAGACACCACCCATTGTCCCGTATGAAAGTCAACTTCTTATGATTACAGGATCATAACCTATCTTAGTTCAGATCATTACTTAAACCACTACATATCATCACTTAATGTTTGAGACCAAGACCTCACGGACACTTGAATCTCAAACTACTGCTCTGATATCATTCGCTATGACACCCTTGCCACATTAACCACCATTACAATACACCCAGGATTAAACGCAACATAAATTTTTACATAATGATCTGAATGCTTAAACAAGTGCGGAAGCATTAAAGTACATAATTTAAAATAATACAAATTTGTCATACACCTTGCGGTGCTACAAGGTTTCATGTCTAAGTCTACGTACTCAATACATTATTACATCACTCAGAATATATTACAACATTGGTCTCATAGTAATTTACCGATTGAGTAGTATCAAATCCTCCAAGACTTCACAAACGACAAAACTAGAAGGTCCCGCAGCGGATTTCCCCTTTCCTGTAAAAATGTCAACAACTGAGGGGTAAGCAAAGCTTAGTGAATACCAATGATTTTACACATTCCAAAAATCCTTATGATGCCCCCCCCCCCCCAAGAGTAACAACGGCAACACATACCGTAGACTCCCTACGCACTCAAAGTACGAAACCCGAGCCGCGACTCCTTCGAGATGACACTCGGCATAAGAAAAACCAACCATCTGAGGCAAACATAACATCGGGAATGACCTACTGCCTATCCTGACCACAGAGGTGTCAAACTCTTGTTCATATAGCACAGTAACATCAGAATACAGATGTGACCCGCAGGTCCATCACTAAGATGCACAAAAAAGAAACGAACATGCAACAACTAAGAATGTGCATCAACATATGCGCAAGTTAGTAGAATGCCAAATGAAAGTGAAACAACATGCCTCAGCAGGCAAAGCAAACATAAAGCAAATGCAGACATGTGAAAATCAAAGGTACTCACACTGCGTGCGTTAGTTAATTTTAGTTAATTTTATTTCTCCTCGGGCTTTCAACCGGATCACAAAGTACCCCACTGTGGGTTAAACAACACCATAAGGGACCTGTTACATGTCCATAAGGAAAACATATCACATACATGTTCGAGCATCAATTTGTACAATTAAAAGTGTTACAACATTCGGTACCGTCATCCGAAACTCACGTTTAAATCTCATCATTTGAGGTGTTATTATTCCCAATTAGTCCTCCTTTATTTATCTTAATATGGTACAGAAGATATCCCAAAAGTGTGATCAATAAACCATAAATTCGGGTCCTTAAAAACCCATCCGAATTTCACAAGAATTTAAGCCAACTCGCCGAGTTGGTCCAAGGAACTCGCCGAGTTGAGGTCCGAATTTCAGATCTTCGGCCAGATTTCGGACCCATCCGAGTTCGGGTCTCATCCGAGTTCAGTTCTTATTCGAGTTCGGTTCCATCTAAGTTCGGGTCTCATCCGAATTCGGGTCCCAACCGAATTCGAATCCAACACTTACGAATTTTTGAAGATTTATTCAAGTGTTCTTGGGAACTCGCCGAGTTCACCCAAGAACTCGCCGAGTTCACCAGCAGATATGCAGGTCGCAGCTACGGGTTTTGTACTAAAATTTCCAAAAATCCATTTTTATTTACAAGCAATTAAATCCCATGTTATACTAATATATTTAGGGTGTTTCTACATCATTTTGCCCATCAATAACACTCTAATTCGTCCAAAAATGACCAAAAATGAAGAATTTTCTCAAGAACACTAAAGTTCACAAAAACTCAGATTTCTTACCGTTTAGGAAGTTTCAACGGTTGATTCTTGTTTCTGAGGCTTCAGTAATCTTCCAAGAATGATTTCCAACTATTAAAACATATATGCAACCACTGGATTTCAGATTTTAATTCCGAATTTTATGCATTTTTATTCTCAAAATAAACCCCAAATTGAGAAATAATGTTCTTACCTTAATTTCCTTTGGTTCTTGATAATATTCAACTTTAAATCCACGAATTTGTTCCAAAATCTTTGTTTTCTAGCAGAGATTTAGAGTGAGAGTGAGAGAGATTGAGAGCTTAAGGTTGAAATGGTGAAAGTGAATGAAATGAAAGACTAATAGTCTTTTATTTCTTAACTTCCGAGTTTTGGCACATTTAGCCCCTCAACTTATCTGATTTCACTATATACTGATTTTATCTTAGATTTATTATTACTAACATTTATAAATCATAATAGTCCATAATAATAATTCAAAATTCTCAAATTTCTTAAAATAGCAACAAACTTTTAAATATCCGGATACATAATCATCTTTCGTAATCCAACTTATTAATCTAAATTACAATAATTTAAATCTAAGGATGTTACACAAGGATCCTCGTCGAGCACAACTTGATACTCTTTGAACTTTTCAATGTCCTTAATATATCGATCAGGCGCAGTCACATTTATTCTTCGCATTCGTCTTTCCACTCCAATTTGCAAATCTTGAATGGACATCAGCACCATTTTAGTGTGCATGAAGTGGAAGATTGCTTAGAAGGCGAACCAGCAATTTTCTTCTCTTTTGTTTCCACATAGTTCATCAAACAGATCCTCAATGTAGACCGAGAAGAAATCTGTCTCGCTGAACTTGTAGATTTTTATTATCAGAACGAAGCACGGTGAATGTAGGATAAAAGATATTGAAAATTTTATGTTTTTCAATCTTCTTCAGTTCAACTGTCCTCTGAAACACTCTAACATCCTTGATCGGTTGACCTTGATTTCGCAGAAAATGGGCATAACTGACTAGATGGGGCATGTTGGGCTCTATAACTCGGAACGGTTGCAAAAATGAGAGGGGAGCTTGTTTCTTGCAAAAGATTTTCCTTTTTAAGATATCTTCCAAAAAAGGAAGGCGGTTTCGCTTTTTGATAAAATCTCCATTTTTTTAAGCATTTAGACTAAGCCAATTATCCTTAGTCAACTTCTTATTTAGCGCCTCTTGTTTGAGCAGATTTAGCATTTCATCAATCTCTCTCCGAAACTTATCGTGGATAGCTATCCTAAACTCATGTTGTTTTTCGGATTCTTCAACCAAAACAAAGTCATGAAAGAATTTATCGCTCATTATCAGAAACATTTTGGACTGAATCAGGAATTAAATCATCTATTTCTGCTTTGACATGTATGAACTTTTTCTTGACCATGTCGAATTGAGTTACTGTTTTCATGAGCTTCTTCTTCTCTGGATTATACTGGAAACCGAACAGAGAAGTTAGATTGTCATCCTACTCCTTAACCGCAGGCTTTTCAACCGTTGGAGTTTGTTTGGAGACCAGCACATCATCTTTTAATATATCTTCAACCAGCTCTTCTTCATCCACCAATCTCTCAGCCCTCATTGACATTTCGAAATATTCAAACGATTTCGGTTGAGCTTAGGCAAAATACATTCCTTTTCAGCTCCTTCTATCATCAACACATTCTCTTCCTCATCTGAATCCCCATATTCTACAAAGTAATCGATACCAGAATGCATACTCAATGGATTTGGAACATCTTCATGAAGAATAAATTTCATTTCACATTGGGTAGCAGCTAGCTCGTCTGTTTTTGCTCCTCCTGCCTCACAACATCCAGTCTCTGAATCTTTAGGTTCATATACAACCATTTGCTTGTCAGAATCACCAAGCTTTCTCCTCTTCTTCCCCTCATAAGGAGCATCATCGGAGTCATGGTCCTCATGTTTGCGTTTAGACCATGAAGCTTGTGATTTGCAAGACTGTTCAATAAATAGAAAATCTCTTTGATAGGGATCCAAGAGCATTGATGACCGTGTTTTCTAGACCAGACATCCGTACATTCATAAGCTCAAATTGCTCGATACATAAATCCCTCAGCTCATCGTTGGAAATGTCAACTCTCAAAGGAGAGCATTCATGAGTGGCTAGGGGGTGTGCAATCACTAGTGGGATACTGGTTGTTTCAATGTCAACTCTCAAAGGAGAGCTAACAATGTACGTGGTTTCCTGGCTGTATATGGCTTGGGTCTCCCTCACACTTTCACTAACCACAACATCCTCCCTCTGGTCAGGTAAGCGCACAAATTCAGATGTTTCAATGCAAGCCCCATTTCCTTCATTATCATCATCATCATCATTATCATCTCCCTCATCTCCTCCTCCTTGAATATTTGACAAAGTTCGCTCAGAATCCTCTCTTCCTCACCACCCCTGATAACTTCCTCCTCTCTCAACTCAAGGTTTCCATGTACACCACCCCTTTGTTGTTGTACCTGCTCACCTAAAGCTCTGGGGGTAGGAGACCCTGGTTCTAGGGTCTCCACAGGAGCATGATCTATTCTATACATCACATTTTTGGCATTTTTATCAGCATATTATAAGATAGATTCTGGAATAGGAAAGATATTCGCATTCGAATCATCCCGGTTACTGTAGACTCTCATCATAACATAATCAGGACATTGTTTTAGAGTGAGTCCTCTTTGGGATCTTGTCATTTTCCTGCAATATTCCCCGAATCAGAATTTGAATGAATCTTTGAAGTGGAACAAACTTCCTTGCCCGATTGGTGGTCTTTGCTAGCACCACTTCCTTTAAGTCTTCCCAGATACATTGTGCATAATCCTAGTGTTTGTTATAGGCCACTCCATGAAAATACGTAGGGCATGAACGCTCCCCCTATCTACACCGGTATGCTTTGAGGTCAAACACCTATTCAAGATTCCGAATAGGGTATACCATTCTTCATTTAACCCATTGTGGTGAAATAATGAACTCTTTAGAAGAGGTTTTGTGTATCCCAAACTTATGATGTCTTTGCATAGTTGTTCGTCGGATACAAAGTCTTCAAAATCAGCTAGATCATGGAAATTGACCCTGTCTATCCTCCTTGGTAGAAACAGAGTATGGCGGAGTCTGGCTAGTGTGATTTTGGCTTTAAATTGTTCTATGGTAACCTTAAAGTGATGGTCACCTGTTAGGATATGTTTTAGTTGATGAAAACAAAGTCTAGGGACTAGTTTTGTATTTCCATGATAGTTAGTTAAATAGTATAAATAGCATCTTTGACTTTCTATTTTAGAAGATCTGATAGATTATCATTTTGTACACATTCGAATCAGAGAGAGCAGCAACTGTACACGAATATTCTCAATCATCATTTTGTAATCATCAGTTCATCAATCTAATCATTCGGTCAGTGTTGATTCCTTTTATTGTTCTTATTGATTTCATATTGTTGATTGATTGGTAGAAACTACATTTCACAATTGGTATCAGAGCTTTAGGGGTGAATTTTTTCTGATTTGAGATTGAATATTTTTCGAAACTGCTACTGTTCTTGAGCAATTTTTTTTATCGGAAAAACCCTAAAATCACCAAGGGTTTTTACTCAGTTGATCTTTGTCAGGGATAATTGGATCGAAGGTAAAGGATTCATAGACGAATCAATTGAATATAAACTTGAATTGATTTACAAAACACAGAAAAAGATCTAGGCAATTTTGTGAAATTTTAAAAAGTGTAAAAACGGTTACTGTTTCATTGAAAAAGTCAAACTTAGATCTATTTTTGCATAAAGGTGTTAAACAAAAAGTGTGTGTATTCAAAAACCACACCTTCGATTACAATTTGAGTGAAAATGGACAATATTTGGATTTAATCTGAATTTCAGACTTGAAAAAGCTGAAAATATTAAGAAACTCGAAATATACACATTTTGTGTGTCATTCGAGTTGAGTACTTTGATTATTCGAGTTGAATATAACTGATATTCGAGTTGTATATAACTGATATTCGAGTTGTCAACCTTTTAATTCGAGTTGACAACTTGTAGTATTCGAGTTGACAACCTTGTAATTCGAGTTTACAACCCTGTAATTCGAGTTGACAACCTTTTAAACAAACTCGAATCTCAGATCAAACTCAATCGAGTTTCAGATCAAACAGTTTAAGATCAAACTCAATCGAGTTTCAGATCAAACTCAATCGAATTTATGATCAAACTCAATCGAGTTTATCAAAGACTCATTCGAGTTTTATCAAAGACTCATTCGAGTTTTATCAAAGACTCATTCGTGTTTTATCAAAGAATCATTCGAGTTTTATCAAAGACTCATTCGAGTTTTACCAAAGACTCATTCGTGTTTTACCAAAGACAATTGAGTTACCAAGATTCAATCGAGTTTTACACAAGAATCATTCGAGTTTTACTCTAAACTCATTCGAGTCTCACACCATACCCATTCGAGTTTCACTCAAAACACATTCGAGTTTAATACTTAGATCATTCGAGTTTGACACACACATTAATCGAGATTGTTGCAATACATCAAGTCTATTCACTGTATGAGTTAAGTTGCTTATTGCTACTAACAAGTTACTGTGTTGTAGATTTCAGTACTAATCTGTGTTTCAAAGTGTGATCAAAATTTTCAATCTCAATCGGAGTTCATCAGATCTTGGACAAGTTTCCCAAAGATCAATAAATATGTCTAAAGACGCACTGGCAATGGGATCAGAAACCAAACCCCCAATTTTATACAGGGGTGAATATGTTCAATGGCGGGAGAGGTTTCTTGAATTTATCAGTTTTCATGATCTGTCCGCAGAGATGCTGAAATCCTTAACTGAAGGACCAGCCACTTTCATGGAAACGATCCCAGGAGTACCAACTGGTAATCCCCCAATTCCACCGAGAACTGTTGAGGTCACCAACCTGACAGAGGCCCAAAAGAAGAGAAAATTAGGAGACAAGACTACCAGAAAGTTATTGTTGATATCAATCCCCAATGATATTTACACTTGCCTGAAAAATACAAAGACGGCTAAGTCAATTTGGGATGAAGTATGCAAAATCATGAGGGGATCTGACAGAGCTGCTACAAATAGGTCTAGAAACAGCCTAATGATGTTTGAGAACTTCAGAGCTCGTGAAGGTGAACTTTTGGAAAACACTTACCTCAGGTTTGTGAATTTGGTATGTGAAGTGAAAAGAAACGGAGTGACAAAGTCCAACCTGGACATCAATGTCAAATTTCTAAATGTCCTAAATCCTGAATGGGAAAAATTTGCTATGATTATCCAACAAACAAAAGATATTGAGGAAATGAATTTTCATATGCTATTTGAAAACCTCAACAACTATCAAGAAGTTGTGTTGAGAAAAATATTAGGAAAGAAGAAAGCTGAAAAAGAAACTGCTGATCCACTAGCTCTACTGGCAGAGAAAAAGTATAAATACAAGCTGAAAAAGGAGAAAAGAGCTGTAATCAGCAGTACATCTTCCGAATCAGAATCCTCAGATTCATCTGCTGATTCAGAAATAGAAGAGATGAAAAAGCAGATGGCATTTCTTACAAAAGCATTTCAAAAGAAATTTTACAGATAGCCAACCAACAACAAGATGCGCTATAAAACAGGCTCAAGGAAAATTGAGAAAAAGGATAAATATGAGAAATCTGGAGAAAGTAGTGCACGAAAGACTGACAAATATGAAAAGTCAGACAAATCAGCCAAGAAAGAGTCGGAACAGAAATGCTACAACTGTTGAAAACCAGGTCACTATGCCCGGGAATGCAGATCTCCAGTAGTCAAAAACTCAGACTACTATACAAGAAAGGCTCTCTTAGCCAAAGAGAAAGAGTCAGGAAAAGCTCTTATGGCGGAGGATGATCATTGGTTACAGTTATCAGAAGATGATGACATCTTGGATGAAGATGCCCATATTTGTCTAAAGTCAGAAATTTTCAATGAATCTGAACTAAGTGAATCAGCCATGATAGCTGAAGATGAGGTATGGGTTGAATTGACTGATGAAGAGGATGCAGAAAGAAAAGAATCTGAGTCTGATGAAGAGGAAGCAACAGAAGAAGTTGCATTAATGGCAACTGGCCAAAATAAAGCTGAAAATGAGGAAGATTCAGAGTCTGAAAACTCAGATGGTTCGATAAGACCGGAGGTAAATTCTAATTCAGACTCTGATATTGATGAATCATGCATATTAGAAGAAAAACTAACTAATATGGCCTTTATGCTTAAAAAGTTTGAAAAATCTTTAAAGGCAGAAAAGAAAAATGTTCATTCTTTGGAAAACAAACTTCGAAATGAACACAACTTAGTTCTAGACTTTTCCAAAGATAAAGCATTAGCTTTACGAGCAGTCTCAGACTTACAAGATAAGGAAAGAGAACTTCAAAGCAATATACTCAATCTGAATCACAAAATATCTGATTTACAAGAAAGACTGCGAATAGCAGAATTAGAAGCCTCAAACTTTTCTGTAAAATATCATGCCATATTTGAGGAAAGAACTAAACTTTATGAGAAAATAAAGAAGATGGAGGATGAATTTATTAAAAGAGGGCAAACAGATCAAACAATTTATTTAAATCAACCAAAAGACACAGAATTTTATAACTCTAAATCTGGAATTGGTTGGGAAAATCCTAAGTATCTGACAAAAGCAATATCAAGTTCACCAACTCTATATGATATCAGATACATGAATTTAGGATTAAAAATGACATTTATGAAAGCATCAGAAGAAGTAGAATCTAGCGAAGAAATAAAAAGATTACGATCAGACAAAATGCAAAATTCTGGTGATTATACCAGAATAAATGAAACTAGCAATATTCTTGATACTAAAGAAGAGTACATTCAAACTTATTCTGAAAAGGATTTGTCTGAATTACCTACTTAATCTCAAAAATTATATTTGCCAAATTCAATTTTAGAACAGATAAATTCTGATTTAGAATTGAAAATTAAAGATTTTGAGACAGAGAATGGAACTCTCAAGGCTGATTTAAGAAAAATGGAACAAATGTTGCAAGATCAGCCTAAAAACACAAATGTGTCTGATCCACAATCATCTACTTCTCTATATTCTATAAATACAGAAAAAGAGTTTGATCTGTACATGCACTCTGATGTTAATTCATTAGATCAAATGTTTGGTAAAATTGGTGAATTTATCAAACCTTTGACTAACAAACAATCAAATGGTAATAAAGAACCTGTTAAAATTCTGCAAAGAATGTCTACAGATTCTTTAAAATCATCTGAAAATTCACCATCATTACAACAAAAGAAGGAGAAAACAAAAATTATTGTTCAGTCTCCTAGCTTTGAAAAGGGTGAATCATCTTCATCAACGGAGTCAATTGCACGTAAAGTCCAATCTTCAAAAGGTATGAAAAGATTACAGAAAAAACGAGCATCTAAATCTACTAATTCTCATACTTCTTTTATGTCAGATATCGTTGTGAATGGTTCGAGAAAACAAGTTTGGCGAAAGAAGAAAAGAGAACAGAAAAACAAGAGTGGCGCATGAAGGACAAAAATGTTACAGATAGAAATAGCAAAATTGAACAGTCTGTCTGTAATAATAATAATCTTGTTAAAAATTCTTGTATAAAGTTTTCAAGAACGGACTTAATTGCTTTGAATTCTTATGCTTGTAAGCCTGCAATTGTTAAATCTAATAAGCTCGTATGGCAACCGAAGAAGAAGGACCCATTTTATGAACAGAAAAAGGTTCCAAAGAAAATTATTTCAAAAGCAATTCCACCGCGAATTGTACAAAAATGGATACCTAAAGGAACGGTTCAAAAGTGGGTACCTAAAATAACTTCGAATGATAAGCTAAAAGCCATATCTGTTAGAAAAACAAATAATATTGTGCATGATATACCTAAAACAAAAGTACCCAACTACAAGTGGGTACCTCATGTGCTACTTCGTCTTATAGGTAAACCATGTCTGGTATCTTGACTCCGGCTGCTCCAAACATATGACCGGACAACGAGACACTCTCACGGACTTTGTAGAAAAGTTCTGTGGGACGGTCAGATTTGGAAATGATCAATTTTGTCCGATCAAAGGCTACGGAAGTCTCAAATACGACAAAATCACCATCCAAAAGGTCTTCTATGTTGATGGTCTTGGACACAATCTATTTAGTATTGGACAATTGTGTGATAAAGGGTTAGAAGTCAATTTCAAAGTCAATCGGTGCAGCATCAGATCCGGAGAAGGAAAAGAAATTTTGGCAGGAAACAAGAAAACAAATTTATACTCCATTGATTTAGCCTCAATCAATCTGAAGAAAGATGTCTGCTTATTGTCAAAAGCTACATCTAAAACAGCATGGTTGTGGCATCGTCGCCTTTCTCATCTGAACTTCGATGAGTTAACCAACCTAGCAAAAGGAGGGTTAGTTAAAGGCTGCCGGCGCTCAAATTCCAAAAGGAGCAATTATGTGCGGCATGTGAAAAAGGAAAGATGACTAGAGCCACACACAAATCCAAAACAGAACACTCATCCACGAGAGCACTGGAATTATTGCATATGGATTTGTGTGGACCAATGAGAGTACAAAGCATAAATAAGAAACGATATGTATTAGTGATAGTTGATGACTATTCACGATACACGTGGGTTTTCTTTTTAAGATCCAAATCAGATCCAACTGAAACGATCATCGACTTCATCCGAAAAATACAAGTAAAGTTGCAACTCACAATTCAAACAATCCGCTCAGACAACGGAACAGAGTTCAAGAACAAATCACTTGACTCATTCTTAATTTCAATAGGAATTACACATCAGTTTTCAGCTGCTCGAACTCCACAACAAAACGGTGTCGTTGAAAGAAGAAATCGGACACTAGTGGAATCAGCTAGGACGATGCTGGCATATTCCAATTTACCGTTATTTTTGTGGGCAGAAGCAGTTGCAACAGCTTGTTTCACACAAAATCGTTCAATAATAAATAAGAGATTCGGAAAGACTCCTTATGAACTGATCAATAAACGAATACCTAATATTAAATTTTTCCATGTCTTTGGTTGCAGATGCTTTATTCTGAACGATAAAGACAATCTTGGAAAGTTTAATCAAAAGGCAGATGAAGGAATATTAATCGGGTATTCAAAGGAGTCGGTTGCCTTCCGAGTGTACAACAAGAGAACCAAGACAGTCAACGAGAGCGTCAATGTCAAATTCGACGAAGGAGTGGTAATGGCTTCTGAACACACCAGTTCAGGACCCGAACCTACTATGCAGACTTCATTGGAGTCAATTGAACAAAATGCTGAACACTCAGAATTACATAAGTTGTTTGAGAATTTTTATGAAGACTATTTTGAAAAGCCCAAAACTAATGTTCAAAATTTGGTGCCTGACAGGATTACTGAAGATCCAGTCATAGTCTCTGATCTTTCTCAACAACAAGGTTCAGAAGAAACTGGAGAAGCTTCAACAGCAAATGTGCAGTCAACTACTGAGATTGTACAACCAATTGAACCTCCACATTCTTCTGAAACCCCATTACTTCTGAACATTCAGAAGCTCCTACCTCAGATGTCCCACCAACAACATCTGAAGGAACTCCCGAACCATATCTAGATCTCAATCCCGACCAAGACCCAATAGAACCGTTTCCACATACTGTTAAGTGGACAAGAAATCACCCAATAGAAAACATCATTTGTGATCCATCTGCGTCAGTCCAAACCAGAAGGGCAACTATAAATGAATGCTTATTTTCAAATTTTTTGAGTAAGATAGAGCCCAAAAATGTAAAAGAAGCTCTTCTGGACGCTGATTGGATTGTGGCGATGCAAGAAGAACTCAATCAGTTCGAACGGTTAAAGGTCTAGAGACTTGTTGAGTGCCCAAAAGACAAATCCATAATAGGCACGAAATGGATCTTCAAAAACAAGAAAGATGAACATGGGGTCATCATTCGAAATAAAGCTCGTCTCGTGGCCAAAGGATACAGCCAACAAGAAGGGATTGATTATGATGAAACATTCGCACCAGTTACACGAATTGAAGCTATTAGGATGTTTTTAGCTTTTGCCGCTCATAAGAATTTTACAGTATATCAAATGGATGTTAAAACTGCGTTTTTAAACGGGGAGCTAACAGATGAAGTATATACATATCAGCCGGAAGGGTTTACTGATCCTTCGAAACCTGATCATGTATATATTTTAGATAAGTCACTGTATGGCCTTAAACAAGCACCTCGTGCTTGGTATGATGCACTCTCAACATATCTGTTGAGATGTGGATTTACAAAAGGTGCAGTTCACACAACCCTGTTTATAAAACGTCAGGGGTCAGATATCATAGTTATACAAATATATGTAGATGATATAATATTTGGGTCTACAAATCCAGAATTTTGTAAGAAATTCGCATTTTTAATGTCCCAAAAATTCGAAATGAGCATGATGGGGGAAATAAATTTTTTCTTAGGATTACAAGTAAAACAATTAACTAATGGTATTTTTATCAATCAGTCAAAATTTATACAAGACATGTTAAAGAAATTTAACATGGTCAATAGTACTCCTATGAAAACTCCCATGGCTCCGGATTCAAAGTCAAAACTCGATGCAGACATCTCAGGGAAACCTGTAGATGTAACTCATTATCGAGGTATAATTGAGTCATTAATGTAGTTAACAGCTAGTAGACCAGATATTATGTTTGCTACATGTGTATGTGCTAGATATCAGGCAAATCCTAAAGAATCACACTTAACAGCTGCAAAACGAATTTTAAGATATCTCAAAGGAACTCCAAATCTTGGTTTGTGGTATCCTAGAGAATCTTCATTTAATCTGACTGCTTTTTCTGGCGTTGATCACGCAGGTGATAAGATGGACAGAAAGAGTACGTCCGGAGCAGTACAGTTCTTAGGTGACAAACCCGTATGTTGGTCATCCAAGAAACAACATTGTGTTTCATTGTCTACAGCTGAAGCAGAGTACGTTGCTGTATCTTCTTGCTGTTCTCAGGTGTTGTGGATGAAGAGCCAACTGCGTGATTACGGGTTTACACCAAAGAAAATTCCAATATATTGTGATTCTCAGAGCGCAATAGCTATTGCATCAAATCCGGTGCAACATTCAAAAACGAAACACAGTGACATTCGGTATCATTTCATAAAAGATCATGTAGAAAATGGAAATATAGAATTATATTTTGTACCTACTGAATATCAACTAGCTGATTTGTTTACCAAAGCGTTAGATGAAAAGCGATTTAATTTTTTGGTATACAAATTAGGTACGTTGAATCGTTAAGATGTAATAATTCAGTAGTTTCAAAATATAATTATAAAATTTTCAATTTTTTTAAGTGATTTTTATCTGATGTTAAATTCATGAATCATAAAGAGTTTATATTCTTTAAAATTTAACAAGATCTGGATTGTCATGTGCAGGGGGAGAAGAAAAGAAATTTATCTGACTTTGAATAAATCTGATAAAAAATTATCTGTTATTTTGTAGGGGTAGCAGAGCTGAGAAAATGAATATCCAGTTGAGGGGGAGCAACTTTCAGAATTTCAAGGGGGAGCAAATGAGTATTGTTAATATTTTTTAATATTTTTAATTTTGTTTATGTGTTTTCAATTTTTTTTTGTGTTGTTTTATGTGCAAAATTTTTTTTCAGTGTGAATATTTTTTTAGTGCATTTTAAAATATTTTTTGTTTTGTTTTGTGTGCTGTTAAAATTTTTTTTTGAAATTCAAATTTTATTTTGATTTTTTTTTAGTCACAATTTTTGATTGAAAAGTTAGTTTGTGGGCTAAGTTGGTTTAGCTGATGGGCCGGGTTTTCAAATTTGAAAACTTAAAATGGGCCAGGTAAATTTGCATATAAATTTGAATTTTCAAATTCAAATTCACTTTTCCGGAAAATTCATTTCTTCATCTTCTCCAACTAGATTACTTCACTTCAAAGAAAGCTCAAACCCACAACCGATATTTTTTCATCAATATTGTGAGTAAAAAAAAAATTTTATTTCAGTTTGTTTCTTTATATGTTTAGTGTATATGCTTAGTATGTGATGTTTGCATTTACCTGTTCGTATATTTCGTTTTGTGTGTTCTTGACCGTTAATGGCAAATACTGTTATTTGTTCATAAAGTTGAAATTAAATGTGTGATGAGGCTCGTATTGGTATTATGACTATGAATCTGAAATTTCATAAGTCATTTTTGCATCACACAAACAGAATCACTGATTTTTCTAATAAAACAGTTTCGAGTTCATAAATAAACTGAAATTTGAATTTTTAACAACTTTAAAGTTGTTTTTGTTCAAAGTTCAGTAAATCAAATGTGTTTAAAATACATTTTCGAGGGGGGTACAAGTTTTAAAACACTGAAACAGATCTCTAAACTTAAATTCATAAAATCAGTGAGTTTTAGACTTGTAGTAAAATAAAAACACATTTCTCGAATAAAGCATCATTCAAGTTGCATTGTAAGTCTTTCGAGTTGCATTGTATGTCATTCGAGTTGCATTGTAAGTCATTCGAGTTGCATTGTAAGTCATTCGAGTTGCATCAGTGAGTCATTCGAGTTGCATCAGTGAGTAATTCGAGTTGCATCATGACTCATTCGAGTTGATTCATATAAAACTCAGAGTTAATCGAGTTTAGTACACATAATATTCGAGAAACATTTGTGTTTCATGCGAGGTGACAAGTGTGTGTAACACTTAGAAAATTTTCAGAACATAATTGCTTATAGCTTATTCGAGTTGGGACAATGGTCTTATCGAGAAAATGACTTAGTCATTCGAGTTGAGTGTTAGATTCAAATGTTCCATTCGAGTTTAGTACATATTCTATTCGAGTTTCATGTATATGTCATTCGAGTTTTGTAGAGACTTATTCGAGTTTCATATATACATCATTCGAGTTGTGTATAGGCTTATTCGAGTTTCATATATACATCATTCGAGTTGTGTATAGGCTTATTCGAGTTGTTTCATGTGTCACTCGACATTGTTCAAGAGTCATTCGAGAACCTTGTAGTTTTATTCGAGGTTCAACAGAAAATTTTTCTAAGTGTGGAATTTTTTTTATGTTTCAAGAAAAATGTCAGATTTTGTAAGAAATTGTTATAAATTTGTGTTTTTCTAACATTGGTCTCTAAACGATTGACTCTGGAATCCATTCAATAATTAACTATTATTGTCCGGAATCCCGATGCTTTAAAAAGAAAATCACAAGTTTTTACAATTTCTGATAAAATGTTACAATTTTTCTATATTTTGAAGGATGTCGTTTGTGTACATGATCTGACTAACATGGTGTTCTTATTTTTTACAGGTGTTCAAATGGCATCTCCAGTACAATCTCAGAACTCAAATTCCTCTGACTCACATTCATCATCAAATCATACCCTTGTATCTACCCCTGTTAGGTCTACCTTAGTTGCCCGACCATCACAATCAAACATTATCCCAGATAACCAGCTAGTAAAACCTAACATTGCCTTCCTTTCCGAGATAATAACCATCGTCTAGATACCAAGGTTATTAAAGTAAGTCATCCTATCATTGTGGACATTCTGAAAGGCCATCCACTCGGTTATCTGCTTCAATACAAACCGTCTATTCCACAAGTGTATTTACAACAATTTTGGCACACTGTCAAATTTGTTCCTGCTGACGGAAATCATCACTTTAAAGTGACAATAGACCAGTTCAAGACAAAAATCACTCTCGCAAGACTGCGTCATAATCTATTTCTTCCGAGACGTATAGACACTGTAAACTTCCCATTGAAGACTTTGTTTCAGATAAAGAGCTGGTACATGATTTAATCTGCTTGGGCTACTCAAAGCCACTACCGAAGAGCTCAAAGTTTCATAGGAATGGTTTAAATGGAGAATGGTATACACTCTTTGGAATCATAAATAGGTGTATGACTTCAAAACACACAGGCATTGATAGATGCAGTATTCACTGTTTGAGGATATTTCATGGCATAGCATTCAACAAGCATTACGATTATGCTCAGTGCATATGGGAAGATTTGAAAGAGATTGTGCTTGCAAAAACAACAAATAGAGCAAGAAAATTTGTGCCACTTCAGAGATTCATACAGATTCTTATCCGAGGGATCCTTCGTGCTAATGAAAATATTCCGAAGCGAGCCAATTCTCAGAGATGTCCGGATTATGTTATGATGAGCCTACACGAAGTGCCGGACTCCCCAAATGCAAACATTATGCCAATTCCAGAGTCGTTGCTTAAATATGCGGATCAAGAGAGTGAGAATGTGAGATTATATAGAATAGATCATGCTCCGATAGAGACTTAGGAACCGGGATCTCTTAGCCCAGGAGCTTTAAGGATAGAGGAACCTCAGCAAGGGGCTGAAGTTCAGGTTGCCCATTCTGAGAGTGAGGGAGAAGTTGGTGTAAGGGGTGGTGAGGAAGAAGCTGAAAAGTCAGATTCTGAGAGGACGTTGTCCGATATACAAGAAGAAGAAGGAGAAGGAGATGATGATGATGATGATGGTGATGATGGAGGTGATCATCATGAGGGAGGAGGAATGATGATAGATATTGTACAAATTGCTGCAGAGAGTGTGAGGGATACCATGACCCTAGAAAGCCGGGAATTAACCACGTCTACTGTTAGCTCTCCTATGAGAGTTAGCATTGAACAAGTCAGTATCCCACTGACAATTGCACACCCAACTATCCACTCAGTCTCCTCTCAACAGGAGACTGTTTCAATTGAACACAGGGATGAACCACACAATCTATCCGAAAGTCACTTGGACTTCATGGATATTGAAACAAGTGCACAACTGCCCGTATGTACGACTTCTTTTCAATCACCGAGTCTAGTTCCTATACAGTCTAGGACACTTGAGTCACCTTCATTTGTTGAAGTTAGTGTGGTTGAACTGCGTGTTCCCACTGGAACATCCTCAGTAACGGAAGCATTTGTTGCTCCGTCACTTGAAGAGGGTGGAAGTCCAGTCAGAGAAACAACACTACCAACTCTGAGCACTGGCCACACAGAAGTACTTTATACAAGTTCGACTGCTGTGACAACTGGAAGTCTACGTGACCCAGTGGTGACTTTATCCCCATTTACTGAATCAACCTTGACAAGCATTGAATGAAGCTGTGTCTGGTGTAAATACGCATGTCTCTAATCAATTAGCTGAGGTAATGGCCCAAATGACAAACATTCAAAAGTTTTTAAAGGGGAAGGATGTTGCAGAGGAATCAGTTAAGCAATCCGAGTCAAAACAAGCTATTGATGAATTAAAGGAAGAATTGAAAAATTTTGTCTTTGAGCAGTTTGATGAGACGAGAGAACGTATGATCAGCCTGGAAAGTACTGTGATAACCGCGTTAGGTAATCTTTCAGAAAGGGTGGCTGCAGTAGAAGAAACTTGCAAGGCTCAAGCTTCCTCGTCCAAGAGGAAACATGATGAGCATGACGAGGACTCCGATGATGCTCCTCATGAGGGGGAGAAGAGGAGAAAGCTTGATGAACCAATGCCTGGGATATTAATGATAACATATCCAGAAAAGGAGCCGGAAGTTCAGGAAAGAGAAGCCGGGGGTTCTAAAGAATCAGCTGGTGATCAGAGAGAGCTGGGATTGATTCTTCATGAAGATGTTCCAGTTCCTTTGAACGTTCAGTCTGATATTTATCACTTTGTTGAGTATATTGATTTAGATGAAGACGTTCAAGAGAAGATTCGTGAGCTAAGTATTCCAGGGACAGGAGAAGAGAGAGAGGAGTATATTGAAGTATCGGAAGATGATGATATAATTGCTTTGACTGATGTAGATTTTAGAGCTGAAAGAATTGAGGAGGAGGAAGTGTTAGTTGAGGAAATTTTGAAAGAAGTTGAATCGACACCAACGGTTGAAAAGCCTGAGGTGGTTGTACAAGTTAAAGAAGAATTTGAAGAGTTTCAAGTTGAGAGCAGTGTGGCTCAAGAAAAGGTTGTATTAAATGAAGTTGAAGTGATGGATAGGTTTTTCAATGAGTATGTGCTTGCCGATGAATCTAAGAAACAACATAGACTTAGATTTGAAGCACAACAAGTGGTTCAGAGGGAGATTCAAGATATGCTGACTTTGTTGAATAAGGATGAGATCAGCAAGAAGAAGGTGAAAAAGCTTGAGCTTCCAGAGAATAGATCTGCTAAGTTTATTAGAAAAAGGAATAAGATGTCGTATATTGAAGATATTCTGGAGAAACAGATTTTTTGCAAGAAACAAGCTCCATGTTCATTCCACAAGTTGTTTAGAGTTCTAGAGCCGAACATGCCTAATCTGGTTAACTATGCCAGTTTCCTGAGAAACAAAACCCAGGAAGTTGAAAAGGTCAAGAGTGAATTCAGAATTGTTGACCTTGTGAAGATTGAAAAGGAAAGATTTGTTAAGGTTTTCTATCCAAAATTCACTGTTACGAGATCAGATGGAAATACTTATGTGTTCACAGAAGCTGACATGTTCAACATGCACTTGGTAGACATTGAAGATCTTTTTGATGAATTGTGCAGAAACAAAAGAAATGAACACTGTAGATTTGCGCTTAAGACACTGTTTCATTTCATGCATACCAAGTTGGTGTTGATGTTAGTGCAAGATCTACAAATAGGGGTTGAAAGAGGCATGAGGAAGATCAACATGACAGCGCCTCACAGAGATATCAAATTTGCTGGTGAGCTAAAAGAATTTCAAGTGATCATGGTGAAGCATCCAGCAGTCATGTATAAAGATCGGAATAAGAAGTTGAGAGCAATGAGGAGTGTGGAGCTGAACAAGTTTTCAGATGGTACTTTGATTAAAGTTTTAAGTGGTTTGAAAGGTAAGCTTGTAGCAGACCAGAAAAGAAAGACAAAGAAAGGAGCCTTATCTGTTAACGACAGAAGACTCATGGTTGAGTTTATTTCAAAGATTGAATGGAGGCTTTCGGATCGTAAAAGTATTAGAAGGTTTGAACAAAAGCTGGGCTTATCGGTTTAACGACTTTGCTATTTTCATCAAAGGGGGAGAATGTTAGGATATGTTTTAGTTGATGAAAACAAAGTCTAGGGACTAGTTTTGTATTTCCTTGATAGTTAGTTAAATTGTATAAATAGCATCTTTGACTTTCTATTTTAGAAGATCTGATAGATTATCATTTTGTACACATTCGAATCAGAGAGAGCAGCAACTGTACACGAATATTCTCAATCATCATTTTGTAATCATCAGTTCATCAATCTAATCATTCGGTCAGTGTTGATTCCTTTTATTGTTCTTATTAATTTCATATTGTTGATTGATTGGTAGAAACTACATTTCACATCACCAACATCGGGTATGAATTTTATGGTGTGCCAGAACTGATGGAGGTAAATCAAAGGAATGATGGGTTTATATTGCAAAAGATAACCAAGTGGGTGCCCTTTCAGAATTTCTACTATGATTCGGTGGCTTACTTTGATAACTGAAGGAGCAAATCGGTGATTGTTATCAGATAAGAGTAGAAAGTGTTTTGGTTTTAGCAAGAGAGTGTCAGGTATGGGATTGGAGGGTCTTGGTCCAGCAACGGATGTAGATTTTATTGGTTTGGATGCGACGGTGTGATTTGAAATTGATTGGGAATTGACATTATATAAATCTCGGATAATGAACTGTGAAACTCAAATCAGTCTACCAAACTCGGATGAAACATAACAAAGTCTAATGGGTTATGATCATACTCGAATGAATATTAAGCAAACTCGGATGAGTCTTAATCAAACTCGGATGAGTCTTAAGCAAACGCGGATGATATGGTATCAAACTCGAATGAAGCATATATAAATCTCAAAAAACTCTTAGAAAATATTGAATCCTATGTGATCAAACTCGCATATAACTTAGGGTAAAGCTTCATGCGAGATTTATTGTAAAATTGGTCTAAGTCCTTTTAACACACTCATGATTTGAAGAAACACATTCAAGCACTTAAAACCTAGAAAAATTACATGATCATGCTCGAAATACTTTCCTAAACAAAAACCCTTTACTGAACATTATCCAAAAACAACAAACTGGAGCATAAATCTCTGATTTTCAGAAAATATAAAACTCGAAAAAACATATATGAAATCTTGAATTCAATCCAATATGTTGCACCATAAATCATGAAATTTGAAATCCAAGTTTAGTTCATCATCATGCACACATACAAACAATCAATTTAAATTTAAGCATACATTCAACATTTCGGATTTTACTTATCGATGGCAAGACGAACACACTCACAGTTTGCATAAAAAACACACATGAACTCGAAATAAATGAAAAACAGTACAAAAAATCAAAACAACTTACAAATTTGCACTAAAAATTTCGAGTTAAGCTTTGATTTGTTGTTGAATGTCTATGGAAACCGAGAGGAGGAAAGAGAGGTAGTGTGCACTGTAGCCGAGGAAGTTGAAAAAAAGGATTTTGAATTTTGAATTTCAAATTTATAGTTTGAGAATGTTGGTACCCGGCCCATTTCATTTTCCTTTCCCCCATTTTTTTCTTTTTAGCCCACTAAGGGGTTGTTTGTTTACTTCTTAATGGAACCATTAAGAATTCATTCAAATGTAAAATGACCTCTTAATGATTCCATTAAAAGGTAAACAAACAATGCATAAGTCCAATTAAAAACAGAACACACAAAGAAAAAATAAAGCACACAATAAAATAAAAACACATAAAAAATTTTGACACTAAAAAAATATTAACTAAGAAAATAGAATAAAATAAAATTTATTCCCCCTTGAATAATGCAGATGTGTTCCCCCCTCAAATTGATGTCACTTTATAACACGCTCCCCCTGCAATTAAGCACAAAGAAGAAGAAAAATATCAGAATAGCTATCCAAAGCAGTTATTTAGATATAAATTTCAGCTTGCTCCCTCTGCACACGACATTCCATCAACAGTTAATTTCAGAAAAATCAGTACTTTGAAAGAACATGAGGTTAACGTAAAATAAATCAAGTAAAAAATTGAAAATTGAAAAATTATACTTCGTAGCAACTGAATGTTTAAATCTAACGATTCAGCATACCTAATTTGTATACCAAAAATTTAAAAATGTTTTTTCATCTAACGCTTTGGTAAACAAATCAGCTAACTGATATTCAGTAGGTACAAATACAATTCAACATTACCGTTTTCTACATGATCCTTAATAAAATGATACCGGATGTCGATGTACTTTGTTTTAGAGTGTTGCACAGGATTCGATGCGATAGCAGTTGCACTCTAAGAATCACAGTATATAGGAATCTTCTGTGGAGTAAACATGTAGTCTCGTAATTGGCTCTTCATCCACAGCACTTGAGAGCAGCACGAAGATACAACTACATATTCTGCTTCGATTGTTGACAGTGAAACACAATGTTGTTTCTTGGATGACCAGCAGAGGGGTTTATCACCAAGAAATTCAACTGCTCCTGATGTGCTTTTTATGTCCATCTTGTCACCTGCATGATCAGCATCAGAGAAGACAGTCAATGTAAAAGTTGATTCCTTAGGATACCACAAACCCAGATTCGAGGTACACTTCAGATATCTGAGAATCCTTTTGGCAGCAGCCAGATGAGATTCTTTAGGATTCGCCTGATATCGAGAACAAACACATGTAGCAAACATAATATTTGGTCTACTCGCAGTTAAGTACATTAATGAACCAATTATTCCTCGATAATGAGTAACATCTACAGGTTTCCTCAAGATGTCCTCATCGAGTTTCGATTTCGAATCAAGAGCCATGGGTGTTTTCATTGTAGTACTGTTGGTCATGTTAAACTTTGTAAACATATGTTGAATGTATTTCGACTGACTGATGAAAATTCCATCACTCAGTTGTCGTACTTGTAAACCCAAGAAAAAATTTATTTCACTCATCATGCTCGTTTCAAACTTTTGGGACATTAAAAATGCGAACTCTTTACAAAATTCAGGATTTGTAGACCCAAATATTGTGCCATCAACATATATTTGTATGACAATGATATCAGGACCTGGACGTTTGATGAATAGTGTTGTGTCAACTACACCTTTGTTGAAACCACATTTTATGAGATAGAGTGATAATGCATCATACCATGCTCGTGGTGCTTGTTTAAGACCGTACAGTGACTTATCTAAAATATACACATGATCAGGCTTCAAAGGATCTACTAATCCGTCTGGTTGATATGTATATACTTCATCTTTCAGTTCCCCATTCAAGAACGTCATCTTTACGTCCATTTGATAAACCATGAAGTTCTTATAAGCTGCTTGCCTCGATTCTTGCAACTGGTGCAAACATCTCATCATAGTCAATCCCTTCCTGTTGACTGTATCCCTTGGCAACAAGTCTTGCTTTGTAACGGATGAGCACTCCTTGTTCATCCTTCTTGTTTTTGAAGAGTCACTTCGTGCCAAAGATGGATTTATCCTTTGGTTTTTCCACCAATCTCCAAACTCTCAACCGTTCAAACTAATTCAGTTCCTCTTGCATTGCGATAATCCAATCACCCGTCCTGAAGAGCTTCTTTAACTGTTTTCGGTTTGATCTTACTCAAGAAATTTGAGAAGAGACACTCGTTGTTTGTAGCTCTTCGGGTTTGAATGGACGTAGAGGGATCTCCTATGATGTTTTTTGGATGGTGATCCCTTGTTCATTTATGTGTCTGAGGATAAGGTTGATGTTGGTCATGATTGGGTCTAAATCAAGGTAGGGTTGACGGGAAGGAGATTCCGAAGGTATTGGAATCTCAACTGGAATAGGGGTTTCGGGGGTCTGATCATACAAGGGTAAGGCTTGAGATTCTGGAGCTGTAGGTTGTGGAACACTATGAGAAGAAATGACTAGAGAGTCTCCAGAAACTGCTGGTGGCGAATAATCTGAGACGACAACAAGATCTTCAGTAACCTTGTCAGAAACCAAATTAGATATATCAGTTTTGGCCTTATCAAAATAGTCATTGTAGAAATTTTCAAACAAAGTTTTAAGATCATTTGATTCATCGTTATGCTCAGTGGACTTCATAGAAGTATTCTGTCGAGGATCGGGTCCTGAACTGGCATGTCCAGGAGCCATTACGATGCCTTCATCGAATTTGACGTTTACACTCTCATTGACGATCTTCGTGCGTTTGTTGTGCACTCTGAAAGCCACTGGGTCCTTAGAATATACAATAAAGATTCCTTCATCTGCTTTCTAGCTGAATTTTCCCAAATTGTCTTTATCATTAAGAATGAAGCATCTGCAACCAAAGACATGGAAAAATTTAACGTTAGGAATTCTTTTATTGATTAATTCATAAGGCGTCATTCCAAAGCATTTGTTGACAATTGAATGATTCTGGGTAAAACACGCGGTTGCTATAACTTCAGCCTAGAGTAATGACGACGGATTAGAATAGGCTAACATCGTCCTTGTAGATTCAACAAGAGTGCGGTTTCGACGTTCAATTACACCATTTTGTTGAGGGGTATGAGCAGCAGAGAATTGATGAGATGTTCCTAAGGAACTAAGAAAGGTCTCTAAAGACTTGTTCTTAAATTCAGTATCATTATCAGATCTACTGGTCTGGACAGTCAGCTGTAACTTAACTTGAATTTTACGCAGGAAGTCAATCATAATGTTTGTAGCTTCATATGTGGATCGCAGAAAGAAAACCCACGTGTATCTCGAGTAATCATCGACGATTACAAGAACATACTTTTTCTTGTTGATACTTTGAACTCTCATCGGCCCGCAGAGATCCATGTGTAGCAGCTCTAAAGATTTTGTTGAAAAGTGTTCACCTTTGACTTATGAGAAGCTCACCGTCTTTCCTTTCTCACATATCGCACACAACTGCTCTTTCTGAAACTTGAGAGTTGGAAGGCCTTTGACTAAATCTTCTTTGGCAAGGTTATTCAGATCTTTGAAGTTCAAGTTGGAAAGACGACGGTGCCACAACCATGACTCTTTAGTAGATGCCTGAGACAGTAAGCAGACATCTTTGTGCACATTTAAGTTGGCCAAATTGATAGAGTACAGATTTGTCTTTCTATTTCCAGCAAGAATTTCCTTTCCCTCCCCAAATCTAATGCTACATCTGTTAGCCTTGAAATTGGCTTCTAACACTTTATCGCACAACTGTCATATGCTAAACAGATTATGACCAAGGCCATCTACGTAGAAAACCTTTTGAATGGTGATCTGGTCATACTCCAAACTCCTATAGCCTCTGATCAGACAGAATTGATCATTACCAAATCTAACCGCCCCAAAACATTTATCAACAACATTCGTGAGAGTGTCTCTCTGTCCGGTCATATGCTTGGAACAGCCGAAATCAAAGTACCAGACATGATTTACCTACAAATCGCAGTAAACAGTGAGGTACCCACTAAAAAATGGGTCCTTTAGAGTTAGGTAAACCACCCGGTGCAACGTCAGTTACACTTTTGAACAGTTCTTTTGGGAACTGATTTGGAAGTTGATTTCTTTGGAACCCAGTTCTATCTAGACTTGGGAACCTTGTTCTTTTCTATCCACACATTCACAGTAGACATGGAAAAAGATTTTGCATTCATAGCATTACGATTAACAGAATTTAATAACAAATCAGCACGGGAGTATTTAAGACATGTTTTAGTAGCTAAGTTATTACTGACATTTTTTCCTAAGGAACTATTGCTATCAGAAATACTACTCTCTTTTATCCTCCACTCTTTTCGAATACTCTCCATTATCTTTCCAATATGCTTCATTCTCCAAGTTTTCTTTGATGCTCTTTTAACAAGATTATCTGACATAAATGAAGAACGGAAATTAGTCGAATTGGAATACATATTATTCTGCAAAATTTTCTTACCATGAGTAGAACCTGAACTCTTTGCTTCGGTAACCTTTGAAGATGATGATTCACCTTATTCAAATGTTGAATGATCAAAGGTAAATGTTGCTTTATCTTTACGTTGCAAAACAGGTGATGAAACTGATACAACTTTGGAGTTGTAGGTACTTGTTTCAAGATACCAACTATTCCCTTAGTTTTAACAGTTCCTTTTTCATTAAGAGGTTCAAAACATTTATCGATCTTGACAAAAAGTTCATTAGAAGGATGAACCTTAGAGTTCATGAACAGATCAAATTATTCTTCTGAGTTAACTATTTCTACAAGAGCAGAAGTATTCTGAACAGGTTGAGATTTGAGTCCAGACTGTTGTGCAAGTTTTAATTCTAAACCTTGAATTACAGCCTGGAGCTTTACATGTTCTTCCTCAAAAGTTCTGATTTTCAATTCAAGATTAGAGTTTATCTTCTCAAGAACTGAATTAGGAATGTACGGCTTTTGAGGGAGAATTGTATTTTCAGAAAGATCCTTATCTATAATATGTCTGAATGAAATCTTCTGTTTTTGGTGGATCTTTATAACTTTCATTAAGAAGGTTATAATCCAAATCAAGTTGCATTTTGTCCACATTCAACCTTTTCAGATCTTCTCCTGATTCCACTTCCTCAGAAGCTTTTAAAAACATCGTTTTCAATCCTAAACTCATGTATCTTGTATCATATAACGTTAGTGAACACGAAATTGCTTTCGAAAGATACATAGGATTGTCACAACCAATACCAGTTATTGAATTATAAAAATCATTATCTTTTGGTTGATTTAAGTGAATTGTTTGATATGTTTGACCTATTTTCAGAAATTCATCTTCTAAGGTTTTTATTTTCTCATAAAGATTAGTTCTTTCTACAAAGATTAAATTGTATTTTACAGAACAATTGGCATATTCTAATTCAGCTAATTAAGTTTCTCAGTTATGTCAATAATAGTGTTACTCATACTTGTCTGAAGTTCATTGAATTTTTCTTCCATAACCTAAACAAATTGCAAAGCGAATGCCTTATCTTTGGAAAATTCTAACACTAACCCATGCTCAATTCTTGATTTATTTGGCATTCTTTTTCTCGGATTTCAACGATTTTTCAAAACATTAAGCATATAAGCCATTTGAACTAACTTATTTTCAAGTTCAAGGGAGTTATCATTATCTGAGTCAAAATTTAAATTTACCTCATGTGTCTCAAACTTGTCCGAAGTGTCAGAATCAGATCCATCATCCTCCTGTGCTTGATTGCATTCTTCTCCTCCCGTGGCCATCAACGCAACACCGTCTCTTAGTTCATTCTTTGAATCTGAATCATCTGCCATTACGTTATCCTCTTCCTCATCAGTCATACCAACCCAGACTTCATTTCAGCAATCATGGCTGACTTGCTTTGTTCAGACTCTGATATATTCTGAAAGATTTCAGACTTAAAGCAAATATGCGCATCCATATCAAGAATGTCTTCGTCATCAGAGAGTTGAAGCCATTGATCATCCTCTGCCATAAGTGCCTTCCGGACTTCCTTTTGTTTAGCCAACAAAGCCTTTCTGGTGTAGTATTCTGAATTCTTGACTACATGCTTTCGGCATTCCGAGCGTAATGGCCAGGCTTGCCACAGTTATAGCACTTTGGCTCATCTTCCTTTTGGACAGGATTCTCTTGTTGATCATACTTCTCATATTTCTTCCCACTACTCTCTCCAGACTTGTCATACTTCTTGCGCTTCTCATACTTTCTTGACCCAGTTTTATAACGCAACTTGTTGTTTGTGGGTTTGCGATAAAACTTTTTCTGGAATGCCTTCGTTAGCAGAGCCATTTGCTTTTTCATGTCTTTTATTTCTGAGTCTGCTGAAGATTCAGATGATTCAGAATCTGATGAACTGCTAACCACTAGTAGCTTCTCCTTCTTAGATTTGAACTTGTATTTCTTATCGGCTAGGAGAGCCAATGGATCCACAGTAGCCTTCTTTGCTTGCTTCTTCCCAGAAATTTTCTGTAGAACAACCTCTTGGTAGTTGTTCAGATTCTCATAGACCATGTGAATATCCATGTCATCAATCTCCTTTTGGATATTCATTGCATATTTATCCCATTCAGTTTTGAGGACATTCAAAAACTTGACATTGATGTCCAAGTTTGATTTTGTTACCCCGCTCCTCTTCATCTCACTGACCAGATTTACAAATCGAAAGTAGGTATTCTCCAACAATTCCCCTTCCATGGCCCTAAAATTCTCAAACGACATAAGGTTGTTTCTAACTCTATTCGTAGCAGCTTTGTCTGACCCTCGCATTAACTTGCATACCTCATCCCAGATGGATTTGGCAGTAGTATTGTTAGTGACACTTTTATAAATGTCATTTGGAATGGACAATAACAAAAAATTTTCCGGTAGTCTTGTCCCCAAGCTTCCTTCTCTTTTGTGCCTCTGACAAATTAGCATCAGTAACTTCCTCAGTCCTTTCTGGAACTGGAGGATTCCCATTCGGAACAGCTGGGATAGTGACATAGAATTTTGCAGGATCATCAGTCAGTGACTTAAGCATATCGTCAGCCAAATCCTGAAAGCTAATGAATTCAAGAAACCGTTCCCTCCACTGTACATATTCACCTCGGTATAGAATAGGAGCTTTGGTTTTTGTTCGCATTGCAAGTGCATCTTTAGACATCTTGAATAATAGATTTTGATATTCCAAGATCTTGTATGGAATAATGAGTGATTCAGTGAAGTGTATTGAGTGAATCTCGATTGAAACAGGATGAAACTCAAATTATATGTGATGAATCTCTCAATGTGTTTTATGAATCTTGCAGATTACTTGTCAAAACTCGAATGAAGTTTGATCAAACTCGGATGACACTTGATCAAACTCGGTTGAAAACTGAACAAACTCGGTTAAAATCTGATCAAACTCGATTTAAGTATGATCAAACTCAGTTGAAGTGTGTTCAAACTCGGTTGAAGTGTGTTTAAACTCGGATGAAGTGTGTTCAAACTCGAAGACAACTTTATAAAACTCAAAATAAGCTTGATAAAACTCGAATGATAAGTTATAAATCTCGAGCAATACTAAGATTGTAAATATTCTCGAGATTTAACAATTATGAACAAAACTAAGTTCAGATCCAATATTTTCAACAAAAACTTCACAAGTTGGTACCAAACTTGCAGCGTAGATGCGTTTTTAACACAGAAACACTTTTTGTGAAGTGACTTTGGCTAATTCTTGATTAAAAACCCAAAATCAACCAAAAACCTCAAGAACACAAACTTTTTCAAAAACTCAGAAAAATCTCAAATACTTTCTGTTTGTTGCAAGATGAGATATAAGACTGAAATCAATTGATTTGTCTTTGTAAGCTCTATACTCGATCCAAAACACAGATTTAAACAACCACAGAATTAGAAAAGCACACGAGATTTTCCGGATATTTAAAATTTTCGAGAACACTCACAGCAATGAAAAAACAGATTTAATCACTCAATAATTTTCATATTAGTCTCTGATACCAATTGTTAGCATCAAAATCTAATAGAAATATTGATGAATATAATAGGAACACAATCAATCAAACATAATCGAATGATTTAATATATTGAACAATAAGAATATTACATGGAAAAAGCGGTTGCAATATGAATTCCCTCTCAAAACCTATTTCACCTTTTTTGCACAGAAATCTAAGCATTATTGATTGACAGCCGCCAACATTACATAACATATTCTACTTATAAAATTACACCCCCCCCCCCCCCCCAACTTTACATTCATAAACAAAATTATAAACTACCCAACAATTTTTGTGTATAATATAAAATAGATAAAAAAAATATTCAATATATAATAGATAATTTTATGTATGATATTCATCTTTTATATATAATATATATATATACAAAATAAATAGCATGTTGCCATTAAAAAAGTAATTGGAGTATTCGGGGATTTAAACGGGAATTCGATTTTCCCCGTCGGCTTCGGGTTTTTTTTTTGTCATCCCTAAAAGAGAAGATCAGAGAAGAATAGATATGAAGATCAGAAAGACACTGAAGAAAAATTTTTATTTGAAGACTTAGAGATCAGAGAAGAAGGGAAGAGAAAACGTTATGAAGATTGTTTCTTAAGATTTGAAGATTTTTAGATTTTACTTTTGTCGTTGCAATGCACTTCAATTGTAAATTGTTTTTCATCTCTAAGGTGAAGATTGTTGGGTACAGAATTATAGAGGTGAAAAACAATATTGTGAAAGTGCAAGGATTGGACATGTCATGTAGGAAAATCTAGTTAGGAGGAGTATAAAAGGAAATTCCAAGCGAATTATCCTTAATCAATTTTAGAAACTCTCATATTATGTGTGTGATTTGTAAAGTGTAATTGAGAATAATCATTCAATAAAAGATAGATTTGAGATTACTTGTGTTAGATTCAATGATCCTATATTATAGTCAGATACGACAATTAACAATTTTCATGAACATATACATCAAGTCTTCATGTTGATAATCAATTTACTTTGTGTTATAATTGTTTGTTTACTTCTAAATGGAATTATTAAGAAGTCGTTTAAATATAAAAGGTTCTCTTAATGATTCCATTAAGAGGTAAACAAACAGTGGTTAAAAAAACAGATAAAATATTTAAAACAACAAAACCTAGAAAGAACTTTGATTCTATACTGCACATTCTTCAACTAGCTTTAAAATTATAATAACCAATACAGAGGATGTGTTAAAACTTAAAAGTGCATGAACCATGACTTGGTGAAGCGGTCCGAAGGCAGGGCTCATTGCGCATCATGTATGCCGATGTATATATCTTGTGAGTTGTGATGAAGCGCATTCCCTAACGGCTAGGAGAGGATGACAGTTTCTGATCCAGTCAAACAATCCAACACAAACATGACACGAAAGAAACGATATAAAGAACGTGCTTGAAATGGGTTGACCCGAAATTGATCATGTTAAGATCAACCTTCGCTTACTCAAAATCTACCTAATTATCATATTAGAATCTTTAAAGATAATTGGAAATTTAAAAAATTATAAAAAACAAAAAAAACATACAGAAAAAAAAAAAAAAAAAAGCTTTAGTTGTGTTGGACAATGAATGTTTTTTTATAATTATAGACAAAATTTATTATTTTTAATTGTTATTTGAGCTGTGTAACTACAATCTACGTTTCTTAAAATTCAGTGTAACATCCCAGTTTTGGGAAAGGTACGTGAAATGGGAGGAACGGCAGATGAAATTGCTGAAATGTCTGAGTAGAAAATAATTGGTCCCTCATTAATAGACTGGATCATGAGATGACCCATTGGTTGCATGCATATGAATTTGAGTGACCGCTTTTTCCATTGCTCATACTCATAGGGATAAAGAACCGGTGGTCTGTTCTCTGACCCCAGAGCAAAAGCTTCCTTTGACATGATGAAAGTGGATGGTGAGTGCTACGTTGAAAAAAAAAATGATCTTTTGAAATGGAAACTGAAAATTGGCAGTTTGGACCGAAGATCGGATGATTGTCCAAATTTCGGATGAAGTGAAACCGAGGGGCACTTGAATTTGAATCGGCTAAATAGGATCCGAAGTTCGGGTGGGACCGAAATTCGGTTTACTGAGATTTTGATTGGAGGGAAAGTAGAAGATGATGATCCGAAACTGTGATTGATCCAAAGTTCGAATGAATTCTTAAGAACCGAAGGCCAAAGTCTTTCATGATCCGAAGTTCGGATGAATTTTTAAGAACCGAAGGTCAAGTCTTTGATGATCCGAAGTTCGGGTGATAGACCCGAAATACTGTTTGATACGAAGTTGTATCACCCGAAGAAGGATCCGAAGTTGGGATCCGATATTACACTTAAGAGTATTTTTCGCTTTTCAATAGAACAATATCAAATGAAGAACACAAATTTAAATACAAACTATTACAAAATGAAACCACAGGATTGAAATTACAAATCTAACAATCGGAGTACTAGTAGGCCTGCTGCACCCAAGTAGGATTCATATCTTTATACGAGGAGTTTCTAGCTACTGATACTGAGGTAGTTATAATTTTGGGGATTGTGTACACTTCGGATATTATGTAAAGTAAACAGGGTTTACCGTGACATATGATGTAAATTAAAGTTTTGAATTATCGGTGTTTCCACGTGTTCACATTGGGAACAGTTAGGTATTATTATATTATATTTCTGTTGACGTATTATTTACGTGGCATTGTGGAGTAAATGTTGGGTGTTACATTCATATTGAACACAAAATCAAAAGCTACTTTGAAAATTAAAAATTGAATCTGAAAACAGAAAACAAAATTCAAAACCTCAAGCCAAATTTGAGAACAAAAAATAAAAAAAAAACGAAATGGGTCAATCTGTGGAACATTAACCTGACATGAAAAAAGCCTAGCGACTCAAACTCAACAAAATGATGAATGGGCTCACGATTTTGACACAATGTAATGACACTCGTACTGTATATAACTTCACTTTTTCGTGATACATATTTCGACCCTATAAACAATCAAGGTTTATATGATATCCCATCCAACATCAAAAAACACTTTTGATTTTGTCTGTATTTTAAAGTAA
Source organism: Centrapalus pauciflorus (assembly GCA_020465985.1). Lineage (NCBI taxonomy): Eukaryota > Viridiplantae > Streptophyta > Magnoliopsida > Asterales > Asteraceae > Centrapalus > Centrapalus pauciflorus. The sequence goes on from JAANYP010009216.1 coordinate 70,290, forward strand.
CACTCTAAGAATTCATAAATGTTTTCTATATCAAAAGTGAAACCAATCATCTGTTTTTATAACAAATTTCACCATAACTGTTAATGGGGTCTTAATAATCAGCTATAAATGGGAAACGATTTTAGCAATAATCACAACGACAGTAACAAGTCATCAGTTTGGGTCATTGCTCAGGATCAGCATTGGATGACATCAACCACTATGCATCACATGGGCATCAATAGCTAATCAACATCAACATCAGCTTTCTCTCCACGTCCGTAGAAAATTTTTATATAGAACTATTTTAAAATCATGAATTTGTTGCTAGAGGCTCTCTACCTATTTGACCCTGGTAGAAGCATTGTCCAAGTGTGTACTTTGCATGGATACGGTCTGAACTCAGACCAACTTTCACAAGCATGTACTTCATACCTCCAAGACTCGTGAGTCGTTTATACTTGAAATCATATTGATTTCCAAATAAATTCAATAACACAAAATTATGATCCGACACCAAAACGCAAAGTTATTGTGAGGCTTAAGCAGTTAAGCCTCATTCACTCCTTTTTTTTAATACCAAGTTGTTACCTCTAGTCATATAGCATATACGATATTATGATGGGTATATGATTTTGGAGGGCAATAGAAAAAAAAAAGGATTACTGATTAACTATGGACACTTTAGAGTTTTCAATATAATTAAATTAATGATATTGAAATATTTGATATAGTTAAAAGTTGAAACAACATATGTTAGATACATATGATATCTTAAAGTTTAAAAATAACAAAAATATTTGCTTTTGTATCCAAAGAATTGGCAAATGCCAACGGCTTTGGACTTGAATCGATGAGATTGGGTGATCGTCCCGGATAACCAATTGCGTTTTTGTGAAATTTTCTCGAAGTCAATTACGCAAAGCCTTATTACGACTTTAGAGAGTGAGATTCTCTACTCATTTTGATTGTGTAAGACTGTAAATCATACTGAATCTAACATCCAAACAACTTTTTATGTCATCTTTTACCATCAAACTTTCAGATTTGTCCTATTTAACCACTAAACTATTTTTACACATTTAACCATTAAACTTGTTTTTATGTAAACATTTAGCCACTAAATTATTTTTGTCCATGTTCAAACATTGAAATTTTTACACATTTAACCACTAAACTATCATATTTTGTACACATTTGAACACTAAACTATCATATTTGTACACATTTGACAATTAAACTATCATATTTTACACATATTTAGCCATTATTATTAATCATTTTCCAAAACAAAACACTATACTAAAGTTTAATAGGTAGATAAATATAGTTGAATGCTTAAATAAGACAAATTTAAAAATTGGATTGATCAAAATTGACAAAAAAAAAAAAAACCCAACAACTTTATTGACAGTTTGATGTGAACCAATCGTCCCAACTTCATACTCCCGAGTACCGACGATGCAATCCAATGCCATGACATCATCTTGTCGATATATAGTTGCTAACCTGGAATTCAATAATCCTTTAGAAAAAGAGAAGAGCTTTGACTTTGTTAACCGAGATTGATTGTCGATCTGTCATATTGCATCAACCCCCTTTTGTTCTCTACGAAGTCTACGAAAAGGCGATTGACAATCCCAAATCCTCAGATTGATCTCTAACGACAAGTTGCAAGCACATCACAATTAAGCATGGGAAAAAAACTCATACCCGACGGGAAACCCGTAACTCGACCCCGATTTAACCGGGAAATCCCGAGTTGACCGGGGATGGGGACAGGGAATCCCCGATTTAAATTAACGGGGATGGGGTGGGGATGGAAGACACTTTAATCCCGACCCTGAACCCGACCCCGATTATGTTTTATGTTTTAATATAGATTATTATATATATTTAACTTTACAATGTAATTTATTCATTACATTTTTTATATATATTAAATATTAATGTATATGACTTTTCTATAGTTTAAAATACTATTGTTTTTTTCATTTTAGTGGTTTTATAAATCTTTTGCAAACATTTCTTTGTTTTAGTTTCATCGTAAATAACTCAAATATGTTTGAATTGATTTGTTTTAAAGATTATTTACATAAATTTTTCAACTAAAATACTATTTATAGCTTAAACTTAATAATATCTTAGAAATTTTAGAAACCCGATTGGGACGGGGATGGGGATAGGAACTCATTCCCCGACGGGGATGGGGCCGGGGATGGGGGAGAGGATCAAGAAACGGGGATGGGGATGCGAACTGAGATCCCCGCCCCGCCCCGCCCCATTGCCATGTCTAATCACAATAGGTTCGATGCCTCTTTGGGCTTCCAAAATGTAGCAAGTACTAGAAACTATGAACCTCAAAATATCTTCAGCACGTATATCATATTCATCGATTGATTCACATATACAACATCCTTTCAATTTTCAAGGTTTTGATAGGTAACGTCTTTGATCCATACATACTTCATTTTGAAGGGTTCCATCCTTTTTTTACCACATTTGCTTTACTAGGATGCTAAAATGATATTATAATTGGAGACTCAAAGTCCTTAACCTTGAACTTTAGTTTCTTAAACTTCAAAACTACAAGTTTAATCAACTAAACAAAACAATTAGGTTTATATAAATTAATTTGAAAATTCAAATTATATAAAACATATCATAAAATCACTCGGTCATCACTGAACTACATTTCAACATTCCAAATATTCCATTAATCAAAACTTAGCCTAAGCATCGAAAAATCATCATAACACACAATACATTCCTTTGGGATTAATATTGAAAAAAACACATCAACTTTCTTCATTTTCTTCATTTTTACAATTAAGTCATTGTCCTTTTTTTCTTATTGTTTAAATAACTAAACTATTTTTTGTTCAAAAGTATGTATTTAACCGACCTATTTGACCGGTTACCAAACTATATTTCACTTTATTAATGTCAAAACAACCTCAGAATCTTTTCATATTTTAGCGATAACCATAAACTTTTGTTTTATTAGTTGTATTTTACCGGTAAATCCGATAGCCGGTCAAATATATATACTATCGAATAAGACAAACATAGTTTAGGGACTCAAACAATTGTAAAAATGTTATGGACTTATTTGAAAAAATAAGAAAAGTTGATTAGGTTTTTCCAATATTGACCCTTTCATTTAACATCATTTTTTTGAAGTATAAAATCGTTCGTATAACATAATCCTTCTTTAATACTATAATCATTTGTTCAAACTTCAAAGTTGAGCATTAAGTAGGCTAAAAAGTAGAAAAATAATGTAAAAGAAATATACTTTGGTGTAATTCGGTTTTTAGTGTTCAGACAGGAGGCAACAAGAATAGAAGCATAAAACCATTGATCACAAACTACCAGTCAAATTTCAAAACCATAATCATAACTGTAAAGAAAAAAAAATCCAAATTTTATGATTTTGAATACGAATCTAAAAGTACATGGAAACACGCAGCAAAATCATCAATCCTCTCAAGGACGTATTCATCAGCAAAATTTCAAATCATCTTTTGACAGAACACATAAAGGTCATGTTCTCTTCAAAAAGTATCTTACCTTATGCTGCAATAGATGGCTTAGTGGCAGCAGAAAGCCTGGATCTTTTCTTTGCTAAGCTTTCGCTACGCCTTTCTCTCTGCTCCTTCAATCGTGTAGCAAGAAGCTTCTGGTACTCGGCTGCCTCAGATTTCGCCTTTGCAATTCTCTTCTTTTTGTCTGCAATTCTAGCTCTTTTCCTCTGCAAAGTCAACGGAGTCACCAACCTTTGTATCTTCGGTGCTTTACTAACCTCCTTCCCTGTCAACAAGATGTAAAGAATGATTTCTTTTCTTAATATAACATGGTTTTATCCCAAATGTTACATTGGTCAGATGTTACCAGCCCCATAGAGCGTATTGGGTTGACCAGAAATAATGAAACCCCTTCTTTTGTGCAATCATTTAAACTTTTCTTATAGATAAATAGTCCGATAAATATGATACAAAAAGCATAATAATTCAAATGATGATCTAAATTTTTTTAAATATGTATGCATTAAAAATACACCTTAGGAGACTTTCAATCCAAATAACTCGTTTCCTTTTTAACTAAAATTTTTGTAACCCAACTGGCCTCGTTAGGGAATAAAAAGATATCCCAAATTGATTAGTTACTAGAATGAATTAATTGTAATTGACATTTCTTAATGCAACCCATAAATGCATTATTAACATCAGGAACCACTAAGAAATACTATTTGGATTTACACTGATTATTTGAGAAACATTTTGGAGTGACTTCTGATTTCTGGATTCATTGAAGAACAATGGATTTGATCTGAAAGGATCAAGAAACTTACCAGCTTTGTTCGTGAATGTTCTGCGGTATGTGTTGACATACTTTCTAACATCATCCTCTTTAGAAAGATTAAAGAGTTTACGGATCTTTGATGCCCTTTTCGGACCTCTCATTCTGGGCTTCTCTACATCAGTCAGACCCGGAAGATCGTTATCACCCTTCTTCACGATAACCAAATTCAGAACAGAAAGGTCTTGGCTCACAATACAACCACGAACAGACTTTCTCCTACGCTCTCCGTTTCTCCTTCCATATCCACGGAAACAGGGTGTTCCTGTTAAAACAACATTACATAACACGTTTCAATAACCAGCCAACGCATATGCTCATGAATGATTGCAACAAAATACGAAATAAAAAACATCAAACTTGGTAGACTCTCACCTCTGACAAGTAGAAGGCGAACACGCCCAGGAGTTAACACTCCCTGTTTCATTGGGAATCCTTGTTTGTCACATCCTCCCATGATTTTGAAAACATATCCTTTGAATTCCTGTTCGGAAAAGAAATTCAATGATTTAAGAAAAAAAACCCTTTACCATTGAAGAATTATGTTTGAGAAACAATAGTAAACAGTTTAGAAGTTCACCTCCCCAAGGGCATCTCCGCTAACTTCCTGTGAGATCCTCTTATCGAAGAATGCTCGGCTAGACAATAAAGAATATAATTATAGGTATTGCAAAATCCAAAGCAAACGTTGCCATCCCGATAAGTAGAAAACAACTTAACTCCAATGTATTGACAAAAAAACTTAACTCAATCAATCCAAGTTCATCTTCAACGTAAAATTGTTTGAAAATAGAATAAAAGCCAACCTACTCAAAGTTTAATTTCTCCAAAACCATAAAAGATTTATACCAAATATAAAATAAACACGAATATGTTGGCTAATCACAATTGCATTTGTAAATCTAATTCCAGCCTAACTACATTTTTCTCAACTACCTAAATGGTTATACTATATCCTGAAGTTTTAGAAGCCAATACATGGATTAGCAATATACTTTATCCAAGACAATAACAAAGTAACATTGTTTTTCTTTCGTTTACTTTTTGATAAAAAGATCATACCATTTGTATCTATGCTTTGAAACATCAAATCAACATTTTCTGTTACAAAGAAACTCTCATGATGTAGAAATAACACAAATAACTAGGAAAACGGAGCTTTCACAAACAAACAACATACTTTGTGAATACAAGTTCCATTAACAGGCTAAGTTCGCAAGAATCATGATCAAACTCCAAAGTAGAAGTGAGAAAACTCAAAAAAAAATGGCAATTTCCTAGTAAAATAAATAAATTTTCAGACCGAATGACCTAACTAAGATCTGACCACATTTCGACGTAACATAAACAAAGAGTCACCAAAATCGTAGATTAAATTAAATTAAACCAGAAATGCTTCAAAATAAAGGATGAATTAAGCTTACAGTTTTTGATCATCGTCAATCTCAAGCTTCTTCTGGCACCCAGTGGTGGGATTGGCAATATTGAACTACAAATACGTGAATCAAATGTCAGAATCATTCGTACAATTGAAAATACTTTTGTGATTTCAGAAGTAAATTTTAAAAGAAGATTCATACCTTCATGTTCAATGGTCTGTTGATTCGGCGGCGTCGAACGCTGCTAGGGTTTTCAGTTTACCAGTGAAAAAGGGGCTGGGAGAATACGTTTATCTATGTATATATAGGTCCCTGGTTTTGTGTTTACCTTCGATTGGCTCCCTTGTACTTTATCATTATTTTCAGTTTCAGTACCTGTGTTTTGATATATCACAAAAGTCACCCATAACTTTGTATTATGAAGAGTAAATTACAAAAATGGTCCATGTGGTTTGCATAAAACATTGGATACGGTCTCTGTGGTTTCAATTTTGCATAAACGGTCATTATTTTTACTGTTTACTTGCAAAAATGGTCCCTACAACGTTAACTTTAACAACCAAATGGATAAATCTTTTATAATGACAATTTTACATTTTCTTTAATAACGTTTTGGTCCCTTAAGTTTGTAGTTTATTTTAATTTTGTTCCCTCAAGTAAAATTTTTATTAGCTCTTCTATTATTATTATTGTTGTTGTTATTTTTATTATTATAAGAATAAGAGTAAATTACAGAATTGGTTCATTTGGTTTGTTCAAAATTATGGAAACGGTCTCTCAACTTCTAAAGTTGCAGTGACGGTCCCTCAAACCACTTTTCACTTGCAGAATTGGTCCTTCTATTTTTAAAATTTTTTAAAAATAATGATTTTGCTCTTCTCTCAATTACAAATTTGGTAATTTCAATTTTGGTCCCTTTTATTGATTTTCTATTTTTGGTTTTAAATTGGAAATATTAAATTAATAAATTATGATTTAATTCATTGTTAAATATATTATTATTATTATTATTAATTATACCTGTTTATGTTGTAAAATAAATCTATATTTATTTAATAAAAATTATTTTTATATATATACTCAATTAGTTATGCATCTTTTTATGTATTCAATCTATTTATTACAGTTTTATTTATTCATATTTTATTGGTTAAACTATTTGTATAATTTTATTATTTATACTTTTACATCAAACTATTTCATTTCGTTAATGTAAATTTGATTTAAATTTACTAATTAGTTACGTTTTGATTTAAGTTTACAAAGTTATTATTATTTATCTAAATAATTTTTTACGCTAATATGTTTTTATTTAAATTTATTATTTTATTTTTTTAGATTTAAATATTTTGTATGTCAGTATGTTTTGATTTCAATCTATTATTTTATTTGCTTTGATTTAAAATTTTGCTACGTTAATACTTAAGTGAAAATTAACAAAATATTTAAGTGAAAACGAATAAAACCTATTTTGATTTAAGTGAATACAGTATTTTAGTCTTTTTGATTTACAAGTTTGTAGATTAATATGTTTTATTCGTTTTCACTTAAATATTTTTGTTTATTTTCACTTTAGTATTAACGTAACAAAATTGTAAATCAAAACCAATGAAAGGCTAAATTGAAATCAAAATGTACTGGCATAATAAAATATTTAAATCAAAACTAATAAAATAATAAATTTAAGTCAAAACGTATTGGCATAAAAAATATTTAAATCAAAAATAGTAAATTAGAAAAATTTAAGTCAAATTTTGAGAACATAATGAATTAGTAAACTTAAATCAAAATTTACATAAATTCAAAATTTATTAACACAATGATACTGTTAAATGGAAAGGTATAAATGATAAAAATATACAAATAGTTTAATCAATGAAAAATAAAATAAATAAATCTTTAATAAATAAGTTGAATACATAAAAGAGCCATAAATTAACTAATTAAATATATATAAATAGAAATAACTTTTAATAAATAAATATAGATTTATTTCAAAATAAATAGATATAATTAATGATAATAATAATACATTTAATAACGAACAAGAATATAATTTATTAAATTAATAGTTCTAATTTATAACCAAAAATGAAAATTTAAGAAAAGAACCAAAATTGAAATTAAATTATATAGTGGAGAGACCAAACTTGTAAAAATTAACCATTTTCCCGTAAGAATTCTCAACTTGGTCTAAGGACCCACTCAGCATGCCTGCTGGTTTGTCCTTTGTACCCTTGTCCTGTACCGAGAGCCACCACTATCCATAAACCATTTGTTATTAGAACCTGTAGATTACTCCTGCACACTAAACAAGCCAAGTTAGTTATCACGGGGAACCCCAGCCATGACTGACTTGGTAATACCATTCTCATCCACATACGTGACTTGCAGAAAAGCATTCTTGTCTTTTTGGAAAGACGATCCACTATCTCCTTAACCAATGAGGAAGCTTCACTGGGATTCTCAGTGAGAGTATAAAAGGAAACTTCTAAGGAATGTGAGATAACTAAGAGTGTGATATTCAGAACGTGCAAAGAAGTGTGTTTTCATGCATGCAAAGTCTGCTTGAATAAAACAGTAAAGTGTGTCCAAGTTGTCTGTCTGTCTGTCTTGTAAACAGTGAGTTCATCCTCGTGAGTGTATTCATTGTAACTGGTCTGAGTGTGTCTTAGATTAGTAGAACATCTGTGGTACCTGTCATCTCAGCTTGAACGTCTCCGCAGTTCAAGCTTGTTTGTAATTAACACTTGTTAATAATACATACAAACATTGAGAAAGTGTGTTGTATTTTTAAATAGTTGTATTCACCCCCCCCCCCCTCTACAGCTTAGAGCAACATACTAGGGAAACATTTTGGGACCTACAACTGGTATCAGAGCAGTTTAGAGTTTGTGTCAACTCTAGATCTCTATCATCTCCCTATTTCCCACCACGGACAACAGTGCTGCCCGCTCTTCCTCTTACTATGACAATGGCTCTATGACAAAACCTCCAAGTTCAATCATCAGAACTTATTTGGCTGGAAGTGCAGAATGATGCTCTATTTAGAGAATCTGGACGTACAACTACCAGAGATAGTAATGGAAGGTCCCTATGTGCCAACCTCCATTACTACTATCACTCCTGCTGCTGAAGGAGCTGTTCTTGAAATTAGGACCTTTGCAAAGGCTAAAGCTCAATGGTCTGATGAAGACAAAAGACTTGTTGCTCTTGATGCAAAGGCTAGGAATAACCTGGTTATTTCTCTTCCTGATGATGTGTTCAAATAGGTTGAGAAAATGAAGACTGCAAAGGAAATGTGGGATACTTTGTGTACCGTCTATGATGGTCCCACTATCACACTGGATAACAGGATCAACAATCTTGTTAGACAGTATGAACTATTCTTTGCAAAGCCAAAGGAGACTCTCACTGAAACCTATATCATGTTCACTGCTCTAATCAATGATCTCAAAGCTGTTGGGATCACCAAAGACAGTTTAACTCTAATAAACAAATATTTGGACATTCTGCCTGAGGAATGGAATTATTTCTCTACTATCCTCAGAAACTCAGGTACCATCAGAGGTATGGATCTTGTAAATCTGTATGAATCCTTACTAAATGATGAACAATCAAGGCAATAGAAAAGAAATGCCTTAGAAATGTCCAAAAGAGGTGTTGCCTTAGTGGCTAGCGTGAGACAACCTGCTAGTCAGGTATGTGATGTGTTCACACAAGCTGATCAACAGGCTGATGATGAAATGGAAGAATTGTCTAAGGAAGAAGACTGTGAAGATCTTACTAAATTTGATGATGAGCAAATGATTGTTATGCTTGTCTAAAAATTCAATAAGAAGAGGTTTGGTGGAAAGATACTGCAAAAGAAGTCGAGTGCCATAAAAAAGAAAGCATTTGACAAAACTAAGGTTGAGTGCTTTAAATGTGGCAAAACAGTCTATATAGCTGCTGACTGTGTGTCTAAAGCTGTTGGCTCCTTATCCAAAGCGTACAAGACAAAATCAAGATGATGGCTACAGGGTTAAGTACCTAATAGCCATGGCTAAGCTGAAAAAGTTGGAAGAATCAATGGCTTACAACAAGCAGAAGGGACTCATGGCTGAGACTTGTGACTGGGAGGAGTCTGATTCATCATCTGATGAAGAGGACAACAATTATCTGATGGCCAACAATGATGTCCCCTCAACAAGCAACTTCAAACAGGACTTGGCTGAAGCTGAAGCTCTCAGCAACTTAGAGAATTGGAACCCAATTATGATATATAAGGTACAAACTTTTATGGATTACAGTTCTGATGAAAAAGTGAAAATGTTTGAATATTTACTTATTGATTTAAAAGCTGCTATTGAGAAGCATGATGCTTTGATGTCTGAGATCTCTAATTTAAAAACAGATCTTGAAACAAAATCTAATGAACTGGACAACTTTCATAAGTTGAAAATTGAACTTGATGAAGTAAAACACATCAACACCGTTTTATTAGAAGAAAAGAGAGAGACAGATTCAAAGCATGCAAAGCTTCAAAAGTTTGTTGACTCTTGGTGCCAATCAACATAGAAAGTCAACCATTGTATCAGTCAGCAAATCTCTGCTCAAATCCAAGCCTATCTTGGAGGGGATCCTGATACAGCAGCTTCAATTGTTGAGATAAATAATCTGGAAAAAGACTTATCCACTCTTGGTGAGCTTCCAAGTACTTTTATTCGAAGAGTGAATGGAAAGTTGGTCTCAACAAACAGGTTTGTCAGGCCTCAAGACACTGACAGTTTATGTGAAAAAGTTTTAAAGACTGATGATGGAATGATTTCTCCATCAAATCAGCCTGCGAAGTGCAAAGTTGGTTCACACAAACAAAAGAAGGGAAAACAAGTTCAAATTGCAGCTTTGGACACTAAACCTATCAACAAGACAGGTTCTAGATCTAAAGCTGATGGAAAGAAACCTGTCAACCCGTTTGATGCTGAACATTTTGAGAAAAAGTTTTCAAAAGGGAAGCAGCCTGCTTTCAACAGGGGTAAGTCTCATGTTGAAAGTAAATCTGCTGTGATTTCAAAAATAATTTTTAAATTATAGTGGAAAACTGGTTATAAACGAAGGAAAATCTTTCAAAACCAGAAGCAACGATTATGTTGATAGGCAACATTCATCACATCTCAGTAAGGGCAAGGACAAAGCCATTGCTCAAACTGAGAAAGTTGGGAATAAGTTTCCCAAACCTGTGGAAGGACAAAAGCCAATTAAACTTCCTATATTTGATCTCTGCCCTCCTAAAAAGAGGAAAGAGGACACAGGTAAAGCTGTTGCTATTGTGCCTTCCACTCAAACTGTTTGTCTTTCTAAAAATAGTAATAAGTTTGCTAAACCTGCTGACAAGGCCAACAAGGATAACCCAGAATGTGTTTCTGGGAGTACTTCTTCCAAAAAGTCTAAAAAGAGAAAATGCTATAAATGTGGGAAGAAGACTCATATGGCCAAAGACTGTCCTGAAACTGAGGACATAAGGCCAGCTAACACTGCAAGTTCCAACATTGCAAAAACCAGTAGTGTTGGAAGTAACATTGTCATTGAGGAAAGTATCCAAGCTGATACAATCCAAATTGGAAATATTAGTGTAGATCTAAGTGGTCCATCAACAAATGTTGATGAAGAAGGAGAACTCATCCTTATAATGAGTTCCCCTAAAAACTAATATTTTTCTATGACACTCTGCAGGTTAAACAACCAAGCCCGGTTTGGTACTTGGACAGTGGCTGCTCAAGCCACATGACAGGTTGCAAAGATTTGCTGAGTGATCTCAGGCATGAAAAAGGGCCAAAGGTCACCTTTGGTGACAATGTTCAGGGATCCACAGAAGGATATGGAACCCTTCAAGCTGGTGCTGCAATATTCCAAAGGGTAGCCAATGTGTCCGAGCTAAAACATAATCTTGTTAGCATTAGCCAACTGTGTGATGTTGGCTACAAGGTTAACTTTGATGAGCACCTAGGATACATACTGGATCCTCAAGGCAAGGTTGTGCTGTGTGCACAAAGGAAGAAATGTGTATATGTTGTGGATATGAAATCTGCTGATCTCACAACTAAAACCTGCTTTATATCAAGGAGTAATGCAGATCTAAACTGGTTATGGCATAAAAGGCTGTCACACCTGAACTTCTCTACAAACTCTGTAAGAAAGAGTTGGTAACAGGTTTGCCTTCTATAAACTTTGTTAAGGATAAACACTGCACAACTTGTGAGAAAGGCAAGCAGAGAAAAACATCTTTTAAATCCAAGCATAATACTCCTCTCTTCTTAATCCACATGGACTTGTTTGGACCTGTCAGTGTCCCAAGTCTAGGAGGTAGAAGATACACTCTAGTAATGGTTGATGAGTTCTCCAGGTTTACATGGGTGATCTTCCGAAAGACCAAAGGAGAGGCTGCCAGAGAGATTGTTGGATTCATCAACAAGATGGAAGTTCTAAACTCTACTCAATTTAAGCAGCTTAGAAGTGATCATGGTATTGAATTCAGAAACAGTACTCTTGAGGACTTCTGTGAAGAAAGAGAGATCTCATAAAACTTTTCAGCTGTAAGGACTCCACAACAAAATGGAGGTGCTGAAAGGAGGAATAAGACTCTCATTGAAGCTGCTAGAACCATGCTGTGTGCATCAGATTTGCCTTCATTATTTTGGGCTGGAGCTGTCAACACTGCTTGCTTCACTCAAAACAGATCCTTAGTGGTGAAAAGGTTCAACAAAACTCCTTACGAGTTAATCAAAGGGAGAAGGCCAAACATAAGCTATTTCCATGTATATGGATGTCCCTGCTTCATTCTGAATCAAAGAGATCAACTGGCAAAATTTGAACCCAAAGCTGATGAAGGTGTGTTTGTTGGATACTCTGATGTTTCTAAAGCCTATAGAGTATACAACTACAAAAGAAAGGTGATAGATGAATCTATCAATGTCACCTTTGAGGAGTCTAGGAATGCCTCTACCAAAGCTGTTCCTGAATCATTTTCAGGAGAGTTCAGCTTTGATGATCTTATGTATTCAAATGTTGAGGAAAAGGACTCAAAAGCTTCCACTTCACCCAGAGTGGAATCTGTTAACCACAATGGACATGATGTTGATTATGTTGATACACCCTGTGTGAACAAGTGAATTGACATAGTTAATGCACCATGTCCAGAACCAATCAATGCTGATTTCCCTGAATCATCTGCTGATGTGTTCAACAATAGAGATTCATGTTCAAGAGATGAACAGGCTCAAGATAATATGTGTCTAAGAACCTTGAAAGCTGTTTTGCAAGACCTGATGAAGATGAAAATGATACAGGAGGATCTTCATTGAAACATGATCCTAAGTGGATCAGGTGTCACCCCAATGATCAAATAATTGGTGACATCAACAAAGGGGTACAAACAAGATGGGACAGCTTAGGAAACTTTTGTATGTTTTCCAGTTTTGTGTCCCTAATGGAGCCAAAGAAAGTAGATGATGCCCTTAAAGATGCCAATTGGATCACTACCATGCAAGGAGAGCACAATCAGTTTGAGAGAAATAAAGTATGGAAGTTGGTCCCTGTTCCTAAAGGTAAAACTATCAGTGGCACCAAATGAGTTTTCAGAAACAAAATGGATGAGCAAGGTCATGTCATTAGAAATAAGGCAAGACTGGTTGATCAAGGCTATAGGCAAGAAGAAGGCATAGACTATGATGAAACATTTGCTCCAGTGGCCAGGTTAGATGCAATTCGTTTGTTTCTAGCTTATGCTTCTCACAAGAGCATGAAGGTATTTCAAATGGGTGTAAAGAGTGCATTATGGAATGGTAAGCTGCTAGAAGAAGTATATGTCAAGTAGCCTCCAAGTTTTGAAAGTAAACTACATCCAGGTTATGTCTATAAGTTGGACAAAGCTCTCTATGGTCTATAACAAGCCCCTAGAGCCTGTCATGACACTCTTACTGACTTCCTTATGAGCAATGGTTATTCCAAAGGTAAAGTGGATACCACATTGTTCATAAAGAAGGTGAAAACTGATATTATGCTTGTTCAAATATATGTGGATGATATAATATTTGGTTCTACTAATATACAATTATGCAAGAACTTTTCACTACTCATGAAATCCAAATATGAAATGAGCATGATGGGTGAACTCGCTTTCTTTCTTTGATTATAGGTTAAACAAACCTTAAATGGAATTTTTATTAATCAAAGAAAGTACACTTTAGATCTTCTGAAAAAGTTTAAGTTTTGATCAAAGTTCTCCAATCAAAACCCCAATGGCAACCAATGTAAAATTGGATGCTGATGCCTGTGGCAAAGCTGTTTCAGTAACAGCTTACATAGGCATGATTGGGAACTTGCTATACTTAACTGCTAGTAGACCAGATATTATGTTTGCTACCTGTGTATGTGCTAGGTTTCAAGCTGATCCTAAGGAATCACATCTAGCTGCTGTAAAAAGAATCTTCAGATACCTAAAGGGTACACCAGGTTTGGGTCTTTGGTATCCCAAAGACTCCACCCTTGAACTAATTGGTTATTCAGATTCTGATTTTGTAGGCTGTAGGCTTGACAGGAAAAGCACAACAGGTGGATGTCAACTCCTTGGTGGTAAGTTGATCAGTTGGTGTAGCAAGAAGCAGAATTCACTTTCCACTTCAACGGCTGAAGCTAAGTACATTGCTGCTGGAAGCTGCTGTGGGCATATCTTATGGATGCAGCTCAGCTTGAGGATTATGGGCTTGTATATAGGAAAACTCCTATTCTGTGTGATAATACAAGTGCCATAGCTATCTCCAACAATCCAGTATTCCACTCCAGAACAAAGCATATAGAAGTCAGACATCACTTTATCAGGGATCACATCCAAAAAGGTAATGTGGAGGTAAGTTTTATTTCCACAGAAGAACAACTTGCAGACATTTTTACCAAGCCTCTTGATGAAAACGAGTTTAATTACCTTGTAAGCAAGCTGGGCATGTTAAATAAAAGTGATTAAGTGTCATTGATGTTCTACAGATCACTTGTTTAAATTTGTCCAAATTTCACAGAACAGCTTGGACAGGACAGGTTTTACTTGTCCTGTACATAGCCGGTTTCTGGAACCTTGGACAGCTTGGACATATAACAGGCTTGACAAATAAGTTTTAATCTCAAACCTGTTCTGTTGTACAAACTTTCAACCTGCTCACTCTCTTAATTTGTCATACAAGGCAATGCCTTGTTACCTATTTAGCTATTGAACATGTTTTACAATGAAACCTATTCTGATCTAGTTGAACAGGTTGCATGAACAGCTTGAAGAATGATCAGTTTGTGATGAAACCTGTTCATCATAGGTTTGAACAACAACTTGGAACATCAATTTTAATTACCTTTCTTCACATTTAAGTTACTAAATTATGTATTTATTTAACTTAATTACCTACGGCTAATGTTTGTTAACGTGTGTTAGTAGTTAAAATGGTCAAATGGTCTGACAACCGTTCCGTTTTGCCTGTGTTTGTTTGTGATGATGTTTGTTCCATTTTCCGTTAAAAAACATTTCAAATCAACCACCCAAATCTTTCTCTCTCATACTCACTCACATTCAATCCTATAAATACCCACATCATAGTTTCATCATCTTTTTCTTCTCTACTGTTTCCATAACTACCTGCAAAACCCTAAACCGACAACGTGTCAACTGTCGTACATCACTACTACTCTCTAAATGGCTCACCAAAACAACCCCCTTTTGCCTGTGTTTGTTTGTGATGATGTAGTCAAACACCCCTCTGTCAACACCATGCTCACACTCAAACCCACCAACTACATTGCCAATCTGACCATTCCCAAAAACTATGTGGGAAAAGGATATGAACATATGGTGGAGTTTCTGCAAGCCCATCATCTGCACTACGCAATGACTGCCTCTCCTGGTGTCATGTACCAGGAGATGGTTTATGAGTTTTGGTATACCTACTCATATGACCCTTCAACCAAAACCATCAGGGGAACCATTCTCAATGGCACTCAAACCATTGAGATCACTACTGCTCTTCTCAGGTAGGTACTTCATCCTCCCATTGCTGACAAATATGATAAAGCACAGCCTGAGGATGAACAGATGGGTAACCTGCTACGCTTCTGTGGTGTAGCAGAACCAAAAGTGGGTGCTACCCTATTCAGAAGGGACTTATCCCCAACATACATTTTTCTATTTACCTCTGTGGTGATGTCCTTCAGTTATAAAGTTGGCTCATTTGACCAGCTTAGCAGGGATGAGATTCCCATAGTCCTACAGCTTGTGGATGAGACTACTCTGAACATGGCAAGGTTGATTTTCGTGAATCTGAGGAACCTGGTCAGCAAGAACATCGTCCTGCAACTGTAAAATACTCAAGGTTCTTGAGCCTCATCTTCAGACATGTCTGTGGTGAGCATCTATACAACTCTCAACCTCTGTTAACTACTGCTACATTCCCTGTCATTGGGAATAGAGTGTTTTACACCCCAGTACTCAACAATGAACCTCCTCTATCCACTCCAATGAGGAGGTTACTTGGTTTAGTGGAAGGACCCTCTACTCAGAGGGTGGATCCAATAGCTGCTCCCAATGGAAAATCCAAATCAAGGCCCAAACTGATAAAGAGGGCCTTGCAAACTGGTGAAGCTGAGTCTGTCCGCAAGAAGGCTAAAACAACTAAGTCTGCCCCATCAGCTTTAGTGGCTAAGGGGGAGCAGACTCCTCACCCTGGTTCATCTGTTGAACATGAAGCCTTTATGGTTGGTGCCTCTATGGTACCCGAGACCATGGAACAGGTTAACCCTCCTGTTTCTGACCCTATCTCACCTCCAGTCCAAACAGAACCCCTCACCACTTCCCCACAACATCCATCCTCCACTTCATCCCTCAAATCCTACAACAGACGCAAATCCTTAGCCAAAAAGACACTATCCTCCCAAACTAGCCCCTCTGACCCCTCCCAACAGGAGTCAGTTGACAAAGAAGCAACCCCTGTTGCTTCTCCTATTTTGGCAGTAAGTTAAGCAAATTTGGAGCAGGCCTCACTCCATAAAGAGTCCACCCTGAGTCAGCCTAGGCCCTATGGTTCCTCCTAACAAGAACCAGTTGTACAAAAGGAGACTGCCACATCAACTGTAAAAGCCTCTCAACAGGCTGAAGACATTGAAAGACAGGAGCCCTCTCCACGCCACACTGAGTCCACACAGTCACCCTCATACTTCTCATACACAATCTGAGTCTGCACGAGGTGCCCAAGCTGCTGGAACAAACCATCCAGCAGAACAACCTCAAACTTCTGCTCCTGGTTATGCAGCTGTTCCACACCCAACAGCTGTTGAAAGACCATCAACCCAAGCTGATGAACCTGAGGGGATAAAACATCCCTCTAGTGAGGCTGCTCCCAAGTGCACATTCCATCATCAGGCTTCACCACTGATGATGTTAAAATGCACATCCCTTCTCCCCATGAAGAGGTGCCTAAAAACCAAGGTACTACTGAGGGAACAACCCCAGGTCTTGATGAAGATGCTACAATACCAGCAGCATCTGAGAGGCCACCAACTCCTACCACTTCACCTCATGATGCAGCTTTAGCCACTGTTGAAGGTCCCTTTGACCCTTCCAAGCTTATGCCTAGGCTATGGAATTACTCTCTAAAGTCTCCCTTGATCCCTTCACGTACTGATAGTCCTCAATCCTCACCCTCACTATCACATTCCTCACCATCCACCCAATCCAAATAGTCAACCCACACATCTCCATCCCCCAAGATCTACCTTTGAAGGATTAACTGTCTCTACTGACCAACAAAGTTGGTTCTTTGGAAACTTCTATGACATCCCTACCTTCCAATATTTCAGACTCTGTGTCTGCCCAGCTTCAGGGTTCCTTGATTCGTTCATGACTTCTTTCCCAACCCCTGCTCCCTAAGCTGATCATTCCTCTCAGCTCCTTGCACTCACTGCACAGCTGCAACAGCCATCCTCTTCCCCATCCTCAATTCTTTCTACCCAACATGACTCCGTGTCCATACTGGCAGCTGTTTCCCAACAGCTGCAGCTCTAGTTGACACTTGATCAAACACTCTCCCCTCCACTTTGGCCAGCCTGAATACCTTAGTGGTCTCTCGGTCTAATTTTGTGTCCTCACACTTTGATGATATGCAAGACTCCTTGAATTGAATCTTGCACAGCTTCAAAGTTTTATGTTCACAGCATCTGACAGCGAAGCTATTGCCCAGATGTCATCCCTTGCCACTTCTCATTCATCTTCTCTTTAAACCTGCCTTACCCAACTTGCAGAGGTTAAGGAAAATTTGGCTTTCTTAGTGCATAGCCTTGTTGGTTTCAAACCTTCTGCCAAAACTGCTGTTACCCAGCCTGCTAGATCCGTTCCTTCAGGCATACCTGTTGTTGAAGGCTCTGTGCCATCTCCTTCAAAGGGGGAGAAGATCTCTGCCCCGAAGACTAAGTTAAAGGGGGAGAAATCTTCATCTCCCTTTAAGGAGAAATCAGCTTCAACATGGTAAGCAACAGGTATTTCCTAAACAGGTCCTGTTGCAGGTGTCTCCAAAATTTTTGAAGCTGCTCAGCCTACTCAGGCTGGATCTCCAAGCCCTGCACCATCTAAAGGGGAGGAATCCATTCTTGAGGACAGGCCAAGCAGAACGAGGCATCTGATTTTAAAACAAACTGAAGAAGAGGATGAAGAGGAGACTGAAGCTGTGGTAGCGACAACAGCAAAGGGTAAGAGAAAAGCCTCAGTGGACACTGACTATCTCAAGGTTGGTCAACTCAAGTTTGACAAAACACAAGCCAAAGAAACGGGTATGAATTCAAACAAGAGCAGCATGAGATCTTGGAAAGACAAAAGAAAGAAGAAGCCTCCGCCAAAGCTGCCACGACCTTTGCATACAAGGAGGCAAGAAAAGTTAAAAATGCCCTCCGTGGATGTTCAAAGGAAACTGCTAGAGGCTGCAAAAGAGTCAGTGACTGAGAAAGAGGGAGAGAAAGAAAAGGGTGCATAGGTCTCAATGATCAAGTCAAAGACTGCATCCTCCTCAGTAAGAGCCCAAGTACACTTTGACAACATGACAAGGAAGAAATTCTTTGATGTGGCCAACAGAAGGCTTGCCAAGGAAACAATTGTCAAAGCTGTCCCCATCTCAAAGAAAGGCAAGCAGTGGAAGATTCAAATAACCAGGCTAGGTGTTGACGGTCCAGAATTGGAAGCATATGAATACACTGATGTTGCTTGCATGGGGTACAGATAATGGGTTGAATTGGCAGTTGCCCTAAGTCAGCCAAAATCTGAAACTGCTAAGACTATCAGGGCATATGTCAAAACGCTGATGGAAAGAGTTAAAAACGTGGGCCTGATCTCTGAAGAACAAATTAAGGGTACCTCAATGGTTGAACCCAAGATTAAGGCCAGGAGAAAGAGGAAGGATACTGAGCTTGAGGAACTCCTAATGATGATTGATCAAGGTATTTTAGCTGTTGAAATCGAAGGAGTAAATCACAGCCTGCCCAGGGGTGTTGAGCCTGAAGAAGATAAGCTCATAGAAGAACCTGAGTTTTGGGTATTTTTAATAGATCCCTTAACAAAGAGAATGTGTTTCCTGAGAGCATCTGATCTACATAAGGTTGGACTCAAGCAGCTCATAGCATTTAGACTCTCTAACTATTTCAAGCAATCATCAAAATGGAGAGCAGCTCTCTGGAACAGCTTAAAGGCTTCTATGAGAGAGGAGAACTTCAACACCCTGACTTCATGTTTCTCACACATGAAGTAGAAGAAACTGAAGAGACCATGGAGAACTTTGAACAATTTTTTGAAGAAAGACCACTACTTGAAGGTCCATTTACTGCTGAGTAGATGAAGAATGGAAGCTGTCCATAAGTTGGACAGGCTTACCATTACTTGCTCACACCATCAACAGTCCAATTTGTTGAAAGTTTCTGTGTACATATGTTGTACTTTATTACATTAGTTGTAATCCTTCTTATTACATTAGTTGTAATTTACTTTAGTACATTAGTTGTACTTCTGTAAAAACATGTGTTGTTTGTAATCAATATCAGTATGTATATAAACTGATCTTTTACCTTACTTCAATGTTGCAATTTTATTCCAGCAAATGTAATGTAAAAATATATAGTGATCATTGATAGAATCAGCTTAGACTGATTATTGCAAATAGGGGGAGATTGTTAGGCAGAAAAAGCCCTCAGTCAAACCTGTTGTACATCTTAGGGGGAGATTATTAATCAAACCTGTTTGATGCTCTTGAAGGTATAATTTAGGCCTGTTAATTCCTTATTGAAACCCGATAAGTGATCTGTAATAATAATCAAAGCTGCTTACCCTATTGAATTTGTTGCAACTAAGGCAGATTGTCCAAGGTGTTCTATTCTGTTGAACAGGCTGGACATAAACTGTCTACGCTGCTCTAACCTGTTGAGCAGTTTAGACAAATTCTAAGTGTTCAGTTCTTTGTGAACAGAACCTGTTCTTTGTGAATAGGCTAAACACTTTATGGAATATGTTTCCATGTCCTCATGTATTGTCTTGGACCAAGAGATCAGTTTACAAAGTCGAAGACAAAGTGGAAATACAGAATCTGCAAAGACTGCCTACGCTGTTCTGTTACATGAAGACAAAGTGGATATTTGAAATGGGTGACAGACCATCTCTGGCAGCTGTTTCCCAACAGTTGTCAGCTCTCCTTGACACTTGTACAAATACTCTCCCCTCCACTTTGGCCAACTTGAACACCTTAGTGGTCTCTCTGTCAAATTCTCTGTCACCAAACCTTGAGGATATGCAAGATTCTCTTGAATTAAATCTTGCATAGCTTTAAGTTTGTTGTTCACAACTTCTTAAAGGGAAGCCATTACTCAGCTGTCATCTCTTGCTACTAATCTGCCTCTCTTCAAACCTGTGTCACCCAACTTGCAGAGGTAAAGGATAACTTGGCTTTCTTAGTGCATAGCCTTGTTGGTTCCAAACATGCTGCGAAAACTGCTGCCCAGCCTTCTGAATTCGTTTCTTCAGGTAGACCCATTGTTGAACGCTCTGTGCCATCTCCTTCAAAGGGGGAGAAGATATCTGCCTCAAAGACCAAGTCTAAGGGGGAGAAATCTTCATCTCCCTCTAAGGAGAAATCAACGTCAGTGGGTTAAGCAGCAGGTGTCTCCCAAACAGGTCCTACTGTGGATGTCTCCAAATCAGCTAAAGCTGCTTAGCCTACTCAGGCTGGATCTTCAAACACTGCACCATCTAAGGGGGAGGAATCCGTTCCTGGGGACAGGCCAAGCAGAAGGAGACATCTAATACTGGAGCGAACAGAAGAAGAAGAGGAAGAGGAACCTGAAGTTGTCCTGACCACAACAGCTAAAGGGAAGAGGAAAGCCTCAGTAGACCCTGATTACCTCAAAGCTGCTCAACTGAAGTTTGATAAGGCTCGGGCCAAAGAAATGGGTGTTCCTATGGAGACCTATTATAAATACAAAGAAGAGCAGCATCGAGCCTTTGAAAAGCTAAAGAAAGATGAAGCCTCTGCTAAAGCTGCAAAGGCCTTTGCATACCAGGAGGCAAGAAAAGTTAAAATACTTCCTTGGATGTTCAAAGGAAACTGCTAGAGGCTGCCAATGAATCAGTGGTCGAGAAAGAAGGAGAGAAAGAACAGGATGCTCAAGTCTCTGTGATCAAGTCTAAGCCACAATCCTCCTCTGCAAGAGCCCAAATTCACTTTGACAACTTGGCAATGAAGAAATTCTTTGATGTTGCCAACAGAAGGCTCGCCAAGGAAACTATTGTCAAAGTTGTTCCCATTTCAAAGAAAGGCAAACAGTGGAAGCTTCAAATAACCTGTATTGTTTTTGGCTACAAGATCAGTTTACAAGTCGAAGACAAAGTGGAAAACAGAAACTGAAAAAGTCTGCCTACGTTGTTCTGTTACATGAAGACAAACGAATATTTGAAATGGGTGACATGCCATTTCTTATATCAAAATGGCCTTAGCAGAAGAAGAAAGATTCAAAGTTGACATTCCTCTTTTGGTTAAAGCCTTATGCAATAGTGACAAAAAGAAAAAGACAAAGATGCTGCCACATGAAGACGAGTCTGCTTTATCAGAATGTGCAGAAAAGTTGTTTTGTCTTTTGGGAAAGACATCCCACTATGTCATCGTCCAATGAAGAAGCTTCACTGAGATTCTCAGTGAGAGTATAAAAGGAAGCTTCTAAGGATTATGAGATAACCAAGAGTGAGAAATCAGATCATGCATTAAAGTGTGTTTTTCATGCATGCAAGTCTGCTTGAATATAACAGTACGTGTGTCTAAGCTTTTCATACTCAAGCTGTCCATCTGTGTCTTGTAAAATCAGTGAGTTCATCTAAGTGAGTATATTCATTGTATCTAGTCTGAGTGTGTCTTAGATTAGTTGAAACATCTGTTGTATCTGTCATCTCAGCTTGAACCTTTCCGCAGTCAAGCTTGTTTGTAATTAACATTTGTTAATAGTATACACAAACATTGAGAAAAGAGTGTTGAATTTAATTAGCTGTATTCACCCCTCTACATCTTAGAACAATACTCTAGGGAAACCTTTTGGGACCTACAACTGGTATCAAAGCAGATAGAGTGTGTGTCAACTCTAGATCTCTCATTCTCCTTACTTTTCCATGGACAACAGTGCTGCCAGTTCCTCCTCTTACTATGACAATGGTTCAATGGCCGAACCCCCCAAATTCAATCATCAAAACTTCTCTGGTTGGAAGTGCAGAATGATGCTCTACTTAGAGAATCTGGATGTATAACTGCCAGAGATAGTAATGGAAGGTCCCTATGTGCTAACTTCTGCTACTACTATCACTCCTGCGGTTGAAGGAGCTGCCCCTGAGATTAGTACCTTTGAGAAGGCAAAGGCTCAATGGTCTGATGAAGACAAAAGGCTGGTTGCTCTTGATGCAAAAGCCAGGAACAACCTTGTCATTTCTCTTCCTGATGATGTGTTCAAACAGGTTGAGAAAATGAAAACTGCAAAGGAGATGTGGGATACTTTGTGTACCGTCTATGATGGTCCCACAATCACATTGGATTACAGGATCAACAATCTTGTTAGACAGTATGAACTCTTCTTTGCAAAACCAAAGGAGACACTCACAGAAACCTATACCAGGTTCACTGCTCTAATCAATGATCTCAAAGCTGTTGGGATCACAAAGGACAACTTAACTCTGGTGAACAAATTCTTGGACATCCTGCCTGAAGAATGGAACTATTTTTCTACTATCTTGAGAAATTCAGGAACCATCAAAGGTATGGATCTTGTAAACTTGTGTGGATACCTACTGAATGATGAGCAGTCAAGGCAACAGAAAAGAAATGCCTTGGAAATGTCTAAGAGAGGTGCTGCCTTAGTGGCCAGCGTGAGACAACCTGGTAGTCAGGTATGTGATGTGTTCACACAACCTGATCAATAGGCTGATGATGAAAGGGAAGAGATGTCTGAAGAGGAAGACTGTGAAGATCTTGCTGAACTTGATGATGAGCAAATGATTGCAATGCTTGTCAAAAAGTTCAACAAGAAGAGGTTTGGTGGAAGAATGCTGCAGAGGAACTCAAATGCTGTAAAAAAAGGCATTTGATAAAACTAAGGTTGAGTGCTTTAAATGTGGCAAAACTGGTCACATAGCTGCTGACTGTGTGTCTAAAGCTGTTGGTCAGTCATCCAAACCATTCAAGACAAACAGGGACGATGGCTACATGGTTAAGTACCTTATGGCCATGGCTAAGCTGAAAAAGTTGGAAAACTCAGTGGCTTCCAACAAGCAAAAAGGACTCATGGCTGGGACATGTGATTGGGTGGAATCTGACTCATCTTCAGATGAAGAAGATAACAACTGTCTGATGGTCAACACTGATGTCCCATCAACCAGCAACTTCAAACAAGACCTGGCTGAAGCTGAAGCCTTCAGCAGCTTAGAGAACTGGAATCCCACAATGATGTACAAGGTACAAAACTTTATGGCTTACAGTTATGATGAAAAAGTAAAAATGTTTGAATACATGCTTGTTGATTTAAAAGCTGCCAATGTTTTACTATCTGAAATCTCTAAGATTTAAACTGATCTTGACATAAAATCTAGCAAAATGGACAGTTTCCATAAGTTGGAAACTGAGCTTGATGAATTAAAACACATCAACTCCAATTTACTAGACGAAAAGAGAGAGACAGACATAAAACATGCAAAGCTTCAAAAGATAGTTGACTCTTGGTGCCAATCTACACAAAAAGTCAGCCATTGCATTAGTCAACAGATCCCTACACAAATCCAAGCCTATCTTGGAGGGGATCTTGACAAAGCAGCTTCTATTGTTAAGATAAATAATATGAAAGATGACTTATTCACTCTTGGTGAGCTTCCTAGCACTTTCACTCAGAAAGTAAATGGTAAGCTAGTCTCAACCAACAGGTTTGTCAGGCCTCAAAATACTGACAGCTTGTGTGAAAAAGCTCCAAAAGCTGATGATAGAATATGTTCTCCATCGAATCAGCCTGCTAAGTGCTCTACTGATTCACACAAGCAAAAGAAAGGAAAACAAACTCAAGCTACAGCAGTGGACTCTAAACCTGTTGACAAAACAGGATCAGGGTCCAAAGCTGATGGTAAGAGACCTGTTAATCCTTTTGATGCTAATCGTTTTGAGAAAAAGTTTTCAAAAGGTAAGCAACCTGCTTTCAACAGGAGTAAGTCTCATGTTGAAAGTAAATCTGCTGTGGTTTCAAATAAGTTTTAAAATCATAGTGGAAAATTGGTTATAAATGAAGGTATGTCTTTCAAAACCAAAAGCTGTGATTATGTTGATAGGCAACATCCATCACATCTCAGTAAGAGCAAAGGCAAAGCCATTGCTCAACCTGGGAAATTTGGGAATAAGTTTCCTAAACCCGTGGAAGGTCAAAAGCCAATCAAACTTCCTGTGTTTGATATCTGTCCTCTCAAAAAGAGGAAAGAAGAAACAGGTAAAGCTGTTGCCATTGTGCCTTCCACCCAAACTGTTGATTCATCTAAAAATAGTAATTAGTTTGATAAACCTGCTAATAGAATCAACAAAAAATAATTCAGAAAATGTTTCTGGAGGTTCTTCTTCCAAAAAGGCTAAAAAGAGAAAATGTTATAAGTGTGGGAAGAAGACACATATGGCTAAAGACTGTCCTGAAACTGAGGACATGAGGTCTGTTGACTCTTCTAGTTCCATCATTGCAAAAACGAGCAGTGTTGGAAGTAACATAGTCAATAAAGATGGCATCCAAGCTAATACCATCCAAATAGGAAATATTAGTGTGGATATCACTAGTCCATCAACAAATGTTGATGAAGTAGGAGAACTCATCCCTATGACGAGTTCCCCTAAAAACAACTAATATTTTCTCATGACCCTCTGCAGGACAAACAACCATCCCAGGTTTGGTACTTGGACAGTGGCTGCTCAGGACATATGACAGGTTGCAAGGACCTGCTGAGTGATCTCAGGCCAGAAAAAGGGCCAAAAGTCACATTTGGTGACAATGTACAGGGATCCGCAGAAGGATATGGAACTATTCAAGCTGGTGTTGCTGTATTCAAAAGGGTAGCGTATGTTGTTAGGCTGAAACATAATCTTGTAAGCATAAGTCAACTGTGATGCTGGCTACAAGGTTAACTTTGATGAGCACCTGAGTTACATATTGGATCCCCAAGGCAAAGTTGTGTTGTGTGCACAACGAAAGAAAGGTGTATATGTTGTGGACATGAAATCTGCTGATTCCACAACTGAAACCTGCTTTATCTCAAGAAGCAATGCAGACCTGAACTGGTTATGGCACAAAAGGCTATCACACCTGAACTTCAAGAATATCAACAAACTCTGTAAGAAAGAGTTGGTAACACGTTTGTCTTCTATAACCTTTGTTAAGGATAAACTCTGCACAGCTTGTGAGAAAGGCAAGCAGAGAAAATCATCTTTTAAATCAAAGCACAATTTCTCTATTGATACTCCTCTCTTCTTAATCCACATTGACTTGTTTGGACCAGTCAGTGTCCCAAGTCTAGGAGGAAGAAGATACACTCTAGTAATGCTTGATGAGTTCTCCAGGTTTACATGGGTGATCTTTCTGAAGAGCAAAGGAGAGGCTGCTAGAGAAATCATTGGGTTTATCAAAAAGATGGAAATGCTGAACTCTGCTCAAGTAAAGCAGCTTAGAAGTGATCATGGTACTGAATTCGAAAACAGTACTCTTGAGGACTTTTGTGAAGAAAGAGGAATCTCACAGAACTTTTCAGCAGTAAGAACTCCACAACAAAATGGAGTTGCTGAAAGGAGAAACAAAACTCTCACTGAAGATGCTAGAACCATGCTGTGTGCATCAGGTTTACCTTCATCATACTGGGCTGAATGTCAACACTGCCTGCTTCACCCAAAATAGATCCTTGGTGGTGAAAAGGTTCAACAAGACTCCCAATGAGTTACTCAAAGGGAGGAGGCCAAACATTAGCTATTTCCATGTGTTTGGATGTCCTTGCTTCATTTTGAATCAAATGGACCAACTGGAAAAGTTTGAACCCAAAGCTGATGAAGGTGTGTTTGTTGGATATTCTGCTATCTCCAAAACCTACAGAGTATACAACAACAAGAGAAAGGTGATAGATGAATCTATCAATGTCAACTTTGAAGAGTCTAGGAGTGTCTCCACCAAAGCTGTTCCTGAATCAGTTTTAGGAGAACTCAGCTTTGATGATCTTATGCATTCCATCAATGAAGAAAAGGACTCAAAAGCTTCCACTACATCCAGAGTGGAACCTGCTAATCATGATGGACATGATGATGATTATGTAGATACACCCTGTGTGAATAAGTGTACTGACATGATTACAACCTCTGTCCAGAACCAATCAATGCTGATTTTCCTGGATTCTCTGCTGATATGTTCAACAACGGACAGTCATGTTCAACAAGTGAACATGCTCAAGATATCAGTGTGTCTGAAAATCTTGAGAGCTGCTCAATAGGACCTGTTGAAGATACAAATAATTCAGGAGAATCCACACTGAAGCAAGATCCTAAGTGGATCAGGTGTCACCCAAATGATTAAATAATTGGTGATATCAACAAAGGGGTGCAAACATGATGGGACAGCGTAGGGAACTTCTGCATGTTTTCTAGCTTTGTGTCCCTAATGGAGCCTAAGAAAGTGGATGAAGCACTTAAAGATGCCAATTGGATCACTACCATGCAAGAAGAACTCAATCAGTTTGAGAGAAACAAAGTATAAAAGCTAGTCCCTGCTCCTAAAGGAAAAACAATAATTGGCACCAAATGGGTTTTCAGGAACAAGATGGACCAGCAAGGGCATGTCATTAGAAATAAGGCAAGACTAGTTGCTCAAGGCTATAGACAGGAAGAAGGCATTGACTATGATGAAACATTTGCTCTTGTGGCCAGGTTAGAGGTAATTCGTTTGTTTCTAGCCTACGCTGCTCATAAGAGCATAGGGTATTTCAAATGGATGTGAAGAGTGCATTTTTGAATGGCAAGCTGCAAGAAGAAGTCTATGTCAAGCAGCCTCCAGGTTTTGAAAATGAACATCTTCCAGGTTTTGTCTATAAGTTGGACAAAGCCCTCTATGGTCTAAAACAAGCCCCTAGAGCCTGGTATGACACTCTAACTGATTTCCTTATGAGCAATGGTTATTCTAGAGGTAAAGTGGATATCACACTTTTCATAAAGAAGGTGAAGTCTGATATTATGCTTGTTCAAATTTATGTGAATGACATAATATTTGGTTCTACTAATGAGCAGTTATGCAAGAATTTTTCACTACTCATGAAATCAAAATATGAAATGAGTATGATGGGAGAACGTACTTTCTTTTTAGGATTACAGGTTAAACAAACCTCAAATGGAATTTTCATAAATCAAATAAAGTACAATTTAGATATTTTGAAAAAGTTTAAATTTGATCAAAGTTCTCCTATCAAAACCCCAATGGCAACCAATGTAAAGTTGGATGCAGATGCCAGTGGCAAAGCTGTTTCAGTAACAGCTTACGGAGGCATGATTGGGAGCTTGCTATACTTAACTGCCAGTAGACCAGATGTTATGTTTGCTACCTGTTTATGTGCTAGGTTTCAAGCTGATCCTAAAGAATCACATCTAGCTGCTGTAAAAAGAATCTTTAGATATCTTAAGGGTACACCAGGTTTGGGTCTTTGGTAACCCAAAGACTCAAGTCTTGAGCTAACAGGTTATTCAGATTCTGATTTTGCAGGCTGCAGGTTAGATAGAAAAATTACAACAGGTGGGTGTCAACTTCTTGGTGTTAAGTTGATAAGTTGGTGTAGCAAGAAGCAGAACTCAGTTTCTACTTCTACTGCTGAAGCTGAGTATATAGATGCTGGAAGCTGCTGTGGGCAGATTCTATGGATGCAGCATCAGCTTGAAGACTATGGACTTGTATACAGAAAAATTCCTATTTTGTATGATAATACAAGTGCTATAGCTATCTCCAGCAATCCAGTATTTCATTCCAGAACAAAGCATATAGAGGTCAGACATCACTTCATCAAGGATCACATCCAGAAAGGTAATGTGGAGGTAAGTTTTATTTCCACAGATGAACAGCTTGCAGACATTTTCACCAAGCCTCTTGATGAAAACAGGTTCAATTATCTTGTAAGCAAGTTGTGCATGTTAAATAAAAGTGACTAAGTGTCCTAAATGTTCTAAGTTATTATATGTCTCACACTGCTCAAGTCTCTCAGAACAGCTTAGGCAGAACAGGCTATGCATGTTCTACACTTAGCCAAATTCTGAAAACTTGAACAGCTTGATCGTATGACAGGTTTGACAATATAAGTGTTCACATCAAACCTGGTCTGTTGATCAAATCTTCAACTTGCTCACTCTCTCAATCTGTCACACAAGACATTGTCTTGTAACCTGGTCAACTATTGAACACAACCTGTTCTTTCATAGCTGAACAGGTTGAATGAACAGCTTGAAGAGTGAACAACTTGTGATGACCCTGCTCATCACAAGTTTGACCAATAGCTTAGACCATCAGTTTTAATTACCTTTCTTCACGATTAAGTTACTTAATTTCTGTTATTATTTAACTTAATTACTGCAGATTATGTGTGTTAACGTGTGTTAGTGACTAAAAAGGGCTCGAGTGGTCTGACAACTGTTCTGACATGGATAACCGTTCCGTTTTCCGTTAAAGACCTTTTCAAATCAACCGCCCAAACTTTTCTCTCTCATACCCACTCACATTCAAATCCTATAAATACCCCTCTACTGTTTCATCTTCGTCTTCCTTACTGCTTCCATAACTTCCAAAGAACCCAAAAATCAACTAAGTGTCTTGTGCTCACATCCTCACTACTTTCACTATGGCTCACCGAAACAACCCCTTTTGACCAGTATTTGTTGGTGCAAATGTTCAGAAACACTCTTCTGTCTCCACAATGCTAACACTGAAACCCACAAACTACATAGCCAACCTAACCATTCCCAAAAATTATGTGGGGAAAGGTTATGAAGACATGGTGGAGTTTCTAAAGGTTCACCCTCTGAATTACGCCATGACTGCCACTCCTGGTGTCCTGTACCAGGAGATGGTATATGAGTTTTGGTACACCTGTGGCTACGACCCAGCAACCAAAATCATAAGGGGAACCATTCTCCATGGAACTCAGACCATTGAGATCACTACTGGTCTTATCAGGGAAGTTCTTCATCTCCCTGTGGCTGAAACTTATGATCAGCCACAACCTGAAAATGATCAGATGGGAAATCTGCTACGTTTCTGTGGTGTAGCAGAACCCAAGATTGGAGCCACCCTGTTCAGGAAGGATCTGTCACCTACTTACAGCTTTTTATTTGCCTCTGTGGTGATGTGCTTCAGGAGCAAAGTTAGTTCTTTTGACCAGCTCAGCCGTGATGAGATCGCAATAGTCCTACAGCTCGTCGATGGGACTAACATGAACATAGCTTGGTGGATTTTTATGAATTTGAGGAACCTGGTGCAGTAGGAAACACGTCTAGTTGCTATTCGATATCCAAGATTTTTGAGCCTCATCTTCAAGCATGTCTTTGGTGAGCATTTGTATAACTCTCAGCCTATGTTACATACTGCTGCTTTCCCAGTATTTGAAAATAGAGTTTTCTACACCCCTGTACTTCCAAATAAGCCCCCTCTATCTACTCCAATGAGGAGGTTGCTCGGTATGGTGGAAGGACCCTCTGTTGTGAGGGTGGATCAGTTGACTGCTCCCCAAGGAAAATCCAAATCTAGGACCAAATTCGTTAAAAGGGTCCTGGAAACGACTGAAGCTGAGCCTGTCCACAAGAAGGCAAAAACAACTAAGTCCAAGTCTACCCCATCAGCCTCTGTGGCTGAGGGGGAGCAGGCTTCTCACCCTGGTTCATCTGTTGAACCTGAAGCATTTGAGGCTGGTGCCTCTGTGGCACCTGAGACTATGGAACAGGCCAACCCACCTGTTTCTGACCCAGTCTCACCACCAGTCCAAACAGATTCCCTCATCGCCTCTCCACAACATCCATCCTCCACTTCATCTCTCAGACTCTACAGACGCAAAACCTTAGCCAAAAAGAAACCAACCGAACCAACTAGCCCCTCTGACCCCTTTCAACAAGAGTCAGTTGAAAAAGAAGCAACCCCTGCTGCTTCTCCTATTTTGGGAGAAGGTTCAGCACATTTAGAGCAGGATTCACTCCAACAATAGTCTACCCTGAGTCAGCCTAGGCCCTCTGGTTCCTCCCAACAGGAGCCACTTGTACATATGGAGACTACCACATCAAATATTCCAGCCTCCCAACAGGCTGAGATTATTTAAAGACAGGAGTTCACTCCACTCCACACTGAGTCCACACAGTCTCCACTCCATACTTCTCCTACACAATCTGAGTCTGCACTAGATGCCAAACCTGCTGGATTAGACCATCCAGTAGATCAGCCTCCAACTTCTGCTCCTCATGATACAGCTCTTGTACACCCAACAGCTGCTGAAGGACCAATCTCCCAAGCTGATGAACCTCAGGGAACATACCATCCCTCTGGTGAGGCTGCACCTCATATGCAAATTCCATCAGCAGGTTTCACCACTACTGATGTTGAAATGCACATCACATCTTCCTATGGTGAGGCACCTCTAAACCAAGGTGCTGCTGAGGGAACCCTCCCAGGCCTTGATGAAGGTGCTGCAACACAAGCAGCATCTGAAAGGCTACCATCTTCTACTCCTTCTCCTGATGAAGCAGCTACATCCACTGCTGAGGGACCCATTGACCCTTCCAAGCTGGGCCATATCATTTTTGCCCAGGCTATGGAACTTCTATCCAAAGTCACCCTTCCCTCTCCATCCCACACTCAAACACCTTCCTCATCCTCATCTCATTTCTCACCATCTACACAATCCAAACAGTCCACTCACACTCCTCCATCCCCCAAAGATCTTCTTTTGAAGGATCAACTTTCTTTGCTGACCAACATAGTTGGCTCTTTGGAAAATTCCATGACTTCCCTACCCTCCATAATCTCAGACTCTGTGTCTACACAGCTCCATGGATTCTTTGATGTGTTCAAAAATTCCTTTCCAACCACTCCTCAAACTGACCAGTCCTCCCAGCTGCTTGCACTCACTGCACAGCTGCAAAACATCTCCACTACACTCTCCTCTATCCTCTCCCATCATCAGGACTCTGTGTCCTCCATGATAGCCATATCCCAACAGCTGTCCACTCTCCTCACCACTTGCACTACTACCCTTCCTACTACACTGGCCAGCTTAAGTTCACTAATTGTCTCTCTGTTAAATTCTGTGTCAGCAAACCTTGATGATGTGCAAGAATCTCTTGAATTACATCTTGTACAACTTCAAAGTTTGCTGTTCACAGCTTCTGACAGAGAAAATCTCGTCAAGCTGTCCTCAATTGCTTATTCCCAATCCTCTTCTCTTCAGACCTGCCTTACCCAGCTTGCAGAGGTTAAGGACAATCTGGCTTTCTTAGTGCACAGTCTGGTTAGCCCCAAGCCTGATGTCAAAACTGCTTGTAAGCCTACTGAATTTGTTACTCCAGGCAGACCACATGTTGAAGGCTCTGTGTCATCTCCTTCAAAGGGGGAGAAGTTGTCTGCCTCAAAGACTAAGTCTAAGGGGGAGAAAACCTCTTCTCCTTCTAAGGAGAAATCAGCATCTGTTGGTCAAGCAGCAGGTGCATCACAAACAAGTCCAGCTGCAGATGTCTCCCATCACACTGAAGCTGCTCAGCCTACTCAGGCTGGATCTCCAAACCCTGCACAAACAAAGTGGGAGGAATCCATTCTTGAGGACAAGCCAGGCAGAAGGAGGCATCTGATTTAGGGAGAAGAAGAAGAAGAGGAGGAAGAGATTCCTAAAGCTGTTCAAACTATAATAGCCAAAGGAAAGAATAAAGAAACTTTTGACCCTGATCACCAAAGAGCAGCGCAGCTAAAGTTTGACAAGGCAAGGGCTAAGGAAATGGGTGTTCCTATGGAGAAATACTATGAGTTCAGAGATGAATAGCTCCAAGCCCTGGAAAGACTAAGAAAAGAAGAAGCCTCAGCCAAAGCTGCCAGATCCTTTGCATTCAAAGAGGCAAGCAAAATTAAAATGCCTTATTTGGATGTGCAAAGAAAACTGCTTGAAGTTGCTAAAGAGTCAGCAGTTGAGAAGGAAGGTGATATGGAAAAGGGTGCTCCGGTCTTTGTGACCAAGTCCAAACAAGAATCCTCTGCAAGAGCCCAGATACCCTTTGACAAATTGGCAAGGAAAAAGTTCTTTGATGTTGCTGACAGAAGACTTGCCAAGGAACCTATTGTCAAAGCTGTTCCCATCTCAAGAAAATGCAAACAGTGGAAGCTATAGATAACCAGAATGGGTGCAACAAGCCCAGAACTGGAAGCATATGACTACACTAACGTTACACAGATGGGATACAGAGAATGGGTGGAGTTGGCTGTTGCCCTGAGCCAGTTTAAGTCTGAAACGGCTAAGACTATCAGGGCATATGTCAAAAAGTTGATGGAAAGGGTGAAAGATCTTGGCCTGATCTCAGAAGAACTAAGTAAGGGTGTCTCAGTGACTTACCCCAAAATAAAAGCCAAGAGGAACAGAAAGGATTCAGAGCTGGAGGACTCCTGATCATGATTGAACCAGGTGATTATGCAGTAGAGATCAAAGGAGTGGACCACAGCCTGCCCAAAGGAGTGGAATTTGAGGAAGGCAAGCTGATTGAGGAACCTGAGCTGGGGGCATTTTTGTAGATCCCCTGACAAAGAAGAGGTGCTTCCAAAGAGCATCAGATCTGCACAAAGTGGGTCTCAAACAGCTTGTTGCATTCAGACTTGCACACTCTTTCAGGCAATCCATGAAGTGGAGAGCAGCCGTCTGGGATCAGCTCAGAGGCTTCTATGAAAGAGGGGAGCTTCAACATCCCAGTTTCATGTTCCTTAGAGTTGAAATAGAGGATTTGGAGGAAACCAGGGAGGAGCTTGAGAAAATGTTTGAAGAAGGATTGCCACCACCACTGTCTTGAAGTCCATCTACTATCTGAGTAGGTGAAGAATTAAAGATGTCCATTTGTTGGACAGGCTTGCCATTATTTACTGCCATTATCAACAGTCCAAATTGTTGAATTTCTATGTACATAAGTTGTACTTTGTTGCATCAGTTGTAACTTTAATTTTTACATCAGTTGTAATATACACTAGTACATGAGTTGTACTTTTGTAAAAACATATGTTGTTTATGTAATAAAAAATCAGTATATATATAAACTGATCTTTTACTTTACTTTGATGTTGTAACTTCATTTCAGCAAATGTACTGTAAAAATGTATAGTGATCATTGATAAAATCAGCTTAGACTGATTATTGCCAATAGGGGGAGATTGTTAGGCACAAAAAGGCCTCAGTCAAACCTGCTCTACATCTTAGGGGGAGATTTTTAATCAAACCTATTTGATGCACTTGAAGGTATAATTTAAGGCCTGTTTATGCCTTATTGAAACCTGAAAAGTGATTTGCAATAAGATTCAAAGTTGTTTACCCTGTTGCATTCGTTGCAACCAAGGCAGATTGTCCAAGCTGTTCTGTCTGCTGAACAGGCTGGACATGAACTGTCTATGCTGCTCTGTTCTGTTGAGCAGCTTGGATAGATTCTAATTGTTCTGTTCTTTGTGAACAGAACCTGTTCTTTGTGAACAGGCTAAACACTTTATGGAATATGTATCCAAGTTCTCATATATTGTTTTTGGCTACAAGATCAGTTTACAAGTCGAAGACAAAGTGGAAAATAGAAACTGCAAAAGCCTGCCTACGCTGTTCTGTTACATGAAGACAAACGGATATTTTAAATGGGTGACATACCATTTCTTATATCAAAATGGCCTTAGCAGAAGAAGAAAGATGCAAAGTTGACATTCCTCTTTTGGTTAAAGCCTTAAGCAACAGTGACAAAAAGAAAAAGACAAAGATTCTGCCACATGAAGACAAGTCTGTTTTATCTGATTGTGCAGAAAAGTTATTTTGTCTTTTTGGAAAGACATCCCACTATTTCATCATCCAATGAAGAAGCTTCACTGAGATTCTCAGTGAGAGTATAAAAGGAAGCTTCTAAGGATTATGAGATAACCAAGAGTGAGAAATCAGATCGTGCATTAAAGTGTGTTTTTCATGCATGCAAGTCTGCTTGAATATAACAGTACGTGTGTCTAAGCTGTTCATACTCAAGTTGTCCATCTGTGTCTTGTAAAATCAGTGAGTTCATCTAAGTGAGTGTATTCATTGTATCTAGTCTGAGTGTGTCTTAGATTAGTTGAAACATCTGTGTATCTTTCATCTCAGCTTGAACCTTTCTGCAGTCAAGCTTGTTTGTAATTAACATTTGTTAATAGTATACACAAACATTGAGAAAAGAGTGTTGAATTTTAATTAGCTGTATTCACCCCCCCTCCTACAGCTTAGAACAATACTCTAGGGAAACCTTTTGGGACCTACAGGAAAAGACAAAGATTCTGCCATGTAAAGACAAGTCTTCTTTATCAGAATGTGCAGAAAAGTTGTTTAGTCTTTTTGGAAAGACATCCCACTATCTCTATGTCCAATGAGGAAGCTTCACTGGGATTCTCAGTGAGAGTATAAAAGGAAGCTTCTAAGGAATGTGATATAACCAAGATTGTGAAATTCAGATCGTGCAAAGAAGTGTGTTTTCATGCATGCAAGTCTATTTGAATATAACAGTAACGTGTGTCCAAGCTGTTCTTATTCAAGCTGTCCATCTATCTGTCTTGTAAATAGTGAGTTCATCTTAGTGAGTGTATTCATTGTACTAAATCTGAGTGTGTCTAAACATCTGTTGTATCTGTCATCTCAGCTTGAACCATTCCGCAGTTCAAGCTTGTTTGTAATTAACACTTGTTAATAATATACACAAACATTGAGAAAAGTGTGTTGAATTTTAAATAGCTGTATTCACCCCCCCCTCTACAGCTTAGAGCAACATACTAGGGAAACCTTTTGAGACCTACACATTATCAGTTGAAGATACATGTTCTTTAAATGTATATTCGTTGTCATACTTCACTACACATATCAAAAACGAAACTGAATGAAGTTATATAAGTATCACAACGATAAATCAATATAAAAGAATAAAAATTGAATAATATAATCCATGCACAGTATATGTAATAGTAATTGTGTAATTATGTATTGCAAGTTATATTCCAAACATACCATGATCAGATGAATGGGCTGACATGTTCACAACTTACTTTGAATGTGTAATTGGTACGTGAAATGGAAAGACAACACTAACTTTAAACACATTCATGGAACAAAAATTTTAGAAGGTATATACTTGTGTGCAATAGATGTTAAAATATCATATGTAGTAAGACTACATTTTTTAATGGTAACTGGTGTGGCAATACAATTAGAAATTAATTCAGCCCTCATAATTTGAATCAATCACCGAATCAATGCCCCATCTAATTTCAATAGCATCTCTCAAACACATGCTACCTCATTGTCAATATACTTAAGGTTGATTTACACAGAAAAAAGTCCAGGTGTTCTACAATGCTTCAATCTTAATGCAACAGTTGCGATGAATTCAATTTTATATTGTTTAATCTGATTTTAATGACAGACAATGAAATATGTTGCAAATCATATATGTTATATAGGTATGATACATTGTGTGAATTAATCATGCCTTAATGGGAATCTCCTGCATAGTGTGAGTCTGTTGAACCAACTCTACTAGTTAACCATATTGGTACCGATGAATCCCTACCTTATGTGAATCTGTGGAAAATTTTGAAGCCACCATCTATATGTTAAACATGAAGCGGGACACAATGGGAAGGGTAATTTTATGAAAATACTTTAGATATTATGGGACACACTTAAAAAGCAGGGGCATCATATTTGGAGTCAAGTATGTCACACATGTCAAAGGTGCTGAATAGTAGACATTGAATCAAATAATTGAAGTGTTGGATCATAGATTTTAAGTGTTGTATCCAATAGGTTAAGTGTTGAATCATAGAATTTAAGTACCGAAACAAAGAGTTTAAGTGTTGAATCATATACAACAACGCATGAGTTATATAAAAGACTACATGTAATGCCTATTTGAGCCTTATTTCTCCAAGTATTTGTATTATTCCCACTGCTACTGATGAACCATTATTGTCGGATGAAAGAAAAGAAGGTTTTGTGATGTAATATTGCACATTTACACATTTTAATTTTTAACTAAATAATGAAGTGGTTGTATGCCATCTGTTATATAGTTACTTATGTCACATGGTATGCTGCTAATGAACGATTTGCATTATACACGTTCATGGAAAAAAAAAATTAACAACATATTGAATTACAAACAATGAAATGAAATGTGTTGCAACACATTAATTCTTGATAAAAGACAACATCTGTAAAATTTAGAACTTGCATGAATCAATAACATATTGAATGATATCAATTAATTAAAAGATTCGTGTACCAATATGAGATTAATTGGATGAAATAAAAGAAGGTATAATAACATGAACCCGAAACTCAGAATTTAACAGACCTTTAATGAACCATCGATTGATCAATTCATCAAATTCAAATGATGATATAATTAACATAACGAGGTATAAAAAGAGATGTAATTGTCAAGCATCTGGAATGGAAGTTGATTAACATACCTTTATTGAACAATCATTGCTCAATTCTTCAACAGCCGATGCCGCTGATATAATTGACAAACAGAGGAGAATAGGATGATTATCAGACCTTCAATAAACAATTGTTGCTCAATTCTTCAATTCCAAATGATGAAGATAATAATCGACTAAGCAGAGATAATCAGAAGAGTTAATTTCGACATGCATTTGGAACCGATTTCCATGAGCAACAAGATGTCAAAGTCGTTTCCTAACTAAGTGGTTTATTGTTACAGAGGAATCTAGTGATAGATATACTAATCTTGTCAATTACCCAAATACCCTTACTGACATATTTTTTAATTGTAATTAATAAATTAATCCATGTTGATTTGTCAAAATGTAAGTGGTTCACAATGTTCACAATATTTAAGTTGTTCACCAAAGATCTACATATATATATATATATATATATATATATATATATATATATATATATATATATATATATATATATATATATATATATATATATATATATATATATATATATATATATATATATATATATATATATATATATATATATATATATATATATATATATATATATATATATATATATATATATATATATATATATATATGGGTTCCGGTAAGAGCCATCAATTCCGTGAGAACGTGAGAACCACTCTAAAATTTGTGCATTTAATGTATAAAACTATACATTTGATGCTAAAATTTATATATTTGTTAAATTTATGCATTTGATATAAAAATTTACACATCTCATGATAACTTTGTCCACTTTATGTACAAAATTGTGCATTTAGTGTAAAATTTGATGAATATAATTTTTAAAGATAATTTTAATGTTAGATTATGATATTTATTAATATTAAAAACCAATAATGGTTTTAAGTTATAAATATAACTTCTAAATTTGTTCATCTTGGAGGGTTCTCACGCTCTCATGAAATTGAAGGGTTCTTATGTGATCCCAACCCTATATATATATATATATATATATATATATATATATATATATATATATATATATAGGGGTGGGTTCAATGAAGAACCATCATGCACCGAAGAACCTCGAAGAATCAAGCAGAGCCATCGTATCTGATGCTTTTTTAAAAAATTCACGGTGGCAGGATTGTAAATCTTAGGAACTTCAGGTGCATCATGTTTTATATGCATTCTTACGCGAAGGGGTATAATGGTAAAAATGCATATTGTACAATTGCTGCTCCTACCCACACATCTCATTTAACAACACTACCTCAAATTAGTCTGCTTTTTTTTCAACATAGTTGCTTTGATTTCGCAAGAGCTATAGTTTCCAAAAATTTCAAGTTCATCCGGTTAGTTAGGGTTTCATCAATTTAGGTTTTGGTCTCATGAATAAAACTACTTCATCATCAAAGAAGAAGCTCAAAGCCGAACCGCAGGCATGCATTTGTATTTTTTTGAGTTTTGTATAGTTTATTGTACAATGAATACAATGCATCGTTGTAAATGTTTCAACATACATAAACCCTAAGTTTATTGAAGAATTTGTTTACGACTGCAGCTTCCAACACGAAGGAGTAGCCGTTTTTAGTTGAAAAAAAAATTTCGAACACCTCTAAAAATCCGTTGAGTATATTAGACGACGATGGTTCATCTTCTTGGGAAATGAAAACAAATTCTGATATAGAAAAAGAAATGACAGAACTAAAGGGTAATTTATATGCACCAAACACGCATGCACAATTTTTTTTTTTGACAAAAGTTCACAAAATTTGACGTATGCAAGATTATTGGTATCCGTGAATGTTGTTATTTGTTATTAGGATGAATTTGTTGTTAATGAATAATTTTATTATGTTTTTTGTGTTTGTGTATGTGTGTTATGTGTTGTTTGGATGCTATGTTTTTTATGCATCAGTTGTTTGGATGCAAGGGTTGTTTGGAAGCAAAATTTATGGTCTATTGGATGTTTGGAAACAAAGTTTATGGTCCAATGGTAGTTTGGATGCACTAGTTGGTATCTGCACTTGGTTTTGTGTGTTTGTGTATGCATTATGAGTTGTTTG
The DNA here is from genome assembly GCA_020465985.1 of Centrapalus pauciflorus. Classification (NCBI taxonomy): domain Eukaryota; kingdom Viridiplantae; phylum Streptophyta; class Magnoliopsida; order Asterales; family Asteraceae; genus Centrapalus; species Centrapalus pauciflorus. Next base: position 109,360 of record JAANYP010009216.1, read on the forward strand.
GATGCAAGTTTTATGGTCCATTGGATGTTTGGGTACAAGGTTTATGGTCCATCGGTAGTTTGGATGCACTAGTTGGTATCTGCCCTTTGTTTTGTGTGTTTGTATGCATTATGAGCTGTTTGGATGCAAGTTTTGTGGTGCATTAGAGCTGTTAGGCGTCTGCTAGTTTGTTTGGATAACAGTGTGTGATGCATCTGTTATGTGTTGATGACTTTTATGGATGAACAGGAACATGATCATTACCAAAGTGTTTTACATGTGATTCACCAATTTCAGTTACATGACCAGGATCATTACCATATGTTGTGCAATGTTCTTTCAATACTTGTACTGCACCAAAATCAGAAACATATGAATGTATTGCAATGCATCAATATAGTCTTCATCTGCTAGTTTGTTTGGATGAAAGTGTTACGATGCATAAGTTTGTGGTGGATAAGGTATCCTGCATCTGCTAGTTTGTTTGGATGAAAGTGTTATGATGCATCTGTTTGTGATGCATATGTTATGTGTTTATAAGTTTTATGGATGAACAGTAACATGATCATTACCAAAGTGTTTTAATTGTGATTCACAACAGGATCATTACCATATATTGTGCAATGTTCATTCAATACTTGTACTGCACCAAAATCAGAAACATATGAATGTATTGCAATGCATCAATATAGCCTGCATCACAGACGTTATGATTATGTTGTTAATCAGATTTCAATGTTGTTAATAAAATTTCAGTAAAATGATGCACATACACCAGTAACATAAACATGCTATGCATAAATGTTGTTAATGAAAAATCATGCATGAGTGAATGTTGATTTCATGGATAACTATGATTTATGTTATTTTTAGGAAAAAATGGATAGGAGAAAGATGACGATTTTACAAGCAATGTTAATGATGAAAAGGGGGTAATGAATGAAGAACGAAGAAAAGTGATATCAGCAGGTGATGATGTGAATATGAACAAAGGTAAGGCGCTAATTATGGTAAAAGGTGAACCCGGTAAATAGAGGATGTGCGTGAAGAGTTTTTCGAGAGTGAAAGATGAGTTTGACGATGTTGTTGGAATAAAGAAAAGAAAACGAAATACGGAAATGGAAGCTACAAAGTATAGTTCCATTCTTTCTCGAAGTTCACCTAAGACCCAAATGCAATGTGAGTGATATTGGGTTTGGGTTAACATTGTCTCTTTCCATTGATGAGGTCCCAACTAAACTTGGTTTTTGGGTAGTTGACAATTTTCATGGCGAATAATATGTGTTTTATGGACAGATCGTTGGTCCATACCAATAACGGCAGAAGTGGTGCATGAAATATTTGGTTTGCCTATGGGATGAATAGTGATGCAGCCACAAGACGGGAAAGATGGCAAGAAACCACTGGTGAAGAAGTTTAAGGGACAATATGGTAAAGGTGATAGGATTTGCCCAAGTAAAATAATGGGAAAATTAGAGGAATTGGAGGGTGAAGGTGGTCATTTGTTCAAGCTGAAGTACCTAGTTTTGTTTTCAACATTAATGATTGAAGGTACGAAATCAGGATTTGCAATTATGAAGGTACTACAATGCATTCTAAGTTTGGAAGTAGTTAAGGATCTAGACTGATGGTTGGCGTCGGGATGGTAGCAGCTACTTCAATGGTCCTTTAACATTGCTAACGGTATTTATATTTTCTTAAATGAAGCATATGTAGATTTACTTAGTCACGTATTTTGTTGCATGATATTGTGTCATATGCAATGCAACTTATACTTTTGCAGATAGAGTATCTAGATAGCACATTATGTGAAGGTTTTGAAAGGGTGGATAAATGACTTGATCCTCTAAGTGTGTGGGATAAGTCAATGATGAAGGAAAGAGAGAACTTAGAAATATAGCTTGGTGGTTTTGGAATGGTTGATTTGTATGACAAGGGACGTTATGAAGATGAAGCTGAAACCGGTGGCAAAGCACCAAACGACATGGATGACGAAGAGACAGACGACGATGATGATAAATCTGATGGTGGCCTTCATTTGTTGGAAGGTGCATCTGCTTCTAAAACAGATGGTTTGTCTGGTAAGCTTAATGTATATCATGTAATGTGTTGTATATGTCGTTAGAAAAACGAGTATATATTTATAGTTATGGTAGCTATTGATTGAGTAGTATAAGCTATATTTATTGCTTCTAATGTTTAAATCCACCCGTATGAAGGTGTTTTTGGTATGGATAAGGATATCAAATCGGGGGCAGTTGCATCTGGTAAGCAATTGTGTTGTGAAATAATCTAAGTATGTCAAGCTGTTAGTTAGAAATTCTCAAACTGTTAGTAGTATTTCTATGTAATTACAAAGTTCGAGCTGCTAGTTCAAGAAACTCAAGCTGCTGGTTCAAAAGTTCAAGCTGCTCAACAGAAAGATAACAGAAGGTGCTACAAATAAGGAAGTGATAAAGATTTCAAGATTTGAAGATCTTCCAAAGATATCCACTACAAGAGAAATCACAGTTCGTCAAGGAAACAAATCAGAAGGCTATAAATAGAGATAGGTTAGGTCTTTCTCATGTAATCTCGGTGCCTGAGAATTCATATTGTAATTGCATTCTGATTAAGTTTCTAAAGCCTCTAAGGTTGAAAAACTCTAAGAACAGTTTGTGTTCTTCGTCTAATCAAACAGATTAGAGGTGATTGTAATCAGAGTTTGGTAATATAAAGGTTTCGATATATAATTGTGTTTATTTGATTGTCTGTTCTTTATTGTTCTGAAAGCTTTCATAAAACAGTTAAGTGTTATTCCGTAAATTTCTTAATTGGACTTTGATTCAAAACAAGGTTATTGGTTTAACTTTGATTTATTCAAACCAGTTAATCTTAGGTGATTTAGATCTTGACAAGTGGTATTAGAGCCACATGTTCTGTTTTTTTTTTCTTTGTTTTCAAAGTCAGAAACTTCAACTTAAAGTATTTAGATCTTTTTCTGCAATGGAGTTTGATTGCAGCAGTAGTGGATCTGGGCAAGGACTTAAAGTGCCTATGCTCAAACCCACTGAGTTCGAGATGTGGAAACTCAGGATTCAACAGCACATTCAATTTATTGATTATGCCCTATGGGAAGCTATTGAAAATCATCCAGTAGTTGATCCTGAACTAGATGCTAAAGGCAAACCAAAAAGAACACCTCCAAAAACTGAGATTGAGAGAAAGACTAGAATGAATGAAGTCAAAGCTCTCACTATTTTAAAGATAGCCATTCCTAATGCTTATCAACATCAGTTTAAAAAATTCTATACTGCTCATTCTCTATGGCTTGCTTTAGAGAAAAGATTTGCTGGCAATGCTAGCACAAAAAGAAACCAAAAGGATCTTTTAAAACAGCAGTATGAAAATTTTTTTGGTGGAAAGAATGAAAACCTTACTCAAATCTTTGATAGTTTCAATAAGTTGATAGGTGAATTGGAGAGTGCTAAGGTTAGCCTGGATCAAGATGAGGTAAACAAAAAATTCCCCAGATATCTTGGTGATGAATGGACAGTATATGCTGCACAATGGAGAACAAAGGACACTTTAGATCAAATAAAGTTAGGTGATCTCTACAACAGCATGAGAGTGTTTGAGTCTGAAATTGAAAATAAAAGGAAACTCTTTTCTTATAATCAAAACACTGCTCTGCTATCATCTGCATTAAATGACAAATCAAACTGCTGTGATTCTTTTTCAGGGACTGATGGTAACACTTGTGAGGTTCATTATGAGGCATTTGTTGCAAGTGATGGACTATTTGCTCTTAATTCTGAAGACCTGGAACAAATCCATCCAGATGATCTAGAAGAGATGGACCTAAAGTGGCAACATGCCATGTTGACCATGAGGGCTAAAAGGTTCCTTAAACGGACTGGCAGAAGAAAATTTCAAGCCAGAACAGAAGGCAAGCCAATATTTGACAAATCAAAAGTTGAATGTTTCAAGTGTCACAAACTTGGACACTTTGCTAGAGAGTGTAGATCACAAGGTCAGCAGCCACCAAGACCCCAACAAACCAATCAAACACAATCTTCACAGGCTCTTATTTCTCAAGAAGACACTGTTTTTGACTGGAGTGACCAAACAGAAGAAGAGTTTCAGAATCAAGCTCTCATGACAGAAACTACAACTGTTACTTCCACTGAACTACCATCTGAGGTAAATACTAAACTCTGCTCCCAAGCATGCAAAAATATGGTTAAAAAGTACAGAGATCATAATGAAAGCATGTGTAAAACTCTAGCTAAGATGAGGTATGAGAATATGCAGGCAATAGAGGATCTTGAAAAACAGATCAATGACTATAAGGACAATGAGATTCAGATGGGACATGATAGAACATATCATGAGTGGGAGAAAAAGGAACTAGAAGAGAAAATAGAGACCCTTAATAAGAAACTAGAGGAGGCTGAACAGAAGGTGTTAGAAGCTCACAAGAAAGTAGAGTCTATAAACATAGATTTGGGTAGCTTTAAGTTGGCAAATCAAAAGCTAGAACACCTAATGGAAGTCCATTTTAAAGATAGGGTAAAATCTCAACTCAATCCCAAGGAAGGAATATGATATAATGCTACCCTACCTCCCTTTAACAATAAATATATTCATCCTATGAGTGAAGTTGCTGATAGGCTTATGAATGAACCATTATATGAGAAGATGAAAACTGTAGATCCTATCTTTGAGGATAAGCCTGAGCTGGAAGAAGAATTGACTACTACTGAAGGCAGTAAAAGTGAGGAAGCAGAGAGTAATTCCAAAACAATGAGTGAATCAATAGTATCTCTTCTTTCTAACCCTATTAGGATCAGCAGCATGAGGGAAGAAACTAACAGTTTGAAAGGAAAAGAGAAATTGAGTGAATACAACCATGCTTCACATGTTTCTGTACCTTCTAACTGTAATGTTGCATCTTCTTCAAAGACAGATAAAAAGGGTAAAAATGTTCCAGTATGCACATGCCAAAAGCATGGTGTACAAAAGTTTCCCACAGAGCAACAGGTAAGGGGAAATCAAAGGAACAAGAATCAGTTATGGTCACACAAAACTGGTTCCCTATCAAAACAATCAAAAGATGTTTTCACTGTGGCAGGAAAAACCATCTGGCCAAGCACTGTTTATATAAACCAGTTGTTCAAAAAACATACTGTGTTTCAAAAACATGTTTCACAAAAGCCAAAAGTGTCAAAGGCCTCAAAACCTATCACCCCAGTTCCAAAGAATACAGTTGACCACAGGTTCATAAAAGTTAACAAAAAGCATCCTGTACACCAAAAACAAGCTTTAATGAAATCTAAATTGAGCATGAAACAGGTATGGTGTGTCAAAGGCAAAAACACAGTTCAAACTGCTAATACAAAAGATGGAACTGTTAAGTCAAAAGTTGGAACTGGCAGTGCAAAGTCTGAAGCTGCTGGCACTCAACATCCAGTTCCAAATGCTAAGTCAAATACTGGAACTAGTAGTGGATCATCTGAGACTGTTAAAGAAAAAGTTGGAAAGAACACCTAAACACCCCATGTCATAAATAAATACTCATCACATAATCCACCAGTGGATCTCTCTAAGTTTAAAAAGACACAAACAGTATTCCGTTATGTTAATGCACAAGGACAACCCAAAACCAACTTGGTTTGGGTTTACTCCACTACTAACTAAGCTTTTTCTTGTGCAAGGCAACCATAAAAACCAACATAAGACAAGATGGCATGTGGATAGTTGCTGCTCCAGGCACATGACAGGCAATCTGAATGCTTGTCAAATTTCAATGCTTTGAAGGAGGATATGTTGCTTTTGGTGAAAACTCCAGAGGTAAGGTGACAGGTAAAGGTACTGTCAAAGCAGGTAATATGATATCTAATGATGTACTGTATGTTGAACAGCTGAAGTATAAATTACTAAGTGTGTCTCAAAGTGTGACAAACAGAATATTGTTGTATTCACCGACTCTGAATGCATTGTCCTATCAAAAGATTTTAAAATACCTGAAAATCTGGTTTTACTTAGAACACCAATAAAGGACAATGTCTACTGTTTGGACATAGAATACTGATCCAAAGCAAGTACTTTAAGCTGTTTAATATCCAAAGCATCATCTAATGAGTCTGCTCTTTGGCACAGAAGGATGTGTCACATGAACTCCAAATCAATGAATGCTCTAGTCAAAATCAATTTGGTAAGAGGCTTACCATAGAAATAGTTCATATGTGACGATCATTGTGTAGCCTGTCTCAAAGGCAAGCAACACAAAACTTCTCATAAGGCCAATGAAGTAAATTCAATTTCTGCTCTTCATCTTCTTCATATGGATCTTTTTGGTCCAACCTCTGTTTTGAGTTTGAATAAAAGAGCCTACTGTTTAGTCATTGTTGATGATTTCACCAGGTTTACATGGGTTTATTTTCTTAGGACTAAGGATGAGACTTCTGAGTTGGTCAAATCCTTTATTCTAAAAATTGAAAACCAATCTAACTTAAAAGTAAAGGTGATCAGGTCAGATAATGGAACTGAGTTTAAAAATCAAATCCTAAACAGTTTCTGTGAGTCAAAAGGAATTGCAAAGCAATACAGTGCACCTAGAACACCATAACAAATTGGAGTAGCTGAATGGAAGAATAGAATATTAATAGAGGCTGCTAGAACCATGCTAGCTGATTCCAAATTGCCCATGACCTTCTGGGCAAAGGCAGTAAATACAGCCTGCTATGTTCTAAATAGAGTTTAAGTTGTCCAGTCACAAGGGAAAACTCCATACGAGTTATTCCATCATAGGATTCCCCTAGCGGCCTTCCTAAAACCATTTAGTTGTTCATGCACTATCCAGCAAACTAAAACTCACTTGGGTAAGTTTGAGAGCGAGGCTGAAGAAGGATTCTTTGTAGGCTACTCCACATAGAGCAAAGCTTATATAGTCTATAACAGTGTATCTAAAGTCATTAAAGAGAGTGCCAATGTTGAGTTTAATGAAAATACTACAAACATCAAAGGCACTGGTCCTGATTGGTTATTTGACTTAGATACTCTAACAAAATCTCTAAGTTTTGATGAGTATTCTGCAAGAACAGTTGGACCCAATGATCAAACTGGTAACACAAATTCTCATGCTGCCAGTTTAATTTCTCATGCTGCCAGCACAAAAGATCAGACTGTTGAAGATTATGGTAGATGGGATGAATACACCATTCTACCACTTCTTTCTTGTGATCCATCTGGAGTTCTAACTGATCAACAAGACAGAGATACAGAATTTGAGATGCCACTCCCAGGTTATGAAGTGACAACTCCATTTAATAGGGAATCAGTCCCAACTCTAAATAAACCAGTCACTAAAGCAGAATCATCAAGTGCAGAAGGTGATGACACCAATCTGGGAAGCTCAATTCCAATAGAAAGTGAACCTACACTAAGAGTTCACAAATACCATCCTTTCAACCAGATAATGGGAGATCCATGCACACCTGTGCAGACAATGAATATGATCCACAAGGAATCAATTGCTTCTGATGAAGCAGTTCCTCAGTTCAGTCTAGCTGCCTTTGAACATGCATGCTTTATGTCACAACTAGAACCAAAAAAGGCATCTGAGGCTCTGAAGGATCCATCTTGGATTGAATCCATGCAAAAAGAGCTTTTGCAATTCAAGATTCAGAATGTGTGGAAACTGGTTGACTTGCCTAAAGGAAATATGGCAATTGGTACAAGATGAGTTTTCAGGAATAAAATGGATGAAAGAGGTGTAGTGATCAAAAACAAAGCAAGGCTAGTAGCTCAAGGTTACACTCAAGAAGAAGAATAGATTATGATGATGTCTTTGCCCCAGTAGCAAGGATTGAAGCCATCAAACTGTTCCCAGCCTATGCAGGCTACAAAGGGTTCACGGTGTATCAAATGGATGTGAAATTTGCATTCTTATATGGTACAATTGATGAAGAGGTATCTGTGTGTCAACCTCATGGATTTGAAGACTATAAGTATCCTGATAGAGTTTACAAGTTAGACAAAGCACTCTATGGGCTTCACCAAGCTCAGAGAGCATGGTATGACACTCTGTCTTCCTACCTACTATAGAATGAATTCAAGAGAGGTACTCTAGATAAGACATTGTTCACAAAGTCCATCAAATCAGAGATCCTCCTTGTTCAGATCAATGTTGATGACATCATCTTTGGATCAACAAACGACATAATTGCAAGGAATTTGAGACCCTGATGCACAAAAAGTTTCAAATGAGTTCAATGGGAGAACTAACTTTCTTTCTAGGATTGCAGGTTAAGCAGAAACCCACTGGTCTCTTCATCAGCCAGTTAAAGTATGTGAATGATATTCTGGAAAAGTTTGGATTCAAGGACACTGTAAGGTCTTGACTCTACGGATCTATCTCGACGCGACACCGTCCAAAGAGTGCGGAATCCTCGTTAGCGGCTTGACAGTAAGATCACACACACGAAACACGGAGACTACCACGGCGTTATACGAACGATTACGAACGCACCTACACTATGATTCTCTCCAAAAACACTCCCTGAATACTAGTAAACTCGAGATCGCCTTTGCTTAATCACACACTGAAATTCTGCAAAAGTCGCATAATTATTCGAGTTAATCTTTAATTATACTGACAGATTCGAGTTTGTCTTAGGACAAATTCGAATCAGGCCCAAGGCCCATTCGAATTTGTCCTCAATGACACTTTCGAATTTACCTTAAGCACAAATTCGAATTTAGATCAAATTCGAATTTCACTATCAAACTTATGTTTGATTTTCTGTTTTAACTTATGTTTGAATATATCTTTGAACTTTATGTTTGAACTTCTTGTAATACGTTACACTAAGTTCAAACATACAAACAATAAATATCAAACACACATAATCAGATATATCAAACACTAGTCAATATTCAATATTACGTAACTTGACTTACACAAAATGCTAACTATACTTAGACTGCTATCGTCACACAGGGTGTACCAACAGACTCCCCCTTGACGATAGCTTCTAACTATTTACATTTTGATTAAGTACTAAGGTCTATTTAAAATACTACCAGCATACAGACCTTGTTCGACACAAACCTTGACCACGTTCTGATACTTTTTGGCTTCAGGGTCCATATGCGCATCACACGAGATCTTGTGAACATGAAGCACTTGAAGATCATCTTTTGACAGATTAACCAGGTTCAATAGATCAAAGACTCTAAGAATCACCTTTTCATCGAGATCTTCCATTACAGCTTCACCTGTTTCACTTTCAACATACCACCAGTTGAGATTACCCAAAACATTCTGTGGCATCGGCTTCAGAGGGACTTTCTTTAAACATCTAACCGGTTTGTACTGAATTTTCATCCATGGTCTACCAGTCAGAGGATCAATTCTTGTGTGGTCCATAACTCTTTTGCCAATTCGTGGATTGAGCCTTTCAAATTTTCTAGACCTCCCCTCCCTTCTTATGATCTTAGCAATGATTTCAGCGTAGGGATCGTCTCCGATATTGATAAGATCCTTCCAGGCCAACGCCTTTATTTCACACTTGGGCAAAGAGTTGAAATCCTTCAGCCTTCTCCTCAGATACTGAAGGCCATCCTTTCTCTTGATGATAAACAGCTGCAGTTCTCGATCGAAGAACCAACTAAGTATATTTCCAGACAGCTTCCCAGCACTGGGCACAAGCATCTTTTCCTTCAACTCTATAGCCTTATTTTCTGACCTAAACCATAGCTTTCTGTGTTCTTCATCAATAAGTTCCCTGACGGGCTCTTCAACTTGTGATTCAACATTTAAAGCAGCTTTAACAGCTTCTATGTTAATCACATTTTGTTCCTCCGTCACATATGTATCAGTGATGGGATTTTCCTGAATAATTATTTCATTAGCTTCATCTTCCTCATCACCAAATACCTCATCATCTGGTTTCCATTAATGAATATCTTCTGGAATAATCTCTCCTTCCTCCAGCTCATCAATCTCGTCTTCAAAATCAAAATCTAACACGTCTTCCTCAATATTCATCAGAGCTTCAATCATTTCGCTCTCCATGACCTTTAAGGAACTCGCCTCTCCTCCTTCAGTTCCAGTCTGACTTGGCTCCCCCTGAAGTTCGGCATGTTGAGCAGCAGAAAATTCTACTGGCTCACTGTCTTTTGGTGCATCGGGATCATTGCCTTCATCATCATCTCCCCTTCTCAGCTCCTCAGAATCCCTGCAACTAGTCTCCCCCTGAGCCTTTAGATTTTTCATTAATTGCCCAATAAGGGACCTCATAGTGCGGATTTCTACAGCCTGATCTGCAACGAACGTCTTCAACTCAAGATTCTCTTTTTCAATCTTTCCAACAAATGCCTTCAATTCTACATTCTCTTTGTCAATATTTGCATTATGCACTTGTATCTCGCTGATGGCTTTAGTGAGCTGAAATATTTGGACTTGTTGGAAATCAACCTTGCTTCTGAGCTCAGAAAATCGTTGATTGTCAGTGAAGGTGGATGAGGTGGATGGAATGATTGGATGGGTGTCGGAATGATTGGTGGTGGAATGGACGTTTGAATGGGTGGTCGTGGAATTGATGGTTGAGCGGATGGTGTTTCAGGCTCAGAAGCAGATGCCGACGAAGCTCCCTGCATAAATCGATGCCTCTTGGCCCTCTGCCTAGGCACCAAAGGGGCTGTATCTTCAGCCTCGAAATCGGAGTCATTTGCATCCGAATCCATCGATGCTCTTTTCTTTGCTGCCTCTTCGTCGATAACTACGATTCTGGATCCATATCTGCCTATACGGACAACCGGATCCTCTATCTCTGTTGCTGCTGCTTCTTCAGCTACTTCTTCTATCTCAATCTCTTCCATTTCTTCCGACTCAGAATCAGATGTGGTCACAGCTTGACCTTCTTCCTCAGGCACATAATCCTCTATCTGTCGAAAAATATCTTCTTTCCCAGCTGGAGGTTCCAAAATATTTCCTACAAGCTCAGATGTAATCTCTTCATTTGCATGAGGCCCTTGTGCCCAAATCTCTTCCAATGTCTCCACCGGTGGATCAGTTACGGGGGCCACAACTGAAGGACCTGCTTCTTCTGGCTCTTGCACTCTGCTCGATGAAGGCCTAGTAGCCTGAGTCTGTCTAACTGAAGGTCTCTGCCTCCTTCTTTGTTGTTGATGAGGCCTCTGTTGTTGCTGTTGCTGTTGCGGCTGTTGCTGAACTTGAACTTCCCCGGCCCAGTTGGCACCTTCAGGGGCTTGAAAATCAGGATTCACCACAGCACCAAAAAGTGGTGCCTCTACTGGTCTAGCCAATGCACCCCTGTGGGCTTGACAATCAGCAAAAATCCTTTTTTCGATTACTGCAACACTTTGAATCTCTGGCAATTGCGGCAGATTTGGCAAGAAATGTCTGATCAACATCATGACGAACCTAGGATACATCAAAAATCTTTCTCTTGATGGAGCTGTTATTTGGTGAACAAACTCCGCAAAGAACATTTCTGAATAACTGAACCTCTGGTTATAGACCAACGCGATCATTGCCGATTGAATCTTCGACACAATGTAATCAAAACCTGCTTTCTTCGGAGCGAAGCACACCATGAAGACATGTGCAAATATCTCCATTGCCTAATCAACCCGCTCTTCATATATGATGCCTTTGCCACATCAAGGCTATACCCCATTCTTATGAACGCAACTTGCCTAACTTCCAATGGAAAGTCTATCGGCCCAGCTTCTTGCTCGGCAGAACCCAACTGCAAAACCCGGCGTAATACATCTGCTGAAAACACGAGAGGTGGTCCAGCGATCCTGGTCCTCTATACTGTCGGAGTAACAGTACAATCGACCTGTAGATGGTCCCAAAATTCCCGAACATACGGCAGCACTATCTGGACGTTATGCGAAAGGGCATAAGAAACCCTTGAAGCGGCCAAAAAATCCACCATCTGGCGGAATGCCTGAGCTTCAGGCAGCTCACGGTCTGGAGAAATGACCATATTGTGCTTTTGGACAAACACTCTATCCGCCATATCTGCACAATAAAGTATATAATATATTAGAATGATCAAAATCAAAATAAACTTGTTTAAATTCAAATTTGTTTTATTTTGAACTTATGTAAGTTCAAAATCCAACACACATGAATTTCTACAAGTTTGGTTTAAAATTTAGTCAAATATTTCGATTTTAATGGTAAATTCGAATAACATATTTGAAACAACCCTCATTCGAGTTTATTGGTTTGTTCGAGTTTAGTGACAAACTCGAAGCCATGAACAAACTCGAAATGTCGATATGTTAAAAACAAAACTCCATGATTTAAACCATTTTAGACTTAGACAATCACATCCATTAGTCCTAATAGGTCCTAATCGAAGATATTTGTCACTTATTTGAAGTTTCTCCGATTCAAACTTTGTTATTTTGAATTACAAAGTTCACACCATTAAAACTTCAAAATCGGTCGATTTTGGCTCAAGTTGAGTCTAAAACATCCTAAATCTTGTACAATGATGTTGATTATACCTAGATTTGGTAGTATTCTCGAACACAAACGGACAAAAGCTCGACAAATAGTCAAAAACTCGAAACGACAAAGTCGAAGCAGTAAACTCGAAATCTCTCAATATAAACTCGAAGCACTAAATTCGAAGGTAGGTGAACAATGAATGTTCACTGTTGACCTATTTATACTAACCACTTTCGAGTTTGTTTCCAACTTCGATTTTACTGCCAAATTCGAATTCATTGCCAAATTCGAATATACATTCGATTTTGGCTTAAACTCGAATTTAACTTGAAAATTTTGAAAATCTTTGAATTAAATTCAACTTTTTCAAGTTTTCCAACTTTTTCGTGTAACGGACCAAACTATGCAAAATTATTTACCCTAAGCACAAGATTTTCACGCAGTATTTATTTTATTCAACTAAGAATGCATCCTCAGTAACTTTGACCTTTTTTCCTAAATAAAATTAAAAATAAAAATGAAGTAAAAATAAAATAAAATAAAATAAAATAAAATAATAAAGTAAAATTAAAATTTTGAACAAAAAATTTAAACTTAGACTAATCTACATTAATTTTAAAATTTACAACCTATATTTAACACTAACATAATATATTTGGTGAGTTTAGTCAAAGAAAGGTTCAATCAGATAGCGGTGTCAAATACGCACTTTCAGTATTCAAACTTTCACACTTAGGAATTTTTTATTCCTTTTATTGTTTGTCGTGACATACATTTCTAGCCGATTGTTGGTATTATTTTCCCTTTAAACATGTTACACTTTGGAATATCCCTTGGCCTTTTTATTTATCAAGAAATTACCTTACGTGACTCATAGTTAGACATACTTTTATGATCAAGGCATACACACTATGATTATAACTTTTTGGTATTGCAAAGTTTCTTTAAAAGGCAAACGTCGGACACAAGTCTGTATTTACATACAACAAAGTGTCTTAGTTTGTCTTAAAGTTTATTTTTTAAAGCTAGCAAGACAGCGGTGTCAGGTTTGTACCGACGTACAATAAAGCGACTTATCTTGCTAACTCGAGTCAAACCAAAGGCAACAGGTCTGTACTTACGTACAACAGAGTTACTTGTTTTGACTCTCAACTCAGTATCATGATTTTTCTATTCTTTCCATTTTTAAGATGTATATGATGTTGCTATACATCCCCAGAAAGTTTGCATACCTCATTTAGAATCAATGTCTGTACGTCTCTAACATAAAAATTAAGACCATTTGGTCATACATCTAAGTTAGTGACACGTCTGACTCTTTCTTGAATATTTTATTAGCCTTGAGACTCCCTATATGTATTATGCCTACCAACATATCAAACTAGATAATGTATAACACTTAGAATTTTAGGTGCATTTTGTGTGAAAGCTAAACACTTAGAGATTGTATCAACTGTGCTAATTTTCGTCACTTTGAACCTATGTATCTAAGACTTAACTCATTTTCTGATATTCTCTTTTTTTGAACTTTTTATGGATTTTTTTTTTTTTGTTTTTCATAAATAAGAGTAAGAAAATAAAATAACCTACTACCTTACTATAAAAGGAAAATATCCTAAGCTACTAAACTTACTATAAAAAGAAAGAAATGCTACTGTTATAAAAAGAAATAAAACTCTACTAAGGTCAACTTACTCTGGATTACGCATTCCGTTTAGTTGAATTAATTACTCAAAACGTGACTTATCAAAAGCTTTGGTAAATAAATCTGCACTATTATCATCCGTTGCCACTTTTACCAGCTTGATTAAGTTCTTTTCAGCACAATCACGTATAAAGTGGTGTCTTATGTCTATGTGCTTGGTTTTATTGTGTTTAACTGGATTATTAGTTATTGCAATTGTTGACTGGTTATCTATCCTAATAGGAGTATGAGTATAAGTCAAACCGTAATCCCGCAATTGTTGTTGTATCCACAAAACCTGTGAACAGGAACTACCAGCAGCAACATATTCGGCCTCGCACGTTGACACGACTACTCGAAGTCTGTTTCTTGCATTGCCAGGAAACGAGTCTCCCTCCTAGGAACTGACAACCTCCAGTTGTTGATTTGCGCGTCAAGCTGCATCCTCCGTAGTCTGAATCCGTGAACGCCTCCAATTCCAGATCGCCCTCCGCGTGATACCAAAGTCCCAGCTTCGGTTTCGACTTGAGGTATCGTAGAATCCGCTTCACAGCTTTCACGTGCATCTCCTTTGGATTAGCTTGAAACCTAGCACAAATACAAACAACAAACATTATATCAGGTCTAGAAGCAGTTAAATACATAAGTGACCCAATCATGGCCCGATATAACGTTGGATCCACATCGGTATCACTTTCTATACCCGGTCCGAGATTATGATTCACTTGAATCGGCGTGCTGAAGTGAGCTGTCAGCTTGGTTCCTTCCATCCCGAAGCGCTCTAAGATGTCGTAGACATACTTCGTCTGATGAATAAACATGCCCTCCTTCCTCTGTTCGACTTGCATACCCAGAAAGAAGTTTAACTCACCCATTGCACTCATCTCAAACTTTGACTTCGTCACCTTTTCAAAATCTGTGCACATCTGCTCGTCTGATGATTCAAAAATGATATCATCGACGTACACTTGTACCAAGATGAAATGTTCTCCTTTTCACTTCACGAACAGTGTACTATCTATTCTCCCTCTTTCAAACTCGTTTTCTAAAAGATGGTTGGATAGAGTCTCGTACCACGCCCTCGGTGCTTGATGCAATCCATACAAAGCCTTATCTAACCGATATACTCTGTCTGGATATTTCGGATCTGTAAACCCGGGCGGCTGTTCCACATATACCAGTTCCTTCACTTTCCCATAAAGGAAAGCACTCTTAACATCTAGCTGATAAACTTTAAAACCTTTGAAGGAAGCAAAAGCTAGAAACAAACGAATTGCTTCAAGCCTTGCCACTGGCGCGAACACTTCATTGTAATCGATTCCTTCCTCTTGGTTGAAACCCTTTACTCTAGTCTTGATTTGTTGCGAGTGACTATACCCCGATCATCTCTTTTGCACTTAAAAACCCATTTGGTTCCTATTGCTATTTCTCCTCGAGGTAACGGAACTAACTCCCACACTTCTAGTTTCCTAAACTGTGACAGTTCTTCCTGCATCGCTTCAACCCAAGAGTTGTCTTTTAGTGCCATTTGCACATTTTTCGGCTCTACTTGCGAGATGAAACATGAGTAGAGGCAGGTGTGAAAGGCCTCGGAGTCATTTATCATCGACAACAACACTGTGTTGTTATTTAAACTACTCCTAGTCCTCACACCAGCATTAGGACTTCCTATGATACTTTCAATAGGATGATTCTTGTTGATCCTAGATGTCTCTATCTCGTTAACCCTTAGATTATCTCCCAAATTTGATCCTATCTCTCCTAACGAGGGAACGACTTCAGACTCCACATTTCCTTCCTCATGGACACTATCTTCAGAGTTAGAATTTGTTGTCTGATTTTCTTTTGTAGGCACTTTAGAATCATTTTCTTCCGGAGATCTTTCTTCAGTTGATGTAGGCTCGGATGTTGATGGAAAGGTGGTCATCGGAAAACTTTGACCCTCGTCATCCAAGTTTAATGACGACAAGTCCTGTTCGATTGTACCTGCATTTCCATCCAAAGAAATGTTAAATGACTCAAACATTTTGTCATAATCAAATATCCATTCCAGACCTGTTTGCGGTTCATGTGTATAACTTGTGACTTCAATGTTATACACAATCTCTACTGTACCATTTGATTTGTTAAAAACCCTTTTTATTTGGTGAGTTCGGCACATAACCTAGGAAGTATCCTTCGTCAGCCTTTTCACCAAACTTAGGTTGATGTTTTGTTTTCATTAAAGTACATGGTACCCCAAAAGGTTCAAAGCCAGTTAAATTTGGTGGCCGTTTATTCAAAACTTCATAACAGGTGTTGTTCAATGATTTGACAGTAATGACCCGGTTTAAAACATGGCAAGCGGTATTCACTGCCTCCCCCCAAAACATGGTAGGAAGCTTTGAATCCGATAGCATGGTCCTTGCTGCCTCAATTAATGTCCTGTTTTTCCGTTCGGTCACCCCATTTTGTTGTGGCTCATAAGGTGCACTAAATTGATGCACTATGCCCTTTGATAGGCAATATACACCAATAACAATGTTTTTAAATTCTGTTCCGTTATCACTTCTAATTCGTTTAACCCTCGTTCCGTAAGAATTTTCCACTTGGTCTAAGAACCCGATGAGCTTGGCAGCCGTCTCGTCCTTTGTACCTAAAAAGAAAACCCAAGAAAAACGTGAGTAATCTTCAGTAATAACTAAACAGTACCAACTACCACCTATACTCCTTTTGTTGATTGGTCCGAATAGATCCATATGCAACAAATCGAATGTGGCAGCGATTGAGTTCTGAGTCTTGGACTTGTGTGTCTTCTTGTGTTGTTTTCCTTTCTTGCACGGTAGACACTTATCCTCGAACTGAAAACTCATCATACGGACACCTTGCACCAGTCCATTTTTCGTAATGTAGTTCATTTTCCTTAGGTGCAAGTGTGCCATGCGTCTGTGCCATAAAACCGACTCAGTCTCTGAAGCTTTAGATAGGAGACAAATTGGTCCCATCGAAGATTCCGGCTTGTTCATGTCGAGCATGTACAGGTCATTCTTCCTTGGAGCCTTCATCAGTATCCACTCTTCAAGTACTTTGAACCCCGGTTTTAGCACTAACGCCGCAGTATCAGTAAAAAGTACTGAGTTCTTCTTATCACAGATTTGAGATACACTAATGAGATTGTGAACCAGTTTATCAACGTCATAAACTTGATCCAGTTTGATAGTCCCATTAGTGACCACTCCAGTATCGGTGATATTTCCTCCTTTATTGCCAGCGAATGAT
This sequence comes from Centrapalus pauciflorus, assembly GCA_020465985.1. Lineage (NCBI taxonomy): Eukaryota > Viridiplantae > Streptophyta > Magnoliopsida > Asterales > Asteraceae > Centrapalus > Centrapalus pauciflorus. The sequence continues at coordinate 126,756 of JAANYP010009216.1, forward strand.
ACAAATCCCCGATTCCCTCCCTTGAAGTCTGCAAGAAGACTTCTTTCCCCTGTCATGTGCCTGGAGCAACCACTGTCGATAAACCATTTGTTGTTTGGACCTGTAGTTATCTGCACATGAAAGAAAATAGGTTAGTTATCACGGGGAACCCAAGCCATAACTGACTTGGTAATACCATTCTCGTCCACATACATAAACTCTTTCAAATACCCATCTCGCCTTTCAGGTGACTTGGGTTTTTGAATTGGAGCCTGTTGTGGTGCAGAGTGATTTAAGTTCACTCTCGGCCTTTGTGTAGGCATTTTCCGTGGAGCTCTTGTATAGTTACGATTATAATGCATTTCCGTCTGATATCCCTGAGCTCTACCTGGTGTTTGATGTCTAACAGGAGTATGTGACCTAACCGGAGTGTAAGCTCTGCTAGGTGTGGTACTCTTATAACTCTGTTGCGGTCCCAACCTAGATTGATTAATGACTCGATTTGGTGAATTAGTCCCAATCACTTCTTTCGGTCGACCTGACACAGGTGTTTGTTTCACAGCATATTTTGGTGCGGCTTGCACAGTTCTCTCGGTATTTTGAGAACTACTAGTGCTTGCAACAGTTGGAGATGGCTTATGTTGTTCCTGCTTTCTAGTTTTAGGTGTAGACTTTACCTTGCTATGTGGACAACTAGAAGCAACATGCCCCCTTTGGTGACATCTAAAGCAAGACATTTTGTCAATTGACTTTTTGTGTGTGCCCTTTGACTTAGGAGTCTCACTAGTGTCTGGCTCTTTTGTTTCAACTATAGTGACTAGTTCATCCTCCTGATCATTAAAGTCAATGTTGTGTTGTCCTACAGGTTTATCACTAGAGGATGGCACAAATTTAACCTTCTTAATCTTGATATTATTAGCAGTCACCTTAGTTTCATTTTCCTTAGCAATTTCAGACACTGGTTCCAGTATTTCCTCCGATTCAACTGATTTATCAGTTTTCTCCTGAGGTTGAGGTACATAGTTATCGTTGAAAGGTGGAGGACTCTCATGATACCCTAGACCTACAGGCCTCTTAGACTGACGCTGTGCATCTAAGATTTTCCCTAGGTTAAGAGATGAGTTCCTAAACTTTTCAAGTTTACTGTTGACCTCAGCTACCTTTACCTTAGATTCTGCTAGCTCTACCTCTTTGGTTTTAAGCTCCTTGGTCAATGCCTCAACATGTTATACATCAGTTCTAACCTAACACACTGTTCGCTCAGTTTGTCCTTTAGAACTACAACATCTTGCGCATCTGCCGCTTATCCCTAAGATCTTGCTTTATATCTATTAGGCTAGCATTATCTGATTTTAACGATTCATTTTGAGAAGATATTGTTTGATGTTATTCAAGTACTAAATTTAACCTAGCGTTAGATGTAGCACACAGAACACATAAATCATGGAAAAGAGAAAAGTTTAGAGTTACCTTGGCATGATCTGATTCCACGTTGGCCATTTGTGCGGCGAACTCCAGAATCGTCTGATCGTCTGACTTTTCTACCCACATCGGACTGCTTTCAATCTGAGTGCTGTCCCCTGTCTTTTCCTCTGCTCCATCACTTCCGATGTCGGAAAGAATCATAGTGTAGGTGCTTTGGAGACTCAATGAGGATACCCTTGCCTTTATCTTTGGTAGCAAAAGAAGAAGCTTGGACTGTACTGGTGGGAGCCTGAATTCCTTCTCTGATAACCACCCCAGTTGCTCTTGTAGAAGCAGCTTGAGCTTCTAGGCTAACAGCTTGAGAAGCTGTTGGGACTGCTAGCCTAAAATCTTGGACTGTTGGAGCTGCTTGGTCTGATTGAGGGAATCTTCTGATTCTCCCCATTTTTGGAAGCATTGGTTTGGTCAGGAGGACCTACAACCTTTACCAATTGGGTTCGAATCATTTGCTCTAATTTAATGATCTTATTTCCACAGAGGATGAACCCCTTATGGAGATAATCCATTCTTTGGTTTTGAGATGCTTCTGTCTGTCTGAGTGCAATTATTTGTGCCCCCTGTGCAGCAATGATGGAGTGATGGTATTACAACATTGCTAATCCAGGTTGCAGCTTAGGATCCGTTAAAAGCATAAGTTGTAGACTAGCCTCAAGATCACGAGAAATTCGTAATGACCGTATCTTGTTCGGAAGGCTGTCTTTGGAACATCCTCATCTTTAACTTTCAACTGATGATACCCAGAACGAAGATCGATTTTCGAGAAGTAGCTGGCTCCTTGTAGCTGATCAAACAGATCATCGATCCTGGGCAGAGGATATTTATTCTTTATAGTAACATTGTTCAACTCGCGGTAGTCGATGCACATACGGAAAGTTCCGTCTTTCTTTTTAACAAATAGAACTACAACATCTTGCGCATCTAAACACGGAGACTATCAGGCGTTATACGAACGATTACAAACGCACCTACACTATGATTCTTTCCGAAAACACTCTCTGAATACTAGTAAACTCGAGATCGCCTTTGCTTAATCACACACTGAAATTCTGCAAAAGTCGCATAATTATTCGAGTTAATCCTTAATTATACTGACAGATTCGAGTTTGTCTTAGGACAAATTCGAATCAGGCCCAAGGCCCATTCGAATTTGTCCTCAATGACACTTTCGAATTTACCTTAAGCACAAATTCGAATTTAGATCAAATTCGAATTTCACTATCAAACTTATGTTTGATTTTCTGTTTTAACTTATGTTTGAATATATCTTTGAACTTTATGTTTGAACTTCTTGTAATACGTTACACTAAGTTCAAACATACAAACAATAAATATCAAACACACATAATCTGATATATCAAACACTAATCAATATTCAATATTACGTAACTTGACTTACACAAAATGCTAACTATACTTAGACTGCTATCGTCACACAGGGTGTACCAACAGACACCACGGTTGCTAGCACACCAATGGATACTCATAAACAGCTTGATGTAGATAAAGAAGGAGTGGATGTTGATATTAATTTGTACTGGTCCTTGATAGGTTCACTGATGTATCCCACATCTTCTAGACCAGATATAATGTTTGCTATTTGTGTTTGTGCCAGGTTCCAATGTGCCCCAAAGGACTCACATCTGTTTGCTGTTAAGAGAATGTTTAGATATCTAAAAGTGACTATGGAGGTTGCAACATGCCCCCTTTGGTGACATCTAAAGCAAGACATTTTGTCAATTGACTTTTTGTGTGTGCCCTTTGACTTAGGAGTCTCACTAGTGTCTGGCTCTTTTGTTTCAACTATAGTGACTGGTTCATCCTCCTGATCATTAAAGTCAATGTTGTGTTGTCCTACAGGTTTATCACTAGAGGATGGCATAAATTTAACCTTCTTAATCTTGATATTATTAGCAGTCACCTTAGTTTCATTTTCCTTAGCAATTTCAGACACTGGTTCCAGTATTTCCTCCGATTCAACTGATTTATCAGTTTTCTCCTGAGGTTGAGGTACATAGTTATCGTTGAAAGGTGGAGGACTCTCATGATACCCTAGACCTACAGGCCTCTTAGACTGACGCTGTGCATCTAAGATTTTCCCTAGGTTAAGAGATGAGTTTCTAAACTTTTCAAGTTTACTGTTGACCTCAGCTACCTTTACCTTAGATTCTGCTAGCTCTACCTCTTTGGTTTTAAGCTCCTTGGTCAATGCCTCAACATGTTATACATCAGTTCTAACCTAACACACTGTTCGCTCAGTTTGTCCTTTAGAACTACAACATCTTGCGCATCTGCCGCTTATCCCTAAGATCTTGCTTTATATCTATTAGGCTAGCATTATCTGATTTTAACGATTCATTTTGAGAAGATATTGTTTGATGTTATTCAAGTACTAAATTTAACCTAGCGTTAGATGTAGCACACAGAACACATAAATCATGGAAAAGAGAAAAGTTTAGAGTTACCTTGGCATGATCTGATTCCACGTTGGCCATTTGTGCGGCGAACTCCAGAATCGTCTGATCGTCTGACTTTTCTACCCACATCGGACTGCTTTCAATCTGAGTGCTGTCCCCTGTCTTTTCCTCTGCTCCATCACTTCCGATGTCGGAAAGAATCATAGTGTAGGTGCTTTGGAGACTCAATGAGGATACCCTTGCCTTTATCTTTGGTAGCAAAAGAAGAAGCTTGGACTGTACTGGTGGGAGCCTGAATTCCTTCTCTGATAACCACCCCAGTTGCTCTTGTAGAAGCAGCTTGAGCTTCTAGGCTAACAGCTTGAGAAGCTGTTGGGACTGCTAGCCTAAAATCTTGGACTGTTGGAGCTGCTTGGACTGATTGAGGGAATCTCCTGATTCTCCCCATTTTTGGAAGCATTGGTTTGGTCAGGAGGACCTACAACCTTTACCAATTGGGTTCGAATCATTTGCTCTAATTTAATGATCTTATTTCCACAGAGGATGAACCCTTTATGGAGATAATCCATTCTTTGGTTTTGAGATGCTTCTGTCTGTCTGAGTGCAATTATTTGTGTCCCCTGTGCAGCAATGATGGAGTGATGGTATTACAACATTGCTAATCCATGTTGCAGCTTAGGATCCGTTAAAAGCATAAGTTGTAGACTAGCCTCAAGATCACGAGATATTCGTAATGACCGTATCTTGTTCGGAAGGCTGTCTTTGGAACATCCTCATCTTTAACTTTCAACTGATGATACCCAGAACGAAGATCGATTTTCGAGAAGTAGCTGGCTCCTTGTAGCTGATCAAACAGATCATCGATCCTGGGCAGAGGATATTTATTCTTTATAGTAACTTTGTTCAACTCGCGGTAGTCGATGCACATACGGAAAGTTCCGTCTTTCTTTTTAACAAATAGAACTACAACATCTTGCGCATCTAAACACGGAGACTATCAGGCGTTATACGAACGATTACAAACGCACCTACACTATGATTCTTTCCGAAAACACTCTCTGAATACTAGTAAACTCGAGATCGCCTTTGCTTAATCACACACTGAAATTCTGCAAAAGTCGCATAATTATTCGAGTTAATCCTTAATTATACTGACAGATTCGAGTTTGTCTTAGGACAAATTCGAATCAGGCCCAAGGCCCATTCGAATTTGTCCTCAATGACACTTTCGAATTTACCTTAAGCACAAATTCGAATTTAGATCGAATTCGAATTTCACTATCAAACTTATGTTTGATTTTCTGTTTTAACTTATGTTTGAATATATCTTTGAACTTTATGTTTGAACTTCTTGTAATACGTTACACTAAGTTCAAACATACAAACAATAAATATCAAACACACATAATCTGATATATCAAACACTAATCAATATTCAATATTACGTAACTTGACTTACACAAAATGCTAACTATACTTAGACTGCTATCGTCACACAGGGTGTACCAACAGACACCACGGTTGCTAGCACACCAATGGATACTCATAAACAGCTTGATGTAGATAAAGAAGGAGTGGATGTTGATATTAATTTGTACTGGTCCTTGATAGGTTCACTGATGTATCCCACATCTTCTAGACCAGATATAATGTTTGCTATTTGTGTTTGTGCCAGGTTCCAATGTGCCCCAAAGGACTCACATCTGTTTGCTGTTAAGAGAATGTTTAGATATCTAAAAGTGACTATGGAGGTTGCAACATGCCCCCTTTGGTGACATCTAAAGCAAGACATTTTGTCAATTGACTTTTTGTGTGTGCCCTTTGACTTAGGAGTCTCACTAGTGTCTGGCTCTTTTGTTTCAACTATAGTGACTGGTTCATCCTCCTGATCATTAAAGTCAATGTTGTGTTGTCCTACAGGTTTATCACTAGAGGATGGCACAAATTTAACCTTCTTAATCTTGATATTATTAGCAGTCACCTTAGTTTCATTTTCCTTAGCAATTTCAGACACTGGTTCCAGTATTTCCTCCGATTCAACTGATTTATCAGTTTTCTCCTGAGGTTGAGGTACATAGTTATCGTTGAAAGGTGGAGGACTCTCATGATACCCTAGACCTACAGGCCTCTTAGACTGACGCTGTGCATCTAAGATTTTCCCTAGGTTAAGAGATGAGTTTCTAAACTTTTCAAGTTTACTGTTGACCTCAGCTACCTTTACCTTAGATTCTGCTAGCTCTACCTCTTTGGTTTTAAGCTCCTTGGTCAATGCCTCAACATGTTATACATCAGTTCTAACCTAACACACTGTTCGCTCAGTTTGTCCTTTAGAACTACAACATCTTGCGCATCTGCCGCTTATCCCTAAGATCTTGCTTTATATCTATTAGGCTAGCATTATCTGATTTTAACGATTCATTTTGAGAAGATATTGTTTGATGTTATTCAAGTACTAAATTTAACCTAGCGTTAGATGTAGCACACAGAACACATAAATCATGGAAAAGAGAAAAGTTTAGAGTTACCTTGGCATGATCTGATTCCACGTTGGCCATTTGTGCGGCGAACTCCAGAATCGTCTGATCGTCTGACTTTTCTACCCACATCGGACTGCTTTCAATCTGAGTGCTGTCCCCTGTCTTTTCCTCTGCTCCATCACTTCCGATGTCGGAAAGAATCATAGTGTAGGTGCTTTGGAGACTCAATGAGGATACCCTTGCCTTTATCTTTGGTAGCAAAAGAAGAAGCTTGGACTGTACTGGTGGGAGCCTGAATTCCTTCTCTGATAACCACCCCAGTTGCTCTTGTAGAAGCAGCTTGAGCTTCTAGGCTAACAGCTTGAGAAGCTGTTGGGACTGCTAGCCTAAAATCTTGGACTGTTGGAGCTGCTTGGACTGATTGAGGGAATCTCCTGATTCTCCCCATTTTTGGAAGCATTGGTTTGGTCAGGAGGACCTACAACCTTTACCAATTGGGTTCGAATCATTTGCTCTAATTTAATGATCTTATTTCCACAGAGGATGAACCCTTTATGAAGATAATCCATTCTTTGGTTTTGAGATGCTTCTGTCTGTCTGAGTGCAATTATTTGTGTCCCCTGTGCAGCAATGATGGAGTGATGGTATTACAACATTGCTAATCCAGGTTGCAGCTTAGGATCCGTTAAAAGCATAAGTTGTAGACTAGCCTCAAGATCACGAGAAATTCGTAATGACCGTATCTTGTTCGGAAGGCTGTCTTTGGAACATCCTCATCTTTAACTTTCAACTGATGATACCCAGAACGAAGATCGATTTTCGAGAAGTAGCTGGCTCCTTGTAGCTGATCAAACAGATCATCGATCCTGGGCAGAGGATATTTATTCTTTATAGTAACTTTGTTCAACTCGCGGTAGTCGATGCACATACGGAAAGTTCCGTCTTTCTTTTTAACAAATAGAACTACAACATCTTGCGCATCTAAACACGGAGACTATCAGGCGTTATACGAACGATTACAAACGCACCTACACTATGATTCTTTCCGAAAACACTCTCTGAATACTAGTAAACTCGAGATCGCCTTTGCTTAATCACACACTGAAATTCTGCAAAAGTCGCATAATTATTCGAGTTAATCCTTAATTATACTGACAGATTCGAGTTTGTCTTAGGACAAATTCGAATCAGGCCCAAGGCCCATTCGAATTTGTCCTCAATGACACTTTCGAATTTACCTTAAGCACAAATTCGAATTTAGATCAAATTCGAATTTCACTATCAAACTTATGTTTGATTTTCTGTTTTAACTTATGTTTGAATATATCTTTGAACTTTATGTTTGAACTTCTTGTAATACGTTACACTAAGTTCAAACATACAAACAATAAATATCAAACACACATAATCTGATATATCAAACACTAATCAATATTCAATATTACGTAACTTGACTTACACAAAATGCTAACTATACTTAGACTGCTATCGTCACACAGGGTGTACCAACAGACACCACGGTTGCTAGCACACCAATGGATACTCATAAACAGCTTGATGTAGATAAAGAAGGAGTGGATGTTGATATTAATTTGTACTGGTCCTTGATAGGTTCACTGATGTATCCCACATCTTCTAGACCAGATATAATGTTTGCTATTTGTGTTTGTGCCAGGTTCCAATGTGCCCCAAAGGACTCACATCTGTTTGCTGTTAAGAGAATGTTTAGATATCTAAAAGTGACTATGGAGGTTGCAACATGCCCCCTTTGGTGACATCTAAAGCAAGACATTTTGTCAATTGACTTTTTGTGTGTGCCCTTTGACTTAGGAGTCTCACTAGTGTCTGGCTCTTTTGTTTCAACTATAGTGACTGGTTCATCCTCCTGATCATTAAAGTCAATGTTGTGTTGTCCTACAGGTTTATCACTAGAGGATGGCATAAATTTAACCTTCTTAATCTTGATATTATTAGCAGTCACCTTAGTTTCATTTTCCTTAGCAATTTCAGACACTGGTTCCAGTATTTCCTCCGATTCAACTGATTTATCAGTTTTCTCCTGAGGTTGAGGTACATAGTTATCGTTGAAAGGTGGAGGACTCTCATGATACCCTAGACCTACAGGCCTCTTAGACTGACGCTGTGCATCTAAGATTTTCCCTAGGTTAAGAGATGAGTTTCTAAACTTTTCAAGTTTACTGTTGACCTCAGCTACCTTTACCTTAGATTCTGCTAGCTCTACCTCTTTGGTTTTAAGCTCCTTGGTCAATGCCTCAACATGTTATACATCAGTTCTAACCTAACACACTGTTCGCTCAGTTTGTCCTTTAGAACTACAACATCTTGCGCATCTGCCGCTTATCCCTAAGATCTTGCTTTATATCTATTAGGCTAGCATTATCTGATTTTAACGATTCATTTTGAGAAGATATTGTTTGATGTTATTCAAGTACTAAATTTAACCTAGCGTTAGATGTAGCACACAGAACACATAAATCATGGAAAAGAGAAAAGTTTAGAGTTACCTTGGCATGATCTGATTCCACGTTGGCCATTTGTGCGGCGAACTCCAGAATCGTCTGATCGTCTGACTTTTCTACCCACATCGGACTGCTTTCAATCTGAGTGCTGTCCCCTGTCTTTTCCTCTGCTCCATCACTTCCGATGTCGGAAAGAATCATAGTGTAGGTGCTTTGGAGACTCAATGAGGATACCCTTGCCTTTATCTTTGGTAGCAAAAGAAGAAGCTTGGACTGTACTGGTGGGAGCCTGAATTCCTTCTCTGATAACCACCCCAGTTGCTCTTGTAGAAGCAGCTTGAGCTTCTAGGCTAACAGCTTGAGAAGCTGTTGGGACTGCTAGCCTAAAATCTTGGACTGTTGGAGCTGCTTGGACTGATTGAGGGAATCTCCTGATTCTCCCCATTTTTGGAAGCATTGGTTTGGTCAGGAGGACCTACAACCTTTACCAATTGGGTTCGAATCATTTGCTCTAATTTAATGATCTTATTTCCACAGAGGATGAACCCTTTATGGAGATAATCCATTCTTTGGTTTTGAGATGCTTCTGTCTGTCTGAGTGCAATTATTTGTGTCCCCTGTGCAGCAATGATGGAGTGATGGTATTACAACATTGCTAATCCATGTTGCAGCTTAGGATCCGTTAAAAGCATAAGTTGTAGACTAGCCTCAAGATCACGAGATATTCGTAATGACCGTATCTTGTTCGGAAGGCTGTCTTTGGAACATCCTCATCTTTAACTTTCAACTGATGATACCCAGAACGAAGATCGATTTTCGAGAAGTAGCTGGCTCCTTGTAGCTGATCAAACAGATCATCGATCCTGGGCAGAGGATATTTATTCTTTATAGTAACTTTGTTCAACTCGCGGTAGTCGATGCACATACGGAAAGTTCCGTCTTTCTTTTTAACAAATAGAACTACAACATCTTGCGCATCTAAACACGGAGACTATCAGGCGTTATACGAACGATTACAAACGCACCTACACTATGATTCTTTCCGAAAACACTCTCTGAATACTAGTAAACTCGAGATCGCCTTTGCTTAATCACACACTGAAATTCTGCAAAAGTCGCATAATTATTCGAGTTAATCCTTAATTATACTGACAGATTCGAGTTTGTCTTAGGACAAATTCGAATCAGGCCCAAGGCCCATTCGAATTTGTCCTCAATGACACTTTCGAATTTACCTTAAGCACAAATTCGAATTTAGATCGAATTCGAATTTCACTATCAAACTTATGTTTGATTTTCTGTTTTAACTTATGTTTGAATATATCTTTGAACTTTATGTTTGAACTTCTTGTAATACGTTACACTAAGTTCAAACATACAAACAATAAATATCAAACACACATAATCTGATATATCAAACACTAATCAATATTCAATATTACGTAACTTGACTTACACAAAATGCTAACTATACTTAGACTGCTATCGTCACACAGGGTGTACCAACAGACACCACGGTTGCTAGCACACCAATGGATACTCATAAACAGCTTGATGTAGATAAAGAAGGAGTGGATGTTGATATTAATTTGTACTGGTCCTTGATAGGTTCACTGATGTATCCCACATCTTCTAGACCAGATATAATGTTTGCTATTTGTGTTTGTGCCAGGTTCCAATGTGCCCCAAAGGACTCACATCTGTTTGCTGTTAAGAGAATGTTTAGATATCTAAAAGTGACTATGGAGGTTGCAACATGCCCCCTTTGGTGACATCTAAAGCAAGACATTTTGTCAATTGACTTTTTGTGTGTGCCCTTTGACTTAGGAGTCTCACTAGTGTCTGGCTCTTTTGTTTCAACTATAGTGACTGGTTCATCCTCCTGATCATTAAAGTCAATGTTGTGTTGTCCTACAGGTTTATCACTAGAGGATGGCACAAATTTAACCTTCTTAATCTTGATATTATTAGCAGTCACCTTAGTTTCATTTTCCTTAGCAATTTCAGACACTGGTTCCAGTATTTCCTCCGATTCAACTGATTTATCAGTTTTCTCCTGAGGTTGAGGTACATAGTTATCGTTGAAAGGTGGAGGACTCTCATGATACCCTAGACCTACAGGCCTCTTAGACTGACGCTGTGCATCTAAGATTTTCCCTAGGTTAAGAGATGAGTTTCTAAACTTTTCAAGTTTACTGTTGACCTCAGCTACCTTTACCTTAGATTCTGCTAGCTCTACCTCTTTGGTTTTAAGCTCCTTGGTCAATGCCTCAACATGTTATACATCAGTTCTAACCTAACACACTGTTCGCTCAGTTTGTCCTTTAGAACTACAACATCTTGCGCATCTGCCGCTTATCCCTAAGATCTTGCTTTATATCTATTAGGCTAGCATTATCTGATTTTAACGATTCATTTTGAGAAGATATTGTTTGATGTTATTCAAGTACTAAATTTAACCTAGCGTTAGATGTAGCACACAGAACACATAAATCATGGAAAAGAGAAAAGTTTAGAGTTACCTTGGCATGATCTGATTCCACGTTGGCCATTTGTGCGGCGAACTCCAGAATCGTCTGATCGTCTGACTTTTCTACCCACATCGGACTGCTTTCAATCTGAGTGCTGTCCCCTGTCTTTTCCTCTGCTCCATCACTTCCAGTCTCGGTCACTTCAGCCATAAAGGCTCTAGCGTTCGACTCTGGATGTGTACTCCAGTCATAAGTTCCATCTAGTTGTCTGTCTGATGTGACATTGGATAATAGACCAGCTATATTCGCCTGACTGGTTGAACTACTCGGTAGATATCGCCCTTGCGATTGATTCTGATACTGTCCCTGGTAGTTCTCTACTTTCGGTCTCTGACACTCTCTAGCGAAGTGTCCTAACCCCTGACAGTTGTAACACTTATCCTTGGACTTATCAAATCAAATCTTATTGTTACTAACGTTCAGATTCCTTCCCGTTCTTTTGGTGAACCTTTTAAATCTCTGAGTTACCATGGCCAGTTGCCATTGTTGATCCATCTCTTCTAGATCATCAGGGTCTACCTGATCGTAATCCTCATCCCAAAGCGCAGGATCGTTGATTTTTCCCTGAACGCAATTGCCGTAAGCGGCCACGAATGAAGCCAACAGATTCAGATGGTCTTCAGCAGATTTTGCGCTCATAGGCATCTTGGAATACCCTTGAGATGTAGATGCCGAAGTAGCCTGATGCTGCTTTTCTTCTGGTCTAGCAAACCCTAAGAAAGCCCTACTTACTGAGTCTTCTATTTCAGCCGGTGACGATGTATCTTCTGAAAAGAAAGCTGTAGCCGTCTTCAATTCAGTTGCTGCTGAAGGATTTGATTTCCCAAAGTACATAGCAGGATCTTGAACTTGGTCATAATTCGTTTCCTTCTTCAGCAACTCAAAGTGATATGCCCGCAGTGTTCCGATAACATTATCTAGAGTCAGAGTATACTTGTCTTCATCATGCTTTATCAAGGCCACATACATCTCCCATTTAGCCAGTAAAGCATCTAGAATCTTGTTAATTTTCTCTGTTTCACTATACTCCACATCATGGCTATCTAACTCAGTCAATAGATGATAAAATCTGGTAATAGTCTCATCCAGCTTTTCGTTCTTCAATGCTTTGAAGATGGCGAACTGCTGCTTGGGCATTTCCATTCTGTTCTTTCTGACCCTCGGGTTACCTTCACACCGTTTCTCTAACGCATCCCACAGCTCTTTTGCTGTCTTCTGATTACGGAAGGTGTGCAAGATCTCCTGAGGTAACGTCATTCTAATGATAGCGAAGGCATGGTTCTCGGCTTCATACAGCCTTTTATCGTCATCCTTCATCTTTGAATAAGGCACAACCTTTTGTCGTCCTTCAACCTCAGCTGTAGGTGGAATGTATCCTTCGTCGATACAAATCCACATTCGCATATCATTAAACCTTGCGAAGTCGGCAAACCTATCCTTCCACCAGTAATAGTCCTCTATTTTCATCAACTTCGGTGGAGAATTCGCTTTTCCAACATCGTGATCCATCTCAATGAACCTCTGTAGACTTGTCATTGTTTCAAATATTTTTGAATTCAAACTTAATTAATTCAATTCGAAATTAATTTAAAGTGATTCTTTCGAATTTGAATAAATTCGAGATTAATTAATTTTAAACTGGTTTGGAATTAAATTCGAAATTAAGTTTGAAGTCCAACTATATTCGAAATTAACAACAAATTCGAAGGTCCCTAAATTCGAAATCCCTAATTCGACTTTAGTGTAAAGTCGAAAATCCAAGCAAATTCGAAATGGCCAAATTCGAATCAAACTTTAAAGAATCTCGAAAGGAGCGTTTTTTCAGTCAAACTCGAAAATGAGCAAACCCTAATATCCCATTAACAAAGTCGAGCGCCGCAAATTCGAAAAACGGCTAATACTTCGAGTTTTTCAAGTTTTGCAGATTAACCCAATATTTTTACAAGAAAAAATACTGATTTTGAGCAAAAACTTGAACTACAACAAAGTATTTCCCGAAATCTGATTTGATAAGCTCGAAAAACCTCCAAAATCGTGATATTAACCGTCCAAAACGTCAAGAAACCTAGGATGTTGCTTATGAACACGAAGAACACCCCAATGTCTCTGATACCACTTGTAAGGTCTTGACTCTACGGATCTATCTTGACGCGACATTGTCCAAAGAGTGAGGAATCCTCGTTAGCGGCTTGACGGTAAGATCACACACACGAAACACGGAGACTATCAGGCGTTATACGAACGATTACAAACGCACCTACACTATGATTCTTTCCGAAAACACTCTCTGAATACTAGTAAACTCGAGATCGCCTTTGCTTAATCACACACTGAAATTCTGCAAAAGTCGCATAATTATTCGAGTTAATCCTTAATTATACTGACAGATTCGAGTTTGTCTTAGGACAAATTCGAATCAGGCCCAAGGCCCATTCGAATTTGTCCTCAATGACACTTTCGAATTTACCTTAAGCACAAATTCGAATTTAGATCAAATTCGAATTTCACTATCAAACTTATGTTTGATTTTCTGTTTTAACTTATGTTTGAATATATCTTTGAACTTTATGTTTGAACTTCTTGTAATACGTTACACTAAGTTCAAACATACAAACAATAAATATCAAACACACATAATCTGATATATCAAACACTAATCAATATTCAATATTACGTAACTTGACTTACACAAAATGCTAACTATACTTAGACTGCTATCGTCACACAGGGTGTACCAACAGACACCACGGTTGCTAGCACACCAATGGATACTCATAAACAGCTTGATGTAGATAAAGAAGGAGTGGATGTTGATATTAATTTGTACTGGTCCTTGATAGGTTCACTGATGTATCCCACATCTTCTAGACCAGATATAATGTTTGCTATTTGTGTTTGTGCCAGGTTCCAATGTGCCCCAAAGGACTCACATCTGTTTGCTGTTAAGAGAATGTTTAGATATCTAAAAGTGACTATGGAGGTTGCAACATAGACAGGAAATCAACAACTGGAGGATGTCAATATCTAGGAGCAAGACTAGTCTCGTGGCAGTGCAAAAAGCAAACCACATTATCCACTTCATCCACTGAGGCAGAATATGTTGCAGCTGCCAGCTGTTGCTCTTAGGTTATGTGGATTCAGAACCAACTAAGAGAGTATGGTATGAACTTTCTATCTACTCCTATTTGCATTGACAATTCAAGAGCAATCAGTACTGTACAAAATCCAGTAAAGTTTCCCAAAACCAAGCATATAGATTTTAGATTTTATTTTATAAGGGATTGTAATGAAAAGAAGTTAATCCAAGTTACCCAAATTCATACTGATGATCAGTTAGTAGATCTTTTTACTAAACCTTTTGATGTAGGAAGATTCACCTTTCTGGTATCAAATATTGGTATGGTAAACATGGATTATTCTATCTTGCATTACCATCCTCTATAATATGTGAAAAACATTTTCTATATGTGCTTAGTTAAGGGGGAGACACTATTTTATTAGATGCTGCTCAGTAAATAACTAACAGCTTGAGACTATTCTCAAGCTGCTAGTTCATTTTCTCGGACTGGTAGTTGTTCACTTGGACTGTTAAGTGTGCAGGGCATTTAAGTCATTCCTAAGCAAGTTATACGCGGGACTACATATTTTCAAAATCCAAACCCTTAAAAGTCCCAGTTTCGTTTAGTTGCAACTACCAGTTGCAAAATATCTTCCAAAGCGCTATTCATTCTCTCCCTGTGCGAATTTTAAATCCACGAACCAAACCCTAAAATCTCTCGTTCGTGATCACCAATGGAGTTTGTAAAAGAACACAAATGCCTCCCATACACCCTCAAACATGCTGAACTGCAACCCTTCCATGAAATGATGGATTTTCTTCACCGTCCTTCTATCAACTGTTAGTACATCCTGTGTGACGATAGCAGTCTATGTTTAGATAGCATTTTGTGTAAGTCTATTTACTTAATATTTAATATCAAGTAAATAGACTTACACAAAATGCTATGTAAACATAGACTGCTATCGTCACACAGGATGTACTAACAGACTCCCCCTTGACGATAGCTTCTAACTATTTACATTTTGTCTAACTACTTGAACCATATAGACTACTACTTGCATATAAACCTATATCTATACATATTCTAACTATCTTCTGGAATTTCCTAGCTTCAGATCTCCATCCTTCGTGAAAGAAGATAGGCTGATCGTGTAGCTTCTTTAGGTCATTCTTGGATAGGTTTATTAGATGCAACAGATCATACACTCGCAAAATAACTTTGTCTTCTGTGTCTTCCATCACAGCTTCTGCAGTATCGTTATCTACATACCACCACTTCATGTTACTTAGAACATCTTGTGGCATCGACTTCATAGGCACCTTCTTCAAATACTTTACAGGCTTATACACCATTCTAGCCCATGGCCTTCCTGTATGTGGATCTATCCTTGATTCATCTTCTACCCTCTTTCCTGATCTTGGATTTAGCCTTTCGAACTTTCCGGACCGACCCTCCTTTCTGATTATCTTGGCTATAACCGCAGCATACGGGTCCTCACCGATATTGATCAATTCTTTCCAGGCTAATTCTTTTACTTCTAAATTCGGCAATATGTTAAACACTCTAAGCGTCCGCCTAAGGTATTGAAGTCCATCTCTTCTCTTTAGAATGAATAGCTGATGTTCTCTGTCGAAGAACCAGCTTATAATTCCACCAGATAGATTTTCACATCCAGGAACTCTCATTCTCCTCTTCATCTTAGGCTCTGCTCTCTTCTCTTCCTTTCGGAACCATAGATTTAACAGTTCAGCCCTAGATGGTTCTCTCTCAGCTTCCTCTAGTTCAGAGTCTTCTACTGAGGCCAACTTGATCTCCTCGATATCAATCACTTTGTGCTCATTCTGCACGTATAACTCTGTGATAGGTTGTGAATTTACGATCACTTCATCAACATCATCATCTTTATCTTCTATCACCTCATCATCAGACTTCCAATCCACTACTTCTTCAGGAACAAACTCTCCTTCTTCCAATTCTTCAATATCATCTTCGAAATCAAATTCAATTTCTTCCTCTTCAATATCCATCAGAGCGTCAATCATCTCGCTCTCAATGGCCTTTGAAGAACCAGCTTCACCTTCTCTGACTCCAGATTGACTAGGCTCCCCCTGAACTAATGAATGCTGAGTAGATGGAAAATTTTCTGCCTCACTTTCTTTTCTCCCTTCGGGATCATTGCCATCATCATCTTCTCTTCTAATCTCTTGAGCATCTCTGCAGCTGGTCTCCCCCTGAGCCTGAAGATTTTTCATTAGCTACTTGAGGAGGGACTTCATGGTTCTGATCTCACCAGCTTGATCAACGACAAATGTCTTTAACTCAATGTTTTCTTGATCAATCTTTGCATTATGCTCTTGAAGCTCGCTGACTGCTTTTAAGAATTGGAAGATTTGGACTGTCTGGAAGTCTACTTTGCTTCTAAGCTCTGAAAAACGCTGGTTGTCTGTGAATGTGGATGATGTGGATTGAATAGATGTGATTGGTGACGGCGTGATTGATGGTGGAACAGATGGTTTAGCGGATGGAATCTCATGCTCTGAAGCAGAAGCAGACGAAGCTCCCTGCATAAACCTCTGCCTTTTGGCCCTTTGCCTAGGCACTAAAGGAGTAGTATCTTCAGCCTCAAAATCAGAGTCATCTTAATCTGAATCTCTAGCTGCTCTCTTTTCTGTCTCTTGTTCACTAACCAAGATTCTGGATCCATATCTGCCTATCCGAACAGACGGATTAACAGATTCAACAGCTGCTCCTTCAACTTCAATCTCTTCAGCTTCTTCTGATGACGACTCTGAGGTGGTCACTGCTTGACCCTCTACCTCAGGTTGATATTCATCTATGTCACGCATAAGATCATCAAAACTAGCTGGAGGCTCTAAGATTGTATCAACTAGCTCAGCAGTAACTTCTTCTTGTGCCTGAGTCCCTTGAGCCCAGATTTCCTCCAGAGTTTCGACTCGAGGATCAATTACTGGTGCCACACCAGAAGGACCCTCAGCGTCCGATGACGGACCTGCTTCCATTGAATCTTGTACCCTGCTGGTGCTTGGCCTTGAAGCCTGAATAGATCTATCTTGAGCTCTTGGCCTCTTTCTTTGTTGTGCTGAAGGGCGTTGTTGTTGTTGTTGCTGCTGGGGCTGTACTTGCTGCGGCTGCGGCCCTTCCCCAGCCCAGTTTTCACGCTCTGGGGCTACAAAATCTGGATTTACCAGGGCACCGAAAAGAGGTGCATCCAGTGGTCCAACCACGTCAGCCCTACGGGCGTTATGTGATTGGCAATCTGCAAAATTCTCTTATCAATCACTGCCACACTCTGAATATCTGCTAGCTGTGGCAAGTTTGGCAAAAAGTGTCGAATCAGCATCATTACGAACCGCGGATACATCAGAATTCTTTCCCGGGCAGGAGCAGTTATTTGATGAACAAACTCCGCAAAGAACATTTCGGAGAAGCTGAAGTTCTTATTATACACCAATGCAATCATCGCCGACTGCATCTTTGACACTATATAATCAAAACCGGCCTTTTTAGGTGCAAAGCACACCATAATGACGTGTACTAAGTACCTCCATTGGCCTATCAGACCGCTCTTCATATATAAGGCTTTAGCTATATCCAGTCCATACCCCATTCTTAACAAGGCTGCTTGCCTTATATCCAACGTGAAGTCTATCGGCCTTGCTTCCTGTTCTACTGTCCCGAGCTGCAGAACTCTACGCAACATATCTGCAGAAAACACTAGGGGCTAACCGCCAACCCTTGTCCTCAACACCGTCGGCGTCACTGTGCAATCCACTTGCAAATGTTCCCAGAATTGCCTAACATACGGCAATACGATTTGCACATTATGTGACAGGGCATATGACACCCTGGAGTGGGCCAAAAAATCCACCATTGGTTGGAACTCCTGAGCTTCAGGAAGCTCGCGATCTAGTGATACTCCCATATTATGCTTCTGAAAGAAGGCTCTTTCACCCATATCTGCACATTAATGAATAAAATATATTAGAAGTGCAAAAACAAAAATGAAACTTGATTAAATCCAAATTTGTTTTATTTTGAACTTATGTAAGTTCAAAATCCACACACATGACAGGGGAAAGAGGTCTACTTACAGACTTCAAGGGTGGGAATCGGGGGTTTGTATCATTCGCCGGTAATAAAGGAGGAAACATCACGGGTACCGGAGTGGTCACTAATGGGACGATCAAGTTGGACCAAGTTTATCACGTTGATAAACTGGTTCACAATCTCATTAGTGTATCTCAAATCTGTGACAAGAAGAACTCAGTGTTGTTCACGGACACTGAGGCGTTAATGCTAAAACCGGGATTCAAGATTCCTGAAGAATGGGTATTGATGCGGGCGCCAAGGAAGAATGACTTGTACATGCTAGATATGAACAAGCCGGAGACTTCGATGGGGCCAATTTGTTTATTATCCAAAGCTTCGGAGACAGAATCGGTACTGTGGCACAGACGCATGGCTCACTTGCACCTAAGGAAGATGAACTACATAACGAAGAATGGACTGGTGCAAGGTGTGCCTATGAAGAGCTTTCAGTTCGAGGACAAGTGTCTACCGTGCAAGAAGGGCAAACAACATACGAAGACACACAAGTCCAAGACACAGAACTCCATAACCTCAACATTTGATTTGTTGCACATGGACCTTTTCGAACCAATCAACAAAAGGAGTATAGGAGGTAGTTGGTACTGTTTGGTTATCACTGACGATTACTCATGATTTTCTTGGGTTTTCTTTCTAGGTACAAAGGACGAGACGGCTTCCAAGCTCATCGGGTTCTTAGACCAAGTAGAGAATTCCTACGGAACAAGGGTTAAAAGGATACGTAGTGATAATGGAACTGAATTCAAAAACACTGTAATTGGTGTATATTGCCTATCAAAGGGCATAGTGCATCAATTCAGTGCACCATATGAGCCTCAACAAAATGGGTGGCCGAACGTAAAAATAGGACATTGATTGAGGCTGCAAGGACTATGCTTTCGGATTCAAAGCTTCCTACCATGTTTTGGGGGGAGGCAGTGAATACCGCGTGCCATATTTTAAACCGAGTCCTTACAGTCAAATCTTTGAACAAAACATGTTATGAAATTTTGAATAAACGGCCACCTAATTTAACTGGATTCGAACCGTTTGGGGTACCATGCACTCTTTTAGGTACAAAACATCAACCGAAGTTTGGTGACAAGGCTGACGAAGGATACTTCCTAGGTTATGTGCCGAACTCACCAAACAAACGAGTTTTTAATAAAACAAATGGTACGGCAGAGATTGTGTATAACATTGAAGTCACCAGTTATACACATGAACCCCAAACTGGTCCGGAATGGATATTTGACTATGATAAATTATTTGAGTCATTTAACATTCCTTTGGATGATGATGCAGGTACAATCGAAAAGGACATGGCAACGTTGCATCTGAATGACGATGGCCATACCTTTCCGAGAACTACGTTTGAATCCACATCTGAGCCTACTGCGATAGTAGATGGATCTCCAGAAGTTGCTGATCCAGAAGCACCTACCACTGAGAATCAGACTCAAGCATCAAGTTCCAACTCTGAGGAAAACGTCCGTGAGGAGGAAAATGTAGAAACTGAGCCTGTTCCCCCATTAGGTGAAATAGGATCTAACTTAGGAGATAATCTAAGGGTTGATGAGATAGAGACCTCTAAGATTAACAAGAACCATCCTATAGAAAGCATCATA
Organism: Centrapalus pauciflorus; assembly: GCA_020465985.1. NCBI lineage: Eukaryota > Viridiplantae > Streptophyta > Magnoliopsida > Asterales > Asteraceae > Centrapalus > Centrapalus pauciflorus. Next base: position 146,919 of record JAANYP010009216.1, read on the forward strand.
GGAAATCCTAACGAGGGTGTGAGGACTAGGAGTAGTTTAAATAACAACACTGTGTTGTTGTCGATGATAAATGACTCCGAGGCTTATCACACATGTCTCTATTCATGTTTCATATCGCAAGTAGAGCCTAAGAATGTGCAAATGGCACTTAAGGATAACTCCTGGGTTGAAGCGATGCAGGAAGAACTCTCGCAGTTTAGGAAACTAGAAGTGTGAGAGTTAGTTCCATTACCTCGAGGGGAAGTTGCCATAGGAACCAAATGGGTTTTTAAGTGCAAAAGAGACGATCGGGGTATAGTCATGCGCAACAAGGCTAGGCTAGTTGTAAAGGGTTTCAACCAAGAGGAGGGAATCGATTACAACGAGGTATTTGCACCAGTAGCAAGGCTGGAAGCCATTAGGTTGTTTCTAGATTTTGCCTCCTTCAAGGGATTTAAGGTATATCAATTGGATGTTAAGAGTGCTTTCCTGTATGGGAAAGTGAAGGAGTTGGTGTATGTAGAACAACCGCCCGGATTTACAGATCCAAAATATCCTGATAGAGTATATCGCTTAGGTAAGGCTCTATATGGATTGTATCAGGCACCTAGGGCATGGTATGAGACTCTATCCAACCATTTATTAGAGAACGGGTTTGAAAGGGGTAGGATGGATAGTACTCTGTTTGTTAAGAGGAAGGGAGAACATTTTATCTTGGTACAAGTGTATGTCGATGATATCATTTTTGGATCATCAGACGAACAGATGTGCAAAGATTTCGAGAAGGTGATGAAGTCGAAATTCGAGATGAGTGCTATGGGAGAGTTAAATTTCTTTTTGGGGTTACAAGTTGACCAGAAGAAGGAAGGGATGTTTATCCATCAGACGAAGTATGTCTATGACATATTGGAACGTTTCGGGATGGAAGGAACAAAATTGACTGCCCATTTCAGCACGCCGATTCAAGTGAATCACAATTTCGGACCGGGTACTGAAAGTGATACCGATGTGGATCCGACATTATATCGGGCCATGATTGGATCACTTATGTATTTAACTGCTTCAAGACCTGACATTATGTTTGCTGTGTGTATTTGTGCTAGGTTTCAAGCGAATCCGAAGGAGATGCATATGAAAGCTGTGAAGCGGATTCTACGATACCTCAAGTCGAAACCGAAGCTGGGACTTTGGTATCACGCGGAGGGAGATCTAGAGTTGGAGGCGTTCACGGATTCTGACTACGGAGGATGCAGCTTGACGCGCAAATGAACAACTAGAGGTTGTCAGTTCCTAGGAGGGAGGTTGGTATCCTGGCAATGCAAGAAACAAACATCGGTAGCCGTGTCAACGTGCGAGGCCGAGTATGTTGCTGCTGGTAGTTGCTGCTCACATGTTCTGTGGATACAACAACAATTGCGGGATTACGGTTTGCCTTATACTCAAACCCCAATTAGGATAGACAATCAATCTACAATTGCTATAACTAATAATCCAGTTAAACATAACAAAACAAAGCACATAGACATTAGGCATCATTTTATTCGTGATTGTGCTGAAAAGAACTTAATCAAATTGGTAAAAGTGGCAACAGAAGATAATAATGCTGATTTATTTACCAAAGCATTTGATAAGTCACGGTTTGAATATTTAATTCAACTAAATGGAATGCGCAACCCAGAGTAATTTGGCCTTAGTAGTAGTTTATTTCCTTTTATAGTAGTAGTATTTCTTTCTTTTTATAGTAAGTCTGCTAATTTAGGATAGTTTCTATTTTTAGTAAATTTCTATTTTTAGTAAGTTTCTATTTTTAGTACGTTAGTAGGTTATCTTATTTTATTGCTATTTCTTTATGAAAAACAAAATAAAAAAAGAGAGAAAATTATAAAAACAAAAAAAAGAGAATATCAGAAAAGGAGTTAAGTCTTAGAAGCATAGGTTCAAAGTGACGAAAATTAGCACAGTCGTTACAAACTCTAAGTGTTTAGGCTTTCACACATAATGCAACTAAATTCTAAGTGTTATACTTTAGTTTAGTTTGATGTGTTGGTAGGCATAATACATATAGGGAGTCTTAAGGCAAATAAAATATTCAAGAAAAAGTCAAACGTGTCACTAACTTAGATGTACGACCAATCGGTCTTAATTTTTATGTACAAGACATACAAACTTTGAGTCTAAATGAGGTATGCAAACTTTCTGGGGATGTATGGCAACATCAAATACATCTTAAAATGGAAAGAATAGCAAAATCATACAAAACTGAGAGTCGAAAACATGTAACTCTGTTGTACGTAAGTACAGACCTGTTGCCTCTGTTTAGATTCGGGTTGGCAAGATATGTCGCTTTGTTGTACGTCGGTACAGACCTGTCACCGCTGTCTTGCTAACTTTAAGTATAAACCTTAAGTCAAACTAAGACACTTTGTTGTATGAAAATACAGACCTGTGTCCGATGTTTGTCTTTTAAAGAAAGTTTGCAAATACCAACAAGTTAGAATCTTTGTCTGTGTGCCTTGATCATAAAAGTATGTCTATGTCTGAGTCACGTAAGATAATTTCATGATAAATAAAAATACCAAGGGATATTCCAAAATGTAGAATGTTTAAAGGGGTAAAATACCAACAATCAGCTAAATGGGTATTTCACGACAAACAATCAAAGGAATCAAAAATTCCTAAGTGTGAAAGTTTAAGTACTGAAAGTGAGTCTCTGACATCGCTATCTAATTGAACCTTTCTTAGACTATACTCAGCAAAAATATTTTGTTTAATATTTAGCTTAGGTTGTAAATTTTAAATAGGTATAGCTTAAGTCTAAGTTAAATTTTTTAAAATTTTTACTTTATTTTAATTTTATTTTTACCTTAGTTTATTTTATTTTAGTTTACTTTTATTTTTACATAGGAAAAGGGTCAAAAATTACTGAGGGTGCATTCATAGTTGGATAAAATAAACACTGCGTGAAAAATCATGTGCTTAGGGTAAAAGAGTTGGCATAGTTTATCTTGTTACACAATACCGAAGAAAAGGTTGAAAAAGTTGAAGTTATTTCAAAATTTTCGAAATTTTTCTAAGTGTTGGTGTTATTCGAGTTTAGGACAGACTCGAAACTGGGTTTCGAACCTGTCAGTATATTCGAGTCTGGCCATAGATTCGAAGGTAGGTGTTATAAATAGGTAACAGTGCTTGTCATTACTTCTATCTGTTTTCGAATCTACTTCCTCGAATCTATCTTGGCGACTTCGAATCTATTCCTCGAATCTACCGATTTCCTCAAAAACGACAATTTGTCGAGTTTATTGCAAAAGTGTTCGATTCTACTGTTATATCTAGGTATAATCAACTGGATTGTACAAGATTCATGTAGATTTATACACCATTTTAGGCAAAATCATTGATTTTTGAAGGTTTATGGGTCTAAATCATGTTTTTCCAAAATTACCAAGTTTAGACCAATAAATAGTCAAATTAAAGGCAAATATCAGTGATTAGAACCTAGTTGGACTAATGTATGTGATTTTCTATGTTCAAAATGGTTAAAATCATGGGATTTAGTGTTGAGTAGGGGTCGACTGTTCGAATCTGTTCCAGACGTTTCTCGAGTCTGTCAGTAGACTCGAGAAGGACACTAGTTTCGAATCTGTCATCAAATTCGAAATTGGGTTTATTCGAATATGTCTGTTCGAATTTGTCTTTTATTTGCATTATTTAACTTAAATTTTATTAAACTTGTTGAAATTTAATTGTGTTGGATTTTGTACTTAAACAAGTTCAAAATTAAAACAGATTTGAATTTCAACAAGTTTATTGATTTTTAATGAATCTAATAGTTTATTTATTGTGCAGATATGGCTGTACGAGCTTTCGTGCCGAAGAATAATATGGTCATTCCTTATGATCATCATATCCCTGAGGCGTAGGGATTTCGTCAAATGATGGATTTTCTTGTTGAATCTAGGATAGCTTTTGCTTTGTCCCATAATATTCAGATTGTAATTCCATATGTTCGTCAATTTTATGATCATCTTCAGGTAGATTGCTCTGTCACCCCGACAGTGCTGAGGACAAGAATAGCAGGGCAACCGTTGGTATTCTCTGCCGATATGTTGCGTCAGGTGTTGCAGCTGAGTTCGCAGGAAGAGGAGTCTGGGCCTATCGACTTTCCTCTGAGTATTAGGCAAGCGGCCTTTCAGAGAATGGGTTATAGTCTAGATGTGACGAAGGTTTCTTATATGAAGAGCGGGCTAATCGGCCAATGGAGATTTCTGGCTCATGTCTTTATGGTCTGCTTTGCAGCAAAGAAAGCCGGTTTTGACTATATAGTCTCGAAGATCCATGGGATGATCGCGTTAGTGTATAATCGGCCGTTCAGTTTTTCGGAAATGTTTTTCTCCGAATTTGTTCATCAAATCACCGCTCCAGAGAATCAACAATTCCTGCTGTATCCACGGTTCATAATGATGCTTATCAGGCATTTCTTGCCGAATTTACCTCAGTTGAATGATATCCAAAGCGTTGCAGTGATGGATAAGAGAATTTTTGCTGATTGCTCCTCGCACAGGGGAAGGTTGGCTGTTCCAATTGAGCGTCCGTTGTTTGGAGCCATCTTGGATAGGAACTTTGAAGCCCCAGATACTGCCAACTGGGCAGGGGAAGTTGAAGTTCAAGCCAGGCAGCCTCCACAACAACAAGGACAACAACCGCGAGCACAACCTCAAAGGCGAAGACAAAGAGCGACTGCGAGTCAAACACAGGCATCAAGGCCTTCTACAAGTCAGCAACCGGAGGTACAAGAAGCAGGGCCTTCAAATGTCCCAAGCGAAGCTGATCAGTTGTTCCAAACTCTAAATGAAATTTGGGAGGCAGGTCCTCATGCTAATGAAGATATAGCTGCAGCATTGGTGGGAGAATTACTTGAGCCTCCAGAGGGAGAAGAAGATGTGCTGAGGGATGTCGAAGAATATGAACCAGAGCAGACTGGTAATGTTTTGTCATCATCAGCTACAGAATCAGAAGAGATGGAGGAGTTAGAGGTTGAAGCTCCAGAGTCAGTATCTACTGAACCAGCAGTAAGAATAGAGACTTATGGATCCAGATTAATGGTTATTAATGAAGAGACTTCAAGGAGGCGCGCATCAAGAGAATCCGATGACTCAAATTTTGAAGAGGAAGAAACTGCTCCTTTAGTGACAAGGCAACGGGCCAAGCGTCACAGATTCATGCAAGGATCATCTTCAGCCTCCGCAGAACAACCAGAAATTTCTCAACCTCAAAACCCTCAACCTCAAGAACCTCAAACCACCATTCCACCACCACCACCTCGCGATGAACCATATATTCCATCGCCAATCCTTCCAACTCCGATACAGTCAATTCCATCAACCTCATCATCATACGCTGACAATCAAAGATTTTTGCGCTTAAAAGATAGAGTTGACTTCCAGGAAATCCAAATCTTTGGGCTAACGACGGCAATCGGTGAGCTTCAGAAGCATAACGCAGATATCGATAAGGAGAATGCCGATTTGAAGAAGATTGTGGAAAAGGTCCAGGAAGAAAACACAGAGTTAAAAACATTTGTCTGCGATCAGGCAGCTGAGATAAGGACGATGCGCTCCCTAATAGAGCAGTTAATGAAAAATTTACAGGCTCAGGGGGAGACGTCGTGCCGTGATCAGGAAGTACAGAGGCCGAGAGATGATGATGATGAAGACAACCAAGGCAATGATCCCAGCCCTAAAAGTCAGAATGAGCCAGTAGATTTTTCTGCTGCTCAGACTGCTCAATCTCAGGGGGAGCCTAGTCTAGCAGGAGGAGAAGTAGGAGAAGCGAGTTCATCTAAGCCTACGGATTTTGAGATTAGTGAGATGATAGATGCTCTCATGGATCTTGATGATGATCCGATGGATGTGGGTTTTGATTTTGAAGATGAAATGGAAGAGCTGGAAGAGGGTGAGTTTGTGCCAGAAGATATAGTTGACTGGAAATCAGATGAGGAGGTATGTGCTGATGAGGACGATGAAGCTGATGAGATCGTCGTACAGCAAAACCCTATCACAGATACATATATAATAGAAGGCAATGATGTTGTTAACGTAGAAGTAGTGAATGCTGCGTTAAATGCTCAGTCATCAACAGAAGAACCTGCTAGAGAGTTAACAAATGAAGAGAAACGAAAGTTGTGGTTCAGGGCTGAACAGAAGGAGTTAGAGCTTAAAAAGAATATGAGGGTGCCAGGGACTGGAAAGCTATTTGGAAGCATATTAAGCTGGTTCTTCGATCGAGAACTGCAGCTATTTATAATCAAGAGGAAAGACGGGCTCCAGTACCTGAGGCGAACTCTAAAAACTTTCAATTCACTGCCAAAGATCGAGATCAAAGCGTTAGCATGGAAAGATCTGATTAATATTGGAAATGATCCCTACGCAGACGTAATTGCAAGAATCATAAGAAAAGAGGGAAGATCAAGAAAGTTTGAACGCCTGAATCCAAGGGTTGGAAAAAGAGTAGAAGATCTTTCACGTATTGATCCTCTAACTGGGCGACCTTGGATGAAGATCCATTACAAACCAGTAAGATGTCTTAGGAAGGTGCCTCTCAAGCCCATGCCACAGAATGTCTTGAAGAATCTGCATTGGTGGTATGCTGAGAGTGAGACTGGAGAAGCGGTCATGGAAGATTTTGAAGAAAAAGTTATTCTTAGAGTCTACAATCCTCTTCACCTGGTAAACCTTTCTAGAGATGATCTTCATATTTTGCATGCTTGTAAGATTTCTAGTGATGCACATATGGATAGTGAAGCTAGGAAATATGAGAATGTAGTCAAAGTATGTGTTGAAAAAGGCTTGTATGCTGGAAGTAGTTTGAATAAATAATAAACAAAGTTCTTAATCAAATGTGTGAATTATTAGAAGCTATCGTCAAGGGGAGTCTGTTGGTACACCCTGTGTGACGATAGCAGTCTAAGTGATCTTACATTGTGGTTTTAGCCAGTGTTTGTTATATATGTTTATATATGGTTGATATTTATTATTGTTTGTGTGTTTGAACTTGATGTAACGTATTACAAGAAGTTCAAACATAAAGTTCAAAGATAATATCGATCAGAAGGTAAAAACATAAGTTTCAATACTAAGTTGAGTATGTGAAATAGTAGATTCGAATTATACAAGGTTTGACATTCGAATCTGTGTCAGATTCGAATGTGTACCTAGATTCGAATATAGGCAGATTCGAGAGTGTTAGTAAGGATAAACTCGAATGGGCCTTGGGCCAGATTCGAGTTTAGCCCATGACAGACTCGAATTTGCCTCTATAATTAGGGATAGACTCGAAATATTATCAGACTTTTTGCAGAATTCGTGAGTGATTAAGCAAAAGGCGATCTCGAGTTTATCATCAGTGTTAGTGCCGTTTCGGAGAGAATCAGTTCGTAGGATCGTTCGTGTGTCGTTCGTTCAGCCTCTGATAGTCTCCGTGTTTCTGTGTGAGAGTTGTTTCCGTCTACCCGTTAAAGAGGATTCCGCACTCGTTGACAGTTCCGCGTCTAGATAGATCTCGTAGTGGTAGACCTTACTAGTGGTATCAGAGCCTACGGAGTGTTCTTGGTGTTCTTCGTGTTCATCTGGATACATTCTAGGTTTCTTGACGCTTTTGGACGGTTTTACTCTCAAAATCGTGTTTTTCGTGTTTGTCGAGCTTAGCAAATAGTAATCCGGGAAATACTTTGTGGTTTTTCACGTTTTTGATCGAAATCAATATTTTTCATTGCAAAAATATTGATTTAATCTGTAATCAGTTAAAAAATCAAAGTGTTAGCCGTTTTTCGAGTTTGCGGCGCTCGAATCTATTAGGGGTAATTAGGGTTACACTTAGTTTCGAGTCTAACCAAATACGCTCCTTTCGAGTCTGATACAGGGGGTTTCGAATCTAATTCGAGTTTGTGCTACATTCGAATAGGGTCTCGAGTCTACTTTCGAGTTTAATTCGAGTTTAGTTTAGTTTCGAATAGGGTTTCGAATCTGCTGTGTCTACGAGTTTGCCTGACCTTCGAATCTGAGGAATTTCGAAACTGTCATTAGTTTCGAATTTAATTGACTTATAACACTTAATCGAATTTAATTCCAAATAAATTGGAATCTGATTATATTCGAATCTACCTAGATTCGAACGAATTAATTCACATTAGTTTCGAATTAAATTAATTAAGTTCAATTCAATTACTTTCGAAAAGATGTCAAATCTTCAAAAATTCCTGGAAATGGACCACGAGGTCGAGAAGGCAAACGCTCCGCCTAAGCTGATGAAACTTGAAGATTATTTATGGTGGAAAGATCGGTTTACCGATTTCGTGCGTTTTAATGACATGCGCATGTGGGTGTGTATCGACGAAGGATATATTCCACCAGTTTCTGAAGTTGAAGGCCGTCAGAAAGTCTTATCATACCTAATGATGAAGGAGGATGATAAGAAATTGTATGAAGCCGAAAACAAAGCTTTCTCGATAATTAGAATGGCGTTGCCTCAGGATATACTGCACACATTTAGGACTCAAAAGACGTCGAAGGAACTTTGGGAGTCTCTAGAGAAGAGGTGTGAGGGTAATCCTAGGGTTCGTAGAAAGCGTACAGAACTGTTGAAACAACAGTTTGCGATTTTCAAGGCGTTAAAGGATGAACAGCTGGATGATATCATCACTCGTTTCTATCATCTGTTGACGGAACTTGAAAGTCACGGGATTGAGTATACGGACACCGACAAGAACAACAAGCTTCTTGATGCCTTACCAGCCAAATGGGCTATGTATGTGGCAATGATAAAGCTAAATGAGGATAAGTATTATACCCAATCTCTGGAGGATAACGTGGGAACGTTGCGGGCATATCACTTCGAGCTACTGAAGGCCGAAACTGATTACGAACAAGTCCAGAATCCAGCAATGTATTCTGGAAAGTCAACAAAACCTTCAACGACCGCTGATCTGAAGACTGCAACAGCGTTTTTCACCGGAGAAACGTCGTCACTAGCAGAGACTGATGACACATTGAATCGAGCGTTCTTAGGATTAGGAAAATCGGAAGAACCGCAGCCTCAAGTACAACAGGCATCGACTTCTCAGAGCTATTCTAAGATGCCCATGAGCGCAAAATCGGCGGAAGAACATTTGAATCTGCTTGCTTCATTTGTGGCCGCGTATGGGAACTGCGTTCAGGGAAAGATAAACGATCCTGCTCTCTGGGATGAGGACTATGATCAGGTTGACCCTGATGATCTTGAGGAAATGGATCTTAAATGGCAACTGGCCATGGTAACCCAAAGGGTTAAGAGGTTCATCAAAAGAACTGGGAGGAATCTGACAATGAACAACAAGGGGATTGGATTTGATAAGTCCAAGGTAAAGTGCTACAACTGTCAAGGTCTGGGACACTTCGCCAGAGAATGTCAGAGGCCGAAGGTAGAAACGTACCAAGGGCAGAGTCAGCATCAGGGACAGTTTCAGAATCAGTCTCAGCAACGATACCTTCCAAGTTCATCTAACGGTCAAGCCAACCTAGCTGGTCTACTATCCAATGTCACTTCAGACAGACAGCTAGATGGTACTTATGATTGGAGCTCACATCCAGAATCAAATGCTCGGGCTTTTATGGCTGAAGTCACGGAGACTGGGTGTGAAGGAGAAGAGCAGACCACAAGGGAAAACAGTCCGATGTGGGTGGAAAAGACGAATGATCAGACAGTTCTGGAGTTTGCTGCTCAGATGGCCAACGTGGAATCTGATAACTCAAAGGTTAGTCTGACTTACTCTCTTTTTCGTGAATTATGTGCGTTGTGTGTTAATTCTAACGATAGGTTAAATCTAGTCTTAGAATCTCATAAAACCATAACTGCTCAAAATGAGAATTTAAAAATTGAAAACGCTAGCCTGAACGATATTAAGCAAGATCTTAAAGAAAAACATAAGGCTGATGATCAAGACGTAATAGTTCTGAAAGACAAACTGAGTGAGCAGTGTGTTAGAATAGAGCTTATGTATGAGCATGTAGAGGCCTTGACCAAAAACCTTAAAGACAAAGACATTGAGCTAGCTGAAACAAAGGTAAAGGTAGCAGAGGCAAACAGTAAGCTAGAGAAGTTTAGGAATTCAAGCCTAAACCTAGGGAAAGTTTTAGATGCCCAAAGACAATCTAAAAAGCCCGTAGGTCTAGGATTTCATGAAATTCCTCCACCTTTTAATGCAAACTATTAGCCTCAGCCTCAGGAGAAAACTGACAAATCAGTAGACTTTGAGGACACACCTGAACCTATATCTGAGCCTATAGTAGAAAATACACCTACGGTGACTGACACAACCGTCAAGGTTAAGAAAGTCAAATTTGTGACTTCCTCCAGTGAAACACCTGAAGGAAAACATAAAATTGATTGGGCTGATCAGGACGATGAGCCAGTCGCCATAGATGTACAAAAGGACCACGACACTAGTGAGACACCCAAGTCTAAGGGAACACACAAAAAATCCATAGATAAGATGTCTTGCTTCAGATGTCATGAAAAGGGGCATGTTGCGTCTCACTGTCCGCTTAGGAAAGCCGATGTTACACCTAAGACAGTGAACCCAACACCTGTGAAGCCCTCAACCAATGTGGCGAGCACTAGTAGTTCTCAGATTACCGAGAAAACTGTGCAGGCCGCACCAAAACCAGTTGTGAAACAAACACCGGTAAAGGTTGGACCAAAGGAAGTGGTTAGGACAAATTCACCGAATCGTGTCATTAATCAATCTAGGTCAGCACCTCAACAAGTCTATAGGAGCACAACACCTAGCAGGGCACACACTCCAGTTAGGTCTCATACTCCTGTTAGACAATATGCACCGGTAAGAGCTCAGGGATCACAGTCTGAATTGCAATATAATCGTAATTATCCTAGAGCTCCACAACAAATGCCTACTCAAAGGAAAAGAGTGAATTTACATCACTCGGCACCACAACAAACTCCTGTTCAACGACCCAAGTCACCTGAAAGGCGAGATGGGTATTTGAAAGAGTTTAAGTATGTGGACGAGAATGGTATAACCAAGTCAGTCATGGCTTGGGTTCCCCGTGATAACTAACCTATTTTCTTTCATGTGCAGGAGATTACCACAGGTCCAAACAACAAGTGGTTCCGCGTCTAGATAGATCTCGTAGTGGTAGACCTTACATCAACCATGCTCTTACTGTAAACCCCACTATATACATCTCTCACATAGAGCAATTCTGGAATAAAGCCACTGTGAGTGCACAAGAAGGAATCACTTCTTTTGTATCTACCATTGATGGTCATACCATCACCATCACAGAAGAGTCCATTCGACAGCATTTGCATTTGCAAGATGCTTCAGGTATATCTGATCTATCTCTCACTGCTTTACATGAAGGTCTGTTTGAAATAGGGTATAGAGGCCCAACTGATTCGTTCACTTTTTACAAAGCACATTTTGGTCCCAAATGAAAATACCATGTACACATTCTTCAACAGTGTTTAAGCCCTAAAAGGACTGGTTGGTCTGTATTTTCCTCAAATATTGCAACTGCTCTAGTTTGCTTATCTACAGGCCAACAGTTCAACTTTTCAAATATGATTTTTCAAGGGATGTTAAGGCACCATGCCTTAAAAACTAGGAAATTTTTGATGTATCCTTAGTTTTTGGCTGAAATAATCGCAAAATCTTGCAATTCTTTAAAACTACATGAAAGGATATATGCTTCCCATAGGTACTCTTTACCATCTGTAAAAAGACTTTTGAAATAAAGTGCCAATTTTAATACTCTCGATGTCTCATTGCCTCAAGCAATGCAGCCTATCTTTCCAAGAAACAGAGGAGAGGATCCTGAGCAGGCTCAGCCCCACATTACTGCTTCACCCCCAAGATCCCAACCCACTCCTCATGATACAGATATCCCCTCTGATCCTTCTACTACATGTACCTCCCTAACCCCACCATTAAAAATATACACTAAAAAGAGACAAAGGACTGCAGGTGCTCCTTCATCCTCAGTCCAACTCCCAGAGCCATATATCCCTATGCAAGAGGATACTCTTGCACAGCTTATCGTAAGGGCACCCACTAAGGACACTCTCACCGTCAATATGGAGGTGAACATCCCTTCTAAGGATGTTCATATGGGTTTTGTGGCTAGAACTACTGATGTCTCTGCACAAGGGGCACAGGATAGTTCCAACATACCTAAGACCACTCCCATGGCAATAGAGGATGAGCAAGCACCATCTGGAAGTCTCCAGTACCAAGAACAAAGGGGCCCAGATGCTTTTACTACATCTAGTATTGATGCCAGTGATAGATCTCAAATCCTTTTATCATTTAAAGATCTTGAGGCTAGTCTGCAACTCATGGCTTTGATGGATCCACAGCTGAAACCTGTTGTAGCTATTTTAGAACATTACAAGTCTAAAATTGCAGAACAGGGATCACAAATCATTGCTCTACAACAACCCTCAGCAGTCCAACAGCAAAAGCTTGCCCAATTTCAGCTAGGGTTGAAGCTCTATGGAAACAAGATTGTTCAGCTTGAAAGGCAGATTCAAACCCTGTTGGCAAAGGTTATTGGTCCTTCTGATCAAACCAATGCATCCAAAAAGGGGGAGAATCAGGAGATCCCACTATCAGTCCAAACAGCTTCAAGTTCACCTCTAGCAGCTTTAGCTTCTAGGCTAACAGTCCCAACAGTTTCTCAAACTGTTAGTCTAGAAGCTCAAGTTGTTTCTCTTAAAAGGCCAGGAGGAGTGTTTATCAGGGAAAGCATTCAAGAACCATCCTCAGCAGTCCAAGCAACTGTAGCAGTTCGAGCAGCAGCCTTAGACAAAGGAAATTGGCAGAAGAACAAGACCAAATCCTTGATCAGCAAGCCCAAGCCTCTATAGGGGATGATGAAACCCTTGAAGACTATTTACATGGATTTATAGTCAAAGAAGGACAGATGAAGAGAAAAAGGCCAACAGGGCCTTCAAAGGCTGAACATAGAAGATTTTTTATAAGCTATTCTGCAAGTGCTGGTATTTCAAAAGTAATTGCAAAATCATGGCCCACAAAGAAACTCCAAGCCTTGTATGACAGAGAAATGGCAAAAGAAAAGGAAAAGGCCTCTAAACAAATCCAAGATCCTCCTCAAAGTATTGCTGCACAGAAGTCATTCATCAGGCAAAATTTGACCAAGTCAAAAGGATTATGTTTGATCAACAATTATAGAAATCAATGGAAATATAAAAGGTCCATGATCAACTTGACTTCTCCAAACCTCCAATTACTTACCGGTATGTCAAATCAATGGACAATATTGATTTAGTATATCATTTCGTAATTAAAAAAGAAGCTGGTCCAGAAGAGGAATATAAGAACCTGATCCAAATAGTTCAGAAGTTGACTAGAGATGAGCTAACTCAAATGCACAATATTGGGAAAGCTAGCCACTCTAGGTCACCAATAATATGGGTTCAGAATAACATAAAAGATCTTAAAAGCATGATTGATCCAGAATCCACCAGAATGGATATAAAAGCTGCCAAGGAAGTGAAGATTGTACAGATTGATCTATATGCAAAATCCATGACATACAGACTCAAACTTGCAAACAGATCCATCAGATTCTATAGTTTTGAATTCCTTGATTTACCAAGAGAATGGCTACAATAGATGAGCTCAATGAAGATAGAATGTGATAGAGAAGAAATTAAAAGAGACTTCATCAAAGCTATAAGGCAGAAACTTGCACAGTTGTAATATGTAAGTTTTTGGATGCCTTAGTTTGTGTATAATAGCTTTACTTTGTATTTATTTCCTTATTTGTATAGAAACTTAAAGTCTTTTGTTAATAATTTAAGTTAGGGGGAGATTGTTGGGAAATAATCTAAGTATGTCAAGCTGTTAGTTAGGATTTCTCAAACCGTTAGTAGTATTTCTGTGTAATTACAAAGTTCGAGCTGCTAGTTCAAGAAACTCGAACTGCTAGTTCAAAAGTTCAAGCTGCCAGAGTCAAAATTCAAGCTGCTCAACAAAAAGATAACAGAAAGTGCTACAAATCAGGAAGTGATAACGATTTCAAGATTTGAAGATCTTCCAAAGATACTTACTACAAGAGAAATCACAGTTCGTCAAGGATACAAATCAGAAGGCTATAAATAGAGATAGACTAGGTCTTTTGTAAGGTCACCTACCTACGGATCCGATCTTGACGCGACACCGTCCAACGAGTGCGAAATCCTCGTTAGGGGTTTGACGAATCGATCACGCACACGAAAACCGGAGACCAACACGATGATAGACGTAACGACGAACGTCCCGACACGTGAATCTCTCTGAAAACTCTTTGCAAACACTCACATGTTCGTAATTCTCTCTGAATGCTAATCTCTGCCAAAAGTTCTTAATTAAAACTGATTACACCTTAATTATAAGCCTTAAATTCGAACTTGGCCTGGACAAGTTCGTGAAGGCCCAAGCCCATGAACTTGTCCACCAATAAGTTCGAACTTGGGCTTTTGAACTTATTCTAGAACTTGTCTTTGAACTTGTTCTAGAACTTATGTTTGAACTTACCTTTGAACTTATGTTTGAACTTATCTTTGAACTTATGTTTGAACTTATCTTTGAACTTAAGTAAACATCAATCACAAACAAGATCAAACATATATAACCAATATCAAACATATGTATTGACTGGTAATTACAAAGACTGAACCGTTACAAAAGAACTATCTACATTTAGACTGCTATCGTCACACAGGATGCACTAACAGACTCCCCCTTGACGATAGCTTCTAACTAGATATTCAATTAATCTAAGTACTAGGCCTATTCAAAATGTTACCAGCATATAAAACCCTTCTCTATACAAACCTTGACTACCTTCTGGTACTTCCTGCCTTCAGATCTCCAACCTTCGTGAAAATAGATTGGCTGCTCATGAAGTTTCTACAGGTCACTTTGAGATAGGTTTACAAGATGTAGAGGGTCATATACTTTCAAAATGACTTTGTCTTCATGATCCTCCATTACTGCCGCTGCTGTTTCGTTGTCGACGAATCACCACTTGATGTTTGCGAGAACATCCTGTGGCATTGTGTTCAACGGAACCTTCCTTAGGCATCGAACTGGTTTATAGAATATCTCCATCCAAAGTTTTCCAGTCAACGGATATATTCTTGATTCACCCATTATCCTTTTTCCTTCCCTCAGCTTTATCTTCTCAAACCTTTTAGATCGACCTTCTTTTCTTATGATTCTCGCTATCACTTCAGCGTATTGGTCGTCTCCTAGGTTTATCAAATTCATCCACGCCAGTTCTTTGACTTCGCATTTTGGAAGTGTGTTGAATACTTTCAACGTTCTCTTCAAATACTGCAACCCATCTCGTCTCTTAGCACAAAACGTTGTAGCTCTCTATCAAAAAACCAGCTAAGAATGCCTCCAGACAGCTTTCCTGGACTAGGCACTCTCATCGTCTTTTTCACTACTAACTCAGACCTTTTTTCTTCCTTTCTGAACCAAAGCTTTCTTTTCTCTTCATTCGTGAGTTCCCTATCAAGCTCTTCACTTTCTGATTCAACATTTAAAGCATCCTTAAACACTTTGATGTCTATCATATTCTGCTCTGTCGTTGTGCATGTATCTGTGATAGGATGTTGCTGAATGATGATCTCATCGGCTTCATCTTCTTCATCAACCAAAACCTCGTCATCAGATCTCCAATCTACAATGTCTTCTGGGACAAACTCCCCTTCTTCAAGATCATCTAGTTCATCCTCAAAATCAAACATTACTTCTTCATCATCAATATCGGCCAAGGCTACAATTATTTCTTGATCAATTATCTCTGACGCCTCTGGAGCCTTGCCTTTATCTTTACCTTCACCTCCTCCTGTACCCGAAGACTCAGGCTCCCCCTGAATATTAGCTTGCTGAGCAGTCTGTTGAGAAAGATCTACTAGCTCACTATCTTTCTACATGTCGGTATCATCACCTTCTTCATCATCTCTACTGACTCTCCTTAATTCATCATCTCTACAAGCTGCTCCACCAGGGTCTGCAGTGTCAGGATCTGGGAGTGCTGAGTCGTCAGCGCTTCTTGTTGATCTGTCACCGTCGTCTGTAACTTGGCATTTTCTTGATCCAACCTTGCGTTATGCTGTTGCAACTCATTCACTGTGTGAGAGAGTTGGAAGATTTGGACTGTTTGAAAATCTACTTTTCTCTTCAGGTCGGTGAACCGCTGATTTTCGATGAATGGATCGGAGGTGGATGGAGTGGAGGCGGATGTGGATGGAGTGGGAGTTGAAGGGGATGGAATAGCAGCAGAAGTAGACGGAGCTCCCTGCATAAAGCGATGCCTTTTTGCCTTATGTTGAGTGGCAACTGGGACTTCTTCTTCTAATTCAAAATCAGAATCTTCGGCCTCTTCGTCACGAATTACAGGCCATGACATCTTTCTTCGGCTAACAACAACTCTGGATCCATATCTGCCGATTGTAACATCTGGATCTTCAGCTTCTGTTTCCTTGGAACTTGATTCAGACTCCGAGGCGGTCTCGACTTGACCCTCAGCCTCTTCCCTAGCCGCTGTTCCTTCCTCAAGACCTTCTGTGCCTTCAGACTCGGCAACAGGAGGTTGATACTCATCGATTTGTCGGAATATGTCCTCCATATTAGTTGGGGGTTCCAAAATATGTTGAACCAACTGTTCAGCTATATTTCTTGAGCCGCTGCTCCTTGTTCCCAGATTTCCTCCAACGTCTATTTCCGTTGGTCTAGCTGTGGAGCCGAAGTGGATGGCCCAGTAGCTTCTGTAACAGGTTGGGAGCGGGGAATCGTTCGAGCAACCGGAGTGCGTCTTGGCGGTGCTCTTGGCTGTTGAGGTTGCTGCTGCAGCTGTTATTGTTGGGGGGGTGCTTCACCTATCCAATTATCTTCTTCAGGAGCAACAAAGTCAGGATCTATAACGGCACCGAACAGAGGGGCCAACTGTGGCCTGACTTGCTCAGCCCTTCATGCATTGTGGATCTGGCAGTCTGCAAAAATACGCTTATCGATTATAGCAACGCCACTTTGCTCGGGTAACGGTGGCAGATCCGGCAAAAAGTGATGAATGATCATCATAATAAAGCGGGGATACATCAAAAACCTTTCTCGTGCAGGGGCAGTTATTTGGTGAACAAACTCCCCGAAGAACATCTCCGAGAAGCTGAACTGTTTATTGTGGAGTAAGGCAATTAACCAGACTGCAGCTTTGACACCTGTCGAACCCTGCTTTCTTCGGTGCAAAACACACCATTATGACATGGACCAGATACCTCCACTGGCCTATTAACCCGCTTTTTACGTAGGACACCTTTGTTATGTCCTGTGCGTAACCCATTCTTAGAAAGGCCGCTTGCCTTATGGGCATTGGAAAATCTATCGGGCCTTCTTCCTGATCCTCTGTGCCCAACTGCAGAATTTGTCTTAGAACCTCAGCTGAAAGGACTATAGGTCGACCTCCTACTCTTGTACGTAACACAGTAGGGGTAACGGTGCAATCCACCTGTAGGTGCTGCCAAAATTGCCTTACATAGGTGAGATCGATTGGCAAGTTGTGCGTAAGCGCATATGACACCTTGATTGTGTCAGAAATTCAATCATCTGCCGGTATGGCTGAACCTTAGGAATCTGAAGATCGACAGCCATTATCATATTATGCTTATTGTAAAAAGTTCTATCACCCATATCTGCACACAAATGACGATTAAAAAGTTAGAAATCAATTTTAAGTTAAAATTTTTATATTCGAACTTGATTAAGTTCGAAGTCTAACATATTCGAACTTAGACAAATTCGAAATTTTAAAAACCATTCGAACTTAATTAAGTTCGAACAACCCATTCGAACATGACTGACTTCGAACTTATAGATATTTCAACAAGTTCGAACATGAAAATCAAGTTCGAAGTCGGTCACTTTCAACTTAATATTCATGATTTTAACCCCATTTGACTTAATTAACAGTGTAATCTAGTCCTATTAGGTTCTAATCTAAGTTATGTATCATTTATTTTAAGTTTTAGCTTTTAAAACTTGTGATTTAAAGTCACCTAGTTTTAAATGATATAAAACTTAAAATTACTCGATTTTAACCACAAAAACACCCCAATCTTACACTTACTTAGATATTGTTGGTTCAATATGCCTAAGTATGTATGAAGTTTCGAGACACAGTAGAAAACTTCGAGAAATAGTGAGAAATTCGAAAGTCGGTAAATTCGAAGATAAGTTCGAGATCGCCCTGACAAGTTCGAGACAACAATTCGAGACTAGATGACATTAATGAAGTACTGTTACCTATTTATATTAACCACCTTCGAACTTATCTTAAGTTCGAACTCCCAGGAAGTTCGAAGGTAACTTCGAATTTGTCTGGAACTTAACTGAAAATTTTGAAAATTCTTGAATAAAATCCAACTTTTTCATGTACCTTCCAACTTTGCAAAAACATTCACACTAAGCAACAGATTTTCACACAATATTTGTTTCTTCAACTAAAAATGCATCCATGTAACTTTGACCTTTATCCTACTTAAAGTAAACTAAGATAATAAAATAAAATAAAGTAAACAAAAATTTAAAGTTACTCAAAAGTACTTTAAAAATTACAACTTATACTAACAAAGTATTTTTGCGAGATAGTCAAAGAAGGTTCAATCAGATAGCGGTGTCAAACGCACTTTTAGTATTTCACTTTCACAGTTAGGAATTTTTATTCCTTTGATTGTTTGTCGTGATATCCATTCTAAGTCGATCGTCGGTATGATTTTCCCTTTAAACATTTAACACTTTGGAAATTTCTTTGGCCTTTTTATTTATCAAGAAAATAACTTACGTGTCCCATACTTAGATATACTTCTATGATCAAGACAGACACACAATGATTATAACTTGTCGGTATTGCAAAGTTTCTTTAAAAGGCAAACGTCGGACACAGTTCTGTATTTACATACAACAGAGTGTCTTAGTTTGTCTTAGAGTTTCTTTTAAGTTAGCAGGACAGCGGTGACAGGTCTGTACTCAGGTACAACATAGCAACTTATCTTGCTAGCTTAAGTCAAAACAGAGGTGACAGGTCTGTAGTTACGTACAACAAAGTGACTTGTTTTGACTTCCTTTTCTTTTCAAAATCTTTACTTTTCTTTGTTTAATATGTATTTTTGATGTTGCTATACATCCCCCAGATAAATTTGCATACCTCATTTACAATCATTGTCTGTATGTCTCTAACATAGAAATTAAGACCTTTTGGTCATACATCTAAGTTAGTTACACATATGACATTTTCTTGATTATTTTATTAGCTGTTAGGATTTCCTTTGTGTATTATGCCTACCAACACATCAGACAAGAAAGTGTATATCACTTAAAATTTATGGTGCATTATGTGTGAAAGCTCAACACTTAGAGTTTGTTTAGACTGTGCTAATTTTCGTCACTTTGAACCTTAAACTCTAAGACTTAACTCATTTTTCGATATTCTCTTTTTTTGAAATTTTTATGATTTTCTCTCTTTTTTCTTTTGTTTTTCATTTTTAAGATAAGCTAATAAACTAACCTACTAACTTACTATAAAAGGAAAGAAAATCTACTAAGCTACTAACTTACTTTTAAAAGGAAAGAAAAACTACTAAGGTCAAGTTACTCTGGATTATGCATACCATTTAGTTGAACTAACAGCTCAAAGCATGACTTATCAAATGCTTTAGTGAATAAGTCTGCATTATTCTCTTCCATTGCAACTTTTACCAGTTTGATCGAATTTTTTTCAACGCAATCACGTATGAAATGATGTCTTATGTCTATGTGCTTTGTTTTACTGTGTTTAACTGGATTATTAGTTATAACAATTGTAGACTAATTATCTATCCTAATGGGAGTATGAGTGTAAGTCAAACTGTAATCCCGCAATTGTTGTTGTATCCACAAAACCTATGAACAGCAACTACCAGCAGCCAGATTTTCGGCCTCGCACGTTGATACGGCTACCGAACTTTGTTTCTTGCATTGCCAGGATCCGAGCCTCCCTCCAATGAACTGACAACCTCCAGTTGTTGATTTCCGGTTCAAGCTACATCCAACATAATCAAAATCCGTATATGCCTCCAATTCCAAATCTCCATCAGCATGATACCAAAGTCCCAGCTTCGGTTTCGACTAAGGTATCTCAGAATTCGCTTCACGGCTTTCATATGCATCTCCTTTGGATTTGCTTGAAACCTAGCACAAATACACACAGCAAACATTCTAGAAGCAGTTAAATACATGAGTGACCCGATCATGGCCCGATATAGAGTCGGATCCACATCAGTATCACTTTTTGTACCCGGTCCAAGATTGTGATTCACTTGAATCGGAGTATTAAAGTGAGCGGTCAGCTTTGTTCCTTCCATCCCGAAGCGCTCCAGAATGTCGTAGACATACTTCCTCTGATGGATAAACATGCCCTCTTTCATTTGTTCAACTTGCAAACCCAGAAAGAAGTTCAGCTCTCCCATAGCACTCATCTCAAACTTTGACTTCATTACCTTTTCAAAGTCTTTGCACATCTGTTCGTTTGACGACCCGAAAATGATGTCATCCACGTACACTTGTACAAAGATAAAGTCTTCTCCTTTTCTTTTCACGAGCAATTTACTATCAATTCTCCCTCTTTCAAACCCATTGTCCAAAAGATGAGTTGACAGCGTCTCATACCACACCCTTGGTGCCTGATGCAATCCATACATAGCCTTATCAAGTCGATAAACTCTGTCGGGATACTTTGGATTAGTAAACCCAGGTGGCTGTTCGACGTACACCAATTCCTTCACCTTGCCGTACAGGAATGCACTTTTACGTCAAGTTGATATACCTTAAACCCTTTGAAGGACGCGAAGGCCAGAAACAGACGAATTGCCTCGAGCCTTGCCACTGGTGCAAACACTTCGTTGTAATCAATTCCCTCTTCCTGGTTGAATCCTTTCACCATAAGTCTTGCCTTGTTACGAGTAACTATACCTCGATCATCTCTTTGCCACTTAAAGAACCATTTGGTCCCTATTTCAACTTCTCCTCGAGGTAACGGCACTAACTCCCACACTTCAAGTATTCTGAACTGTGACAGTTCTTCTTGCATGGCTTCAACCCAAGAGTTGTCTTTCAGTGCCATTTGCACATTCTTCGGCTCTACTTGCGAGATAAAACATGAGTGTAGAGATGTGTGATACGCCTCGGAGTCATTGATCATCGATAACAGCACCGTGTTATTATTCACACTACTCCTAGTTCTCACACTGGTATTCGAATTCACTATGATACTCTCAATCGGATGAACATTGTTTATCCTCGATGTCTCAATCTCATTGACTTGAAGATTCTCTCCTAAGTTTGATCCTATTTCACCTAACGGGGGTACGACTTTAGACTGTACATTCTCTTCCTCATGATCACTATCCTCGGAGTTAGAAGTATTTGTCTGATTCTCGTTTGTAGGTAATTCAGGTTTATTCTCTGTTGGAGAACCAGCTTCTGTCGTTGTAGGCTCAGAAGTTGATGGAATGCTCGACTTTGGAAAACCTTGATAGTCGTCATTCAGGTTTAATGACGAGAAGTCATTTTCCACTGTACCTGCATTTCCACTAAAAGGTATGTTAAATGATTCAAACAAAGAGTCATAATCAAATAACCATTCCGGACCAGTTTGGGGTTCATGTGAACAACTTGTTACATCTATGTTAACACAATTTCTACCATACCGTTTGGTTTGTTAAAAACCCTTTTGTTTGGTGAGTTAGGGACATAACCTAGGAAGTATCCTTCGTCAGCCTTTTCACCAAACTTAGGTTGATGTTTTGTTTTTAGTAAAGTACATGGTACCCCAAACGGTTCAAAGCCAGTTAAATTAGGTGGTCTTTTATTCAGAACTTCATAACAGGTTTGGTTCAGTGATTTGGCAGTAAGGATCCAGTTTAAAACGTGACACGCGGTATTCACTGCCTCCCCCCAAAACATGGTAGGAAGCTTTGAATCCGAGACCGTTGTCCTTGCTGCCTCAATCAAAGTCCTGTTCTTACGTTCTGCCACCCCATTTTGTTGTGGCTCATAAGGTATACTAAATTGGTGCACTATGCCTTTGGATAGGCAATATACACCAATTACTGTGTTTTTAAATTCGGTTCCATTATCACTCCTGATACGTTTTACCCTCGTCCCGTAGGAGTTTTCGACTTGGTCTAAGAACCCAATCAACTTTCCAGTTGTTTCGTCCTTTGTACCTAAAAAGAAAACCCAAGAAAAATGTGAGTAATCATCAGTGATAACTAAACAAAACCAACTACCACCTATACTTCTTTTGTTGACAGGACCGAAGAGATCCATATGCAACAAATCGAATGTGGAGGTTATCGAGTTCTGAGTCTTTGACTTGTGTGACTTCTTGTGTTGTTTACCTTTCTTGCACGGTACACACTTGTCATCGAACTGAAAACTCTTCAGTGGGACACCTTGCATAAGACCATGTTCAGTGATGTAATTCATTTTCCTTAGGTGCAAGTGTGCCATGCGTCTGTGCCATAATATGGATTCAGACTCTGAAGCTTTGGATAGAAGATAGATTGTTCCCATTGACGAGTCTAATATGTTCATATCCATCATGTACAAATCATTCTTCCTTGGGGCTCTCATCATTATCCACTCTTCAGGTACTTTAAATCCCGGTTTCAGCACTAACGCCTCAGTTTCAGTAAAGATTACTGAATTCTTCTTATCACAGATCTGAGATACACTAATGAGATTGTGATCAAGTTTATCAACATGGTAAACATGATAAAGTGTGATTGTCCCATTAGTGACCACTCCAGTTCCAGTGATATGACCTCCCTTGTTCCCAGCGAATGATACAAAACTCTTGTTCCCTCCCTTGAAGTCTGTGAGTAGACTCCTTTCCCCAGTCATGTGACGAGAGCAACCACTGTCGACGAACCACTTGTTGTTTAGACCCATAGTTAGCTCCTGCACATGAAAGAAAACAAGTTAGTTATCACGGGAAACCCAAGCCATGACTGACTTGGTAATACCATTCCCATCCACATACGTGAACTCCTTCAAATACCTATCTCTCCTTTCAGGTGACTTAGGTTTTTGATTGAGAACCTGTTGTGGTGTTGAGTGATTTAAATTCACTCTTGGCCTTTGGGTTGGCATTTGCTGTTGAGCCCTTGAATAGTTTCTATTATAAGGCATTTCATATTGAAATCCCTGGGCTCTACCTGGTGTCTGTTGTCTTTGAGGAGTGTGAGACCTAACTGGAGTGTAAGTCCTTCTAGGTGTTGTACTCCTATATCCTTGTTATGGTCCTGACCTAGACTGATTAGGAACTCTAATCAGAGAATTATTTCTAACCACCTCATTTGGTCTAACCGACACAGGTAGTTGTTTAACAGCTATCCTAGGTGATGCATTCACATTCTTCTCAGTGTTTTCAGAACTACTTGTGCTAGCAATACTAGGTACTAGTCTTTGTTGTTCTTGATTTCCTACAGCAGGTCTAGACTCTGGTTTAGAAGGTGTAGACTCTAGTTTCTTATACGGACAGCTAGACGCAACATGTCCCTTCTCATGACATCTAAAGCATGACATCTTATCAATCGACTTCTTATAAGTGCCCTCTGATTTTGGTGTCTCACTAGTGTCATTTTCTTTCGGTTCGACTACAGTGATTACTTCCTCTTGCTGATTATTAAAATCAGGTTTAGCTTGTCCTAGTATAGTGTCACTAGTAGACTGCACAAACTTGACTTTCTTAATCTTAGAGGTCGTGTTAGATACCTTAGTTGACCTATCCTTATCAGATTCAGTTTCAGTTGCTACCTCTGACTCGACTGGTTCATCTATTTTCTCCTGAGGTTGAGGCACATAATTATTGTTGAAAGGTGGAGGAGTCTCTTGATAGCATAATCCTACTGGTTTCTTAGACTTCCGTTGTGCTTCTAAGATTTTCCCTAGGTTTAGAGACGAGTTCCTAAACTTTTCAAGCTTACTATTTACCTCAGCAACCTTAAATCTTGATTCTGCTAGTTCTACCTCCTTAATAGTAAGTTCTTTGGTCAAAGCTTCAACATGCTCATACACAAGTTCTATCCTGACACATTGTTCACTTAATTTGTCTTTTAGAACTATGACATCCCGAGCATCTGCTTTTAGCTTATTCCTTAGATCTTCCTTAATATCTAAGAGACTAGCATTATCTAAATTTAGTGATTGGATCTGAGCAGTTAAGGTGTTATGTGTTTCTAGTACTAAGTTTAACCTATCATTTGAAGTAGCACATAAAACACATAAGTCATGGAATGTAGAAAAGTTTAGAGTTACCCTTTTGTGATCCGATTCCACGTTATCCATTTTTGCAGCAAACTCCAGAATGGACTGATTCTCTGACTTTTCCACCATCAAAGGACTTGTATCTTCTGCTTGGTGTCCTCTGCCATTTCT
This sequence comes from Centrapalus pauciflorus, assembly GCA_020465985.1. Lineage (NCBI taxonomy): Eukaryota > Viridiplantae > Streptophyta > Magnoliopsida > Asterales > Asteraceae > Centrapalus > Centrapalus pauciflorus. The sequence continues at coordinate 171,439 of JAANYP010009216.1, forward strand.
TCTGCTCTGTCATCCCCAGTCTCTATCACTTCAGCCATAAATGCTCTAGCATTAGACTCCGGATGAACACTCCAATCGTAAGTTCCATCGAGCTGTCTGTTAGATGATACGTTTGTTAACAGACCAGCGATGGCTGCTTGATTTCCCGAACTACCAGACTGATATCTTCCATGAGTCTGATTCTGATAGTTCTCTACTTTGGGTCTTTGACACTCTCTTGCAAAGTGTCCCAATCCTTGACAATTGTAACACTTAACCTTTGATTTGTCAAACCCAACCTTGCTCTTCCCTATGCTCAGATTTCTCCCAGTTCTTTTCATGAACCGCTTGACCCTCTGAGTCACCATGGCCAGTAGCCATTGTAGGTCCATTTCCTCCAAGTCATCAGGAACCACCTGATCGTAGTCTTCTTCCCATAATGCAGGATCGTTTATCTTCCCTTGAACGCAATTGTCGTACGCGGCAACAAATAAAGCCAAAAGGTTCAGATGATCTTCAGCCGACTTTGCGCTCATTGTCATCTTTGTGTATCCTTGTGACGTAGATCCTGAATGAGTTGGCTTTTCTTCTGGTTTTGAAAACCCTAAGAATGCCCTACTGCTGGATTCTTCTACTTCCACTTGTATTGATTCTTCTCCCGAGAAGAATGTTGTGGCTCCCGACTTCAAATCACCCCTAATGGACGGTTTTGTCTTTCCAAAATACATTTCTGGATCTTGAACCTGCTCAAACTCCCGTTCTTTCTTTTGCAACTTGAAGTTATAAGCCCTCAGCGTTCTGATTATACCTTCAAGAGTGAGAGTCTCGAACTTCTCTTCATCATGCTTAATTAATGTTGTGTACATCTCCCATTTCGCCGGTAAAGCATCTAGAAGCTTTTCGATCTTCTCAGTCACTTGATAGTCAACAATATGATTATCAAGCTTAGTTAACAGATGATAAAATCGAGTGATTGTCTCATCTAGTGTCTCCTTCTTCAGAGCCTTGAAAATTGCAAACTGCTGTTTCAGCATCTCAGTCCTACCCTTGTGAACCTGTGGATTTCCCTCACACCTCTTCTCGAGAGCATCCCATAGCTCTTTAGAAGTTCGATGATTCCTTAAGGTGTGTAGAATTTCCTGAGGTAACGCCATACGAATAATGGAGAAAGCTCGGTTCTCGGTCACATATAGTTTCTTATCATCATCCTTCATATTTTGATATGTTAAGACTCTTTGACGACCCTCTAACTCTTGCGTAGGTGGAATATACCCCTCATCGATACAAATCCACATGCGCGTATCTTTCAAACGAGCAAAATCAGCAAATCTATCCTTCCACCAATAGTAGTCTTCCAGCTTCATCAGCTTTGGCGGAGAATTGGCTTTGCCGACCTCGTGGTCCATTTCGATGATTTTTTGCAAACTTGACATCCTTCCTAAACTTTTTGTTTTCGAACTTAAACAATTTAATTTAAAATTAATTTAAGATAAACCCCTTCGAACGTAGGTAAGTTCGAATTAATTTAATCTTAAATTCGTTTGACAATTAAATTCGAAATTGGGTAAGGTCGAAATCAACAAGTTCAACTGACTGACAAGTTCGAAAAAGATCTGACAAGTTTGAACCTTTGACAAGTTCGAAGAAACCCTAATTTTCTGACAAGTTCAAATCTGACAAATTCGATTCTGACAAGTTCGAATCTCAGCCAAATTCGAATGAAGCCCTAAATTAAGTTCGTGACGAGCGTATTTCTGACAAGTTCGAATGAACCCTAATACCCCTTTAAGTTCGAGCGTCGCGAGTTCGAGAAACGACCAAAAAATTTGATTTTTTCAAGTTTTCAGATTAAACCAATGTTTTTAAGATTAAAAACAATAATTTCGACTGAAAAAGTGAACCAATATGAATTTTTCTCTGTTACTTTGCTTGTATAACTCGAAAAACTATGAAAAATGTGATTTTTTTCCGTCACAAACGCCAAGAAACCAAGAATGTTTTAGATGAACACGATGAACTCTCTTTATGGCTCTGATACCACTTGTAAGGTCACCACGTCTACGGATAGAATCAAAGCGCGACATCATCCAATGAGTGCGGAATCCTCGTTAGACGCTTAACAGATCGATCACGTGTGAAACACGGAGCCTCACACAATGCCAGCCGATATGACACTGACCCCACACGATGTATAACTCCAAGACTCTCAGAATTCGCTCTCAAGTTCGTCTGCTAGTTCTCACAAACACTGAAAAGGTATTTCGCCAAAAGTCCTTGAAATTACACAACAAGTTCATAAAATAACCCTTAAGTTCGTGCATTGCCCAAGCCCACGAAGTTACAGGTTCAAGCCCATGCAGATACGAACTTAGGTTAGCTAAGTTCATACGAACTTGTGTAACTTAAGTTTGTGGCCTAAGCCTTAAGAAATTATTCTTAGAAGTTCGTTACCTTAAAAACTTATCTTCACAATCATGAACTTAATCATGCAAGTGTAAACACTATACATAATCATGAACAAACAAACATGACTTTTATTAATAAAGACCTATCTATTACATATGACTATCTATTACATATCTAGACTGCTATCATCACACATGTTGTACCAACAGACTCCCCCTTGACGATAGCTTCTAATTGATATTCATTACTCTATAGAACTAGGCTTATTTAAACTGCTACCTGCATGTAGACTCTGTTCAATGCAAACTTTAACTACTTTCTGGTATTTCTTGCGTTCTAAGCTCCAACCTTCTTGATAATAGATTGGAAGTTATGCAGATTACCCGACGTGACACCGACCAACGAGTGCGGAATCCTCGTTAGGGGTTTGACGAATCGATCACACACACAAAAACCGGAGACCAACACGATGATAGACGTAACGACGAATGTCCCGACACGTGAATCTCTCCAAAAACTCTGTGCAAACACTCACAAGTTCGTAATGCTCTTTGAATGCTAATCTCTGCCAAAAGTTCTTAATTAAAACTGATTACACCTTAATTATAAGCCTTAAATTCGAACTTGTCCACCAATAAGTTCGAACTTGGGCTTTTGAACTTATTCTAGAACTTGTCTTTGAATTTGTTCCAGAACTTATGTTTGAACTTACCTTTGAACTTATGTTTGAACTTATCTTTGAACTTATGTTTGAACTTATCTTTGAACTTAAGTAAACGTCAATCACAAACAAGATCAAACATATATAACCAATATCAAACATATGTATTGACTGGTAATTACAAAGCCTGAACCACTACAAAAGAACTATCTACATTTAGACTGCTATCATCACACAGGATGCACTAACATCTTTCTCATGTAATCTCGGTGCCTAAGAATTCATATTGTAATTGCATTCTGATTAAGTTTCTAAAGCCTCTAAGGTTGAAAAACCCTAAGAACAGTTTGTGTTCTTCGTCTAATCAAACAGACTAGAGGTGATTGTAATCAGAGTTTGGTAATATAAAGATTTCGATATATAATTGTGTTTATTTGATTGTCTGTTCTTTATTATTCTGAAAGTTTTCTTAAAACATTTAAGTGTTATTCCGCAAACTTCTTAACTGGACTTTGATTCAAAACAAGGTTATTGGTTTAACTCTGATTTATTCAAACCAGTTCATCTTAGGTGATTTAGATCTTGACAAATAGGATGTTGATACACCAGTTGGTGAAGTTGTGCATGAGACCATATGTGCCAGCGTGGGAACCGAGAACGAACCTACACTACAGGTACAACTCCGACGTGCAACTTATACCTATAAAATTTGAATTGTTTTTCATGTGATGTGTTAGGTATTGTGATGCACCAAATTAACTAACTTAATCGTGAACATGAATACTATGTAACACATCCTTGTTTGATGCAACAATGCAGGAGTATGTTCAACTTTATGGAAAATGCGTGGAAGATTTGAAGTCGATAAAACATTTGATGGCGTCGAAATTGGCACACCAATTTTCACGTTTCAAAGATGCACCAGAGATTAAAGAGTTGCATAAAACATGGGTTAGTTGTGTAAAGGAAGAGTATGTCCGTTTAGGAGGAGTTGATGTTGAGTCAGTGGACAGACGCGTCATTGAATAAAGCCATGTAAACAAACAACCAGCACAAACTGGATTCACAATACCGACAACGAAGGAAAGAACAATGGATGATGTGCTGGAAGGTCGTGATTATTGAGAGTAAACAATACGGTTAGGGTTTTCTATTAGAATTGAAGTAAAGAACAATGAAAGATGAAAATAATACATATAAGAAAAGATTAGAAAAATGACAAAATCAACCTTCTACTATGCTAACTATAATAAGAAGGATATATATGTTAATATCCCCCTTTAACCTAATAATGCCACTGCAACAAGCATTGAGAGTTTGTCAGCCAAGAAGCGGAAACGGGAAGTCGAATGAGCCTTCGTAAAAATATCAGCAATCTGCATAGTGGACGGAACATAAGGCAACGAAATGGTCCCAATGCGAAAATAATGACGAGTCAAATGACAGTCAAGCTCAATATGTTTCGTACGCTCGTGGAAGACAGAATTACGAGCAATCTGAATAGCACTCTAATGATCACAATACAAAGGAGTAGGCGCAAAAACATTAACACCCATATCCGCCAGCAACCAACGCAACCAGACAACCTCACAGGTAGTAACTGCCATAGCACGATACTCAGCCTCTGTAGAAGAGCGAGAATCAACATCCTGCTCTTCGCTTTTCCATGAGACAATAGAGTTTCCATGGAAAATGCAAAAACCCGTAGTAGACTTGCGATCGTTGGGGTTTCCTGCCCAATCAGCATCGCTATAAGCACGTAGCTCTAGAGACGACGTAGAAGAAAATAATAAACTCTGATATGAGTACATCTCAAATACCGCAAGATACGAAGAACAGCTCCCCAATGTACAGTAGTAGGAGAGTTAACAAACTGACTGACCACATGAACGGCATGAGAGATATCTGGACAAGTGACAGTGAGGTAAATCAAACTGCCTACAATAGTACGATACAAACTCGGATCTGATAGAGGAACACCATCATTTAGGGAGTAACGTGCATTGGTTTCAAGTGGAGTATCAACAACTTTGTTGTCAGAAAGACGAGCACGTTCAAACAAATCTGATATATACTTCTACTGAGATAACAAATAACCCTTATCAGAGTGAGAAACTTCAATCCCTAGAAAGTGACGTAACAATCCCAAGTCTTTCATAGCAAAACGAGTAGCAAGATCACGTTTAAGAGACTCAATACCCTAAAGATCATCACCGGTAATAATCATCTCGTCAAGATATAAAGTTAATAGAATCCGACTGGCACCTGTGGTTTTAACAAACAATGCTGAGTCATGATTGCTTTCAACAAATCCAAGAGAAGTGACGACCGTAGAGAATATCTGAAACCAAGCACGAGGGGCTTGTTTAAGACCATAAAGAGCCTTACGAAGAAGACGAACTTCACCCTTCTTATGAGCAACACCTGGAGGAGGAGTCATGTAAACCACCTCATTAATATCACCATTCAAAAAAGCATTTTCAACATCCATTTGAGATATTTTCCACTGACAAACAGAAGCCACTGCGATCAAAGTACGAACAATGGTCATCTTTGCAACAGGTGCGTAGGTTTCCTCGTAATCCATACAATATTGATGTGAGTATTCTTATCAACAAGTCTGGCCTTATATTGTTCAACAGACCCATCTGATTTGCTCTTAATCTTGTAGACCTAACGACAACCAATGGGATCCTTTCCTGGAGGGAGAGGAACCAAATCCCATGTATGAGTTTGATACAAAGCAGTAAGCTCCTCAACCATCACATCCTGCCGAAGTGGATCAGAAACAGCCTCTCTATAGGATGTAGGCTCAAACAAACGGTGAACATTAGCTATAAAAGAAGCAGAATAAGAAGAATATGCAAAGTCGTGAAGTTTGGTAGACTTGTGAGGACGAGTAGACTTACATGTGGTAGGACCATCCGCAGTTTCAGTAGGTGAATGAGTGATCGTAGGCGTAGGCATAGGAGGAGGATCTGAAGCTGTAGACGACTCAGGAGTAGATGTAGCTGAAGCAGGTGTCTCAGAATCAGATGTAGCTAAGGGAGGGTCTTCAGTGTCAAGACCAAAAGGATCAATAGACAAAAGTTCTGAACGTGTCGGGGTAGGTGACGAAATTGGAATTGAGAAGAAGGGAATATGTTCTAAAAATGTTACATGATGCGATACATATAGTTTTTGACTGACCGGATCAAAACAACGATACCCCTTTTGACCTATCCCATACCCCAAGAACACACATAAGGCTGACCGAGAAGACAACTTATTGCGCTCAACATGTGGACGGAGAACAAAACAAGTACAACCAAACACACGTAGAAAAGAGTAATCAGGTGTGTATCCATAAAGTGTTTCAAAAGGAGATTTATTTGAGTTACGAGCGATGGGAATTCGATTAATGACATAGACATCAGTAAGAAGAGCTTAGCCCAGAAGATAGAAGGAACTTCAAAAGAAAATAAGAACGACCTGGCAGTTTCAAGAAGATGTCGATGTTTTCGTTCGGCAACACAATATTGTTGAGGGATATCGGTACACAAAGTCTGATATAGGGTGCCATCAGAAGCAAGTAATTGGATGAAGTCATTAGAAGTATATTCACCGCCTAAGTCACAACGAAAACATTTAATAACCGTCGAATGTTGGGTTTTAACTAAAGCACTAAAATCTTTATAAATGGAGAAAACTTCAGAGCTGCGTTTCATCATATAAATCCATGCATAACGAGTATAATTATTAATAAAAGAAACATAATATCTAGCACCCCCCTTAGAAGACACAGGAGAAGGTCCCCACACATCAGAATGAATCAAATCAAACGGTGTAAAAGAACAAGAGACACTTTTATCAAATGGTAAAGCAGAAAATTTTGCTAGTTTACAACCACTACAATCAAAAATATCAGAATAATTCAATTGACATAGAGTGCCTGTAGAGGCCAAAAATTGTAAACGAGACGCTCAAACATGACCTAAACGAGAACGCCACATGTAAAAATCGAAAAACAAACGACTCAAAAGAAAGGAAGACATATCGACATTTGAAGCAACCACATCTAAAATTATAAGATCATCCAAAACATAGAGCTCTCCCAGCCTACGACCTGTCCCAATCACCTTCTGAGAATGCGGGTCCTGAACACAACAAGTCAAGTCAGAAAAGAAGACACAATAACCAGATTTTCATAGCTGGCTAACTGAAGCAAGGTTTTAAGCAAGATTAGGAATATAGTTCACATCAGGTAAAGATACACGAGAGGTGACAATAGAGACAACACCTTCTAATGAGGTGACATATGATGCGAAGCACCAGAGTCCAATATCCATAAAGATGGAGGCATACCTGATGTAGTCAAAGAAGACAGACCTGATGGAGGTACACCTGATGTAGCAGCAAATACGAAAAATAATAACTCCAAACTGAGTCCCCTAATCAACAATCCAAACGGTCAGATCAAATACGCATGTGTTGGGAATCTACTGTAAAAAAATCACAATGATCTAACGGTTGAAGAGCTCAAACCGTTGTTTTTCTTACGACTACGCAAAAACCTATAAAATCCGACGGCAGCCACAGTCCAAAAATCAAGACGATCCAACGGTGGAAGAAATCTGAAACGCATTTTCATCATAACAGCGTAAAACTGGGTGAAAATTGAAAAAACGGATAGCCAACTTCGACAATGAATAACTCACAATTGAAACCTGTATTCGACAATCCCTACGGTAAGATTGAAGGTACCCTTGTTCCGAACACACTGTCCAAAAAGTCAACGATCCAATAGTGGATGAAGCCGTACGGCTGTTAGCTCTGATACCATATTGAGAGTAAACAATATGGCTAGGGTTTTCTATTAGAATTGATGTAAAGAACAATGAAAGATGAAAATACTACATATAAGAAAAGATTAGAAAAATGACAAAATCTGTGAAAGATGAAACCACGACGCTCAAATAACATACAACAACATGATGCAGCTGATTCAGAACTCCTTAACATAACCTGTAAAAGTTTTAAAAAGTCTGGTGAAGCCAAGCAATATGGAAATTGAATCCCTATACGATGAATCGTAATATTCAAAAGTACAACATTAGTCTCCATGTCGATAACAATACAAACCTTCAAACCACTATCATCCTCTTCAGACATATTTGATAAACATGCTTTTCATTGCAGAATTGTATATCTCAGTTTAGGATACTTTGAATATCGCGCGTGTAAACAACTGTGCAGCTATTCTTTCAGACTTAAACATTATTGTGAATGATGGTCTCGTATCCAATATCCTGAAGTCAAGTATATGTTGGTTCTCACGTTGCATATCCATTGCCGATTCAAACTGACCATATAACTCAATTAGCGTTGATTCATTGTTTGTAAACAACTTAAAAAATGAGTTTGCACTTTCAGATTGTGATGTCGTACGCATCAAGTTGTTCAAAGGCATGTCAATCGAGAACGAGGGAATCTAGTGTTCGCGCAGTTTAAATAAGTCAACAAACCAATCAATTTTATCCAGTTGTAGTCATTGATCAATGATGTCCATTTCTCCTCAAATATATGAGGAACATTTGTTTTGCTCCATACAATACTACTCCAACGTCCAAGAAATATTTCGTCGTTGCATAGCTTGGACCCAACCTAAAATTAATCATCTGGTCTCATTACGCATATGACATTATATTTTTAAATTCAATTGACGATTAATATACCTTTTGTTGCAACTTTGTAACGATGTGCCACATGCAAAAACGATGTTTCGCATGTTCAAATACAGTTGGGAATGCTTTGATAACTGAAGGGTCTTGATCATTGAAAATAAAAGTAGCCTCTTTTCCAAAAGTATTAAGGAATGCTTTCATTAACCACGCATATGATTCTTCATCCTCGTGGGCAATCAAACCTGCACCAAATGAATACACTTGTTTTGGTTGTTTAATCCTGTGAATGGGACAAATACCATATTGTACCTCCACAAAATTCAAAAATCAAAGAATTATATGCATCAATTAAAATATACTACTCAAAATTAGCTACATCAAAAATTAAAACCCAACTTGTTGGTACGAAAAGTTGCATCGAATGATATAACATCCCCAAATGCATCATAATTCCGTTTTGCAAGATCATCTGCCCAAAAAATACAAGACAATGCCCCCTCGTTGTCACATGTATACTGCATCGAGAAATTTGAACCATCATCACACTTCCTTTTCAGCTTGTCAACGAATATTTGTACATCGTTGTCACCGATAAAAAGTCTTATATCCCTTCTAAAGTTTTTGAAATCATTCTTTATTGCGCCGACGTTATCAAATGTACCATGAACCTCCTTTAACAGCTTGTGAACTTTCGTGGGATCAATATTGATATTTCCAGCCCTATGCATAAGTGCTTGTTGAGCAAAATCTAACCTACGTGCAAAAGTTAGTAGGTGCCTATCTCTCTTATCCACAAATTCATGGTTGCGAAACTTGGTGAAACGATACACCTTCATACTTTAGTCTGTCCGATGACCTCAATCTCACTGATGCAAGACAATCAGTGCGTGAAGAAGCAGTGCAACACTTCTTCCTGGTGCCTCCATTTTTAGTATAATCACCGGAACCCTTGGCACCCGCTTTGCTACATACTATTAGTTTAAGTTTTATTATTCCATCACGGGTGGTTTTTTGTGTTGACCTACGAGTGTTAAATCCAGCAGCTCTTGCATATTTTTCATAACATTGAATAGCTTCTTCCAACGTATCATGCATCATGCCTTCATACAGGATCACAACACCTGGTGCAAAAGGTATGCGATACATCGTACCCCCCCCCCCCCCCCCCCCGGAGTTGTAAAATCATTGCTAGCACAACACTCGCTACGATACCCAGATGCTACATATTGAAACTAACAGTCAGGTTATGATGTTCATGCAACAACATGAGAAAATAAAAGTAAAAAAACAACAACTTTTCATCAATAAAAAATAAAACGTGGTAAAAATCGGGAAAAATATATGGTGGATCGGGATGCAAAAAACTCACTGTTTTGGTTTTCGGATGCCTCTTGTTTCTCGGCTATGTCTTTTTTATTAGCATCGATCTTCGTTCTATGAGTATTGAGATGATGAACAACAGTGGTGCATGAATGTTCGACCAGGTTGCTTGATGAACGTACGTGGATGGAAGATTTCAATATCTAGTTCAAATGAAAAATATATAAAAGATTTTTTTTTAATTTTGTATAATAAAACTTAATATATGGTTGTTGGAGAGAACTAAGAGATTTTCTAAAATAAAATTATATCCATAATTCAAATATACCATATTCAAAAATATGGTATTTCGAAAATGCCCATAGTTAATCATCACAACTACAAACAACACAAAGGACCCCGGTCAAAATCATAATAAACCCTGGTTATGGAACCCAGTGTGATAAGGAGGGGAGTCTATTTTGCATATAAAGGACCCCGGTCATTCGACCGGGGTATATCTGAATATTAACCCCGACTAGTTATTAACGAACGGGCTTCCAGGGGTTTTGAAGAAGAGAATGGACCCCGATTGTATTGAAAGAAAAATTTCTGTTTTTTTAGTAATTTCCAGCACCTATATACATTTTTGTTAGGCTCAAAAAGGCCTCAGTCAAACCTGTTCTGCATCTAAGGGGGAGATTATTAATCAAACCTGTTGATGCCTTTGAAGGTTGAATTTAAGGCCTGTTATATGCCTTATTGAAACCTGAAAATGATTTGCAATATCAGCCTAAAGCTGTTCTATGTGTTGCATGTGTTGCAACAAAGGCAGTTTTGCTCAAGCTGTTCAGTCTGCTGAACAGGCTGGACATAAACTGTCTACGCTGCTCTACACTGGTGAGCAGCTTGGGCAGTTTACAAGTGTTCTGTTCTTTGTGAACAGAATCTGTTCTTTGTGAACAGGCTAAACACTTTATGGAATGTGTTTCCAAGTCCTCATGTATTGTTTTTGACTGCAAGATCAGTTTACAAAGTCGAAGACAAAGTGGAAATCAGAACTGCTCAGCCTGCCCAAGCTGTTCTGCTACATGAAGACAAAAGGTTATTTGAAAAAGGGTGACAGACCTTTTTTCTTATATCAAAATATGCCTTTACAAGGAAGAAAAACTCAAAGTTGACATTCCTTATTTGGTTAAAGGCAATGCAACAGTAGACAAAGTGAAAAGACAAAAGTTCTGCCCATATGAAGACAAGTCTGCTTTTCAGAAAAGTGCAGAAAAGGTTATGTTGTCTTTTCAACAAGACTTCTCCTTTTTCATTCCGTCCAATGAAGAAGCTTCACTTAGATCCTCTGAGTGAGTATAAAAAGAAACTTCCAAGGATTGAAAGATTAAGCCAAAAAGCTAAGTGCTGAAAACAAGAGTGAACGTGCATTAAAAGTGTGTCTTTCATGCATGCAAGTCTGCTTGAATAAAACAGTGCTCAGTGTCTAAGCTGTTCTTGTTCAAGCTGTTCCTCAGAGTCTTGTAAACACAGTGAGTGATTCTTAGTGAGTGTATTCATTGTAATTAGTTTAAGTCAGTCTTAGACTAGTTAAACATACTGTTGTATCTGTCATCTCAGCTTGAACCTTTCCGCATTCAAGCTTGTTTGTAATTAACATTTGTTAATAATACATACAAACATTGAGAAAATTGTGTGTAGTTTTTTTAAAGAGCTGTATTCACCCCCCCTCTACAGCTTAAAGCTATATACTTGGGATATCTTTTGGGACCTACAACTGGTATCAGAGCAGTTTAGAGTGTGTGTCATTCTAGATCTCTCATTCTCCCAAAATATCCATGGACAACAGTGCTGCAAGTTCCTCATACTATGACAATGGCTCAATGGGCAAACCTCCAAAGTTCAATCATCAGAACTTTTCTGGTTGGAAGTGCAGAATGATGCTCTACTTAGAGAATCTGGATATACAACTACCAGAGATTGTAATGGAGGGTCCCTATGTGCCAACCTCTGTTACAACAATAACTCCTGCTGTTGAAGGAGCTGCTCCTGAAATCAGAACATTTGAGAAAGCAAAAGCTCAATGGTCTGATGAAGACAAAAGACTGGTGGCTCTTGATGCAAAGGCCAGAAACAATCTGGTCATCTCTCTACCTGATGATGTGTTCAAACAGGTTGAGAAGATGAAGACTGCAAAGGAGATGTGGGATACTTTGTGTACCGTCTATGATGGACCCACAATCACACTTGACAACAGGATTAATAATCTTGTTAGACAGTATGAACTCTTCTTTGCAAAACCAAAGGAGACTCTCACTGAAACCTACACCAGGTTTACTGCTCTTGTAAATGATCTCAAAGCTGTTGGCATCACCAAGGACAACCTGACTTTGGTAAACAAGTTCTTAGATGTTCTGCCTGAAGAATGGAATTATTTTTCTACAATTTTAAGAAATTCAGGTACCATCAGAAGTATGGATCTTGTTAACTTATATGGATCCTTACTGAATGATGAGCAATCAAGGCAACAGAAGAGAAATGCCTTGGAAATATCTAAGAAAGGTGCAGCCTTTGTGGCTAGTGTGAGACA
>JAANYP010009217.1:0-145519 GCA_020465985.1 Centrapalus pauciflorus
TGTGCTAGGTTTCAAGCGAATCCGAAGGAGATGCATATGAAAGCTGTGAAGCGGATTCTACGATACCTCAAGTCGAAACCGAAGCTGGGACTTTGGTAGCACGCGGAGGGAGATCTAGAGTTGGAGGCGTTCACAGATTCGGACTATGGAGGATGCAGCTTGACGCGCAAATCTACAACTGGAGGCTGTCAGTTCCTAGGAGGGAGATTGGTGTCCTGGCAATGCAAGAAACAAACATCGGTAGCCGTGTCAACGTGCGAGGCCGAGTATGTAGCTGCTGGTAGTTGCTGTTCACAGGTTCTGTGGATACAACAACAATTGCGGGATTACGGTTTGGCTTACACTCAAACTCCTATTAGGATAGACAATCAATCTACAATTGCTATAACTAATAATCCAGTTAAACACAGTAAAACAAAGCACATAGACATAAGGCATCATTTTATTCGTGATTGTGCTGAAAAGAACTTAATCAAACTGGTAAAAGTGGCAATAGAAGATAATAATGCAGATTTATTTACCAAAGCGTTTGATAAGTCACGGTTTGAGTATTTAATTCAACTGAATGGAATGCGCAACCCAGAGTAATTTGACCTTAGTAGTAGTAACTTTACTTTATTTTATTATAGAGTAGTAGTTTTTCTTTCTTTTCAGTAATCTGCTAATTTAGGAAAGTTTCTATTTTTAGTAAGTTTCTATTTTTAGTAAGTTAGTAGATTAGCTTAGTTTACTGCTTTTTGCTATGAAAAACAAAAGAAAAAAGAGAGAAAATTACAAAATTAAAAAAAAAGAGAATATCAGAAAAGGAGTTAAGTCTTAGATACATAGGTTCAAAGTGACGAAAATTAGCACCGTCGTTACAGACTCTAAGTATTTAGGCTTTCACACATAATGCAACTAAATCCTAAGTGTTATACTTTATTTAGTTTGATGTGTTGGTAGGCATAATACATATAGGGAATCTCAAGGCTAATAAAATATTCTAGAAAAAGTCAAGCGTGTCACTAACCTAGATGTACGACCAATCGGTCTTAATTTTTATGTACAAGACATACAAACATTGAGTCTAAATGAGGTATGCGAACTTTCTGGGGATGTATGGCAACATCAAATACATCTGAAAATGGAAAGAATAGAAATATCATGAAAAACTGAGAGTCGAAAACATGCAACTCTGTTGTACGTAAGTACAGACCTGTTGTCTCTGTTTAGATTCGGGTTAGCAGACATGTCGCTTTGTTGTACGTCAGTACAGACCTGTCACCGCTATCTGCTAACTTTAAAAATAAACCTTAAGTCGAACTAAGACACTTTGTTGTATGAGAATACAGACCTGTGTCCGATGTTTGTCTTTTAAAGAAAGTTTGCAAATACCAACAAGTTAGAATCTTTGTCTGTGTGCCTTGATCATAAAAGTATGTCTATGTCTGAGTCACGTAAGATAATTTCCTGATAAATAAAAAGGCCAAGGGATATTCCGAAATGTAGAATGTTTAACAGAGTAAAATACCAACAATTGGCTAAATAGGTATGTCACAACAAACAATCAAAGGAATCAAAAATTCCTAAGTGTGAAAGTTTAAGTACTGAAAGTTAGTATCGGACATCGCTATCTGATTGAACCTTTCTTAGACTATACTCATCAAAAAGATTTTGTTTAGTATTTAGCTTAGCTTGTAAATTTTTTCTTAAGTCTAGATTAAATTTTTGGTCAAAATTTTATTTTACTTTATTTTATTTTATCTTATTTAGGGTTAGTTTAATTTTTACTTAGGTAAAAGATCAAAAAGTTACTGAGGGTGCATTCAAAGTTGGATAAAATAAACATTGCGTGAAATATTTGTGCTTAGGGTAAAAGAATTGGCATAGTTTATCTTGTTACACAATACCGTAGAAAAAGGTTGAAAAAAGTTGAAGTTATTTCAAAATTTTCGAAATTTTTCTAAGTGTTTGGTGGTTTCGAGTTTAGGACAGACTCGAATATGGAAGGATTCGAATCTTTCAGTAGATTCGAGTCAACCCTTAGACTCGAAGGTTGGTAGTATAAATAGGTCAACAGTGAAGTCATTTATTTCTTACTGTTTTCGATTCTACTTCCTCGAATCTAAGATCAGCGATTTCGAATCTATCCTCGAGTCTACCGTATCTCTCCTAAACGACATTTTGTCGAGTTTCAAGCTAGTGTGTTCGATTCTACTACTGTATCTAGGTATAATCAACTTGATTGTACAAGTTTCATGTAGTTTTATGCACAATTTTAGCCCAAATCGTCAAATTTTGAAGTGTTATAGATTGAAATAGGGTTTTTGCTAAATTACCAAGTTTGGACTTATAAAAGATCAAATTAAAAGCATAAATCAATGATTAGAACCTAGTTGAACTAATGTATGTGGTTTACCAAGTTCAAAATGGTTAAAATCTTGGGTTTTTGTTGAAACAAGGGCCGACGGGGCTTCGAGTCTGTTCTTGGACTTTCGAATCTGTTCATGGGTTTCTCGAATCTGTCATTAGATTCGAGATGACCATGATATTCGAATCTGTCCATTAGACTCGAATAGGGACTCTTCGAATCTGTCCATTACATTCGAATATGGACACTTTGAATCTGTTACTTTCGAATCTGTACTTTATTTAATTTGTTTAATTTAAATTTTATTAAACTTGTGGAAATTTAATTGTGTTAGATTTTGTATTTAATAAAGTACAAAATAAAACAAATTTGAATTTAAACAAGTTTATTGATTTTTAATGAGTCTAACAGTTTTATTTATTGTGCAGATATGGCGATTCGCGCTTTTGTCCCTAAACATAATATGGTCCTTAATCCAGACATGAATCTACCTGAGGCGCAGGGATTCCGCGAAGTACTGGATTTTCTAGCTGAATCAAGGATAGGACATGCACTATGGCATAATGTGCAGCTAGTGTTACCCTACATCCGTCAATTTTATGACCATCTGCAAGTAGACTGCTCGGTCACTCCGACAGTTCTACGCACTCGCATTGAAGGACAACCGTTAGTATTTTCGGCTGATATGATTCGTCAAGTGCTGCAGTTGGGCACTCAGGAACAAGAAGCTGGTCCTATAGAATTTCCGTTGAATATAAGGCAAGCGGCCTTTCAAAGAATGGGGTACAGCCTCGATGTGACGAAAGTGTCATACATGAAAAGTGGTTTGATAGGACAATGGAGGTTTTTGGCGCATGCATTTATGATGTGCTTTGCTGCGAAAAAGGCAGGATTTGACTATATTGTCACGAAGATTCAATCGGGGATTGTCGCAATGGTGTATAATCACCCATATAGTTTTTCTGAGATGATCTTTTCGGAGTTTGTTCATCAGATATCTGCTCCCGAAAATCAGCAGTTTTTGCTCTATCCGAGATTCATTATGATGTTGATCAGACACTTTTTGCCGAACTTGCCAATAACGAATGACTTTCAAAGTGTCGCCATCATGGACAAAAGGATCTTTGCTGATTGTTCCTCACACCGAGGAAGATTGGCTGTTCCTGTTGCTCGTCCTTTGTTCGGAGCTATAGTGGATAGGGAATTTCAAGCCCCGGATGTTGCCAACTGGGCAGGGGTCGTTGAGTTTCCGCAACAACAACAACATCAACAACGTCAACAGCAACAACAACAGCAACGTCAACAGCAACAACAGCCTCGTGCTCGGCCACGTGATCCACGACGCCGTCAGAGACAAGCATCGAGTCAAATTCCGGCAACCAGGCCGTCGACAAGCCAGCAACCAGACGTTACAGAAGCTGGGCCCTCAAATATTCAAGAAGCTGGGCCCTCAAATGTTGAGAGAGAAGCTGAACAGCTAAGCCAGACGCTTAATGAAATTTGGGAGGCAGGGCCTCATGCAAATTAAGATGTTGCAGCAGTATTGGTTGGGGAGCTGCTTAGTCCACCAGCACATGAAGATGATATTTTCAGAGATGTGGAGGAATACGAGCCGGAAGGCGCAGATGACGGATTAACATCTTCGGAATCCGACTCAGAATCCACAGAAGTTCCGGCAGCTGCAGTTCCTGATGTTCAAATTGGAACTTATGGTTCGCGATTGATTATAAATGAAGGTGGTTCTAGGAGACGAGTGGACAGGGAATTGGAGGAGTCTGATTTTGAAGAAGAAGAAGTTTCTCAACTAGTGACAAGGCAACGGGCCAAACGTCACAGGTTCATGCAAGGATCCTCTTCAGCTTCAGCAGAACAACCTGAAATTCCTCAACCTCAGGACCCTCAAACCACCATTCCACCATCACCACCTCATGATGAACCATACATCCCATCGCCGATCATTCCAACTCCAATTCAATCCATCCCATCAACCTCATCCTCATACGCCGACAATCAAAGGTTTCTGCAGCTAAAAGCTCGAGTTGACTTCCAAAATATCCAGATCTTAGGCCTAACAAAGGCAATCGGTGAGATTCAGACTCATAATGCAAATCTTGATAAGGAGAATGCCGATCTAAAGAAGATTGTGGAAAAAGTTCAGGAAGAGAACTTAGAGCTAAAAACCTTTGTTTGTGATCAGTCTGCTGAGATAAGGTCGATGCGCTCCCTAATTGAGCAGTTAATGAAAAATTTACAGGCTCAGGGGGAGACATCGTGCCGAGATCAGGAAGTGCAGAGAAGAGATGATACTGAAGGCGATGATCCCGGTGCAAATAAAGAGTTTGAGTCTGTAGATTTTCCTGCAGCTCAAGTTACACAAGTAGAGGGGGAGCCTAGTCAAGGCGAAGGAGAAAGGGGTGAAGCTAGTTCATCTAAACAGCCTTCAGACTTTGAGATCAGTGAGATGATTGAAGCACTCATGGATCTCGATGATGATGCACTGGATGGAGGTTTTGATTATGAAGATGAAGAGCTTGAAGAAGGAGAGTTTATTCCGGAAGAGATAGTAGATTGGCAACCTGAAGATGAAGTAGTAGCTGATGAGGATGATGAAGCTGACGAAATAGTTGTACAGCAGAATCCTATCACTGACACTTATATGATAGATGGAAATAGAATTGTTGATGTTGACATAGTGAATGCTGCCTTGAATCCTAAGTCATCGACTGAAGAACCAGCAAGAGAGCTAAGTAACGAAGAAAAAAGGAAGCTATGGTTCAGAGCCGAAGAGAAGGAGTTAGCAATTAGGAGATCAATGAAAGTGCCTGGTACAGGGAAGCTATCTGAGCGAATCTTAAGTTGGTTCTTTGACAGAGATCTTCAACTTTTTATAATTAAAAGAAAAGACGGGCTTCAGTACATAAGGCGAACATTGAAAGCATTCAACACCCTTCCAAAGATTGAAATCACAGCGCTTGCATGGAAAGATCTGATAAATATTAGTGATGATCCTTATGCGAATGTGATTGAAAGAATAATAAGAAAGGAGGGGAGATCTAGGAAGTTTGAACGCTTGAGTCCAAGGGTCGGAAGAAGAGTCGAGGATAAGTCACGTATAGATCCTCTTACAGGCCGACCTTGGATGAGGATTCAGTACAAACCAGTGAAATGCCTGAGGAAGGTACCTCTGAAGAAAATGCCACAGAATGTTTTGCGAATTCTGAAGTGGTGGTATGCTGACACGGAAACTGGGGAAGCGGTTATGGAAGACTTAGAAGAAAAAGTTATTCTTAGAGTCTATGACCCGCTTCACCTGGTGAACCTATCTAAAGAAGACCTGCAGATTTTGTATAACTGTAAGATTTCCAGTGACGCACATATGGATACTGAAGCTAGTAAGTATGAAAATGTGGTCAAGGTATGCGTTGAAAAAGGTCTGTATGCTGGTAGTGTTTTGAATCAATAATAAACCATGTTCTCAAATCAAATGTGTGAATTATTAGAAGCTATCGTCAAGGGGGAGTCTGTTGGTACATCCCGTGTGACGATAGCAGTCTAAGTTGTCTTACATTGTGATTTAGCATATGTTTGGTATATATATATTATGTATGATTGATGTTTATCAGTGTTTGTATGTTTGAACTTGATGTAACGTATTACAAGAAGTTCAAACATAAAGCTCAAAGATAAAATCAGTCATAAGGTAATATCATAAGTTTCAAACACTTAGTTGTATATGTCAAAGGCTAGATTCGAATTGCATAAGAGGATACATTCGAATCTGTGATAGATTCGAATGAGACCTTAGATTCGAATATATGATAGATTCGAGACTGTCATGTTGGACAGACTCGAATGGGCCTTGGGCCAGATTCGAGTCTAACCCACATCAGATTCGAATCAGGGTCTATAATTAGGGATAGACTCGAATGATTAGAAGATTTTTTTGCAGAATTCGTGAGGAATTAAGCAAGAGGCGATCTCGAGTTTATCAGCTAGGTGAGTGCCGTTTCGGAGAGAATTAGTACGTAGGATCGTTCGTGTGTCGTTCGTTCAGCGTCTAATAGTCTCCGTGTTTCCGTTGGTTGAGAGTTGTCCGTCTGACCGTCAACGAGGATTCCGCACTCGTTCACGGATCCGCGTCTAGATAGATCTTGCAGTCGTAGACCTTACAAATTTTTTGATTAAAATTTAAATTAAACTTGTAGAAATTCATATGTGTTGGATTTTGTACTTATACAAGTTCAAAATAAAACAAATTTTGAATTTAAACAAGTTTATTTCTTTTTAATAATTCTAATATCTTATATGTGTTATTGTGCAGACATGGCTGATAGAATTTTTGTTCCCAAGCATAACATGGTCATCTCTCCTGACCATGCAATTCCAGAGGCTCAAGCCTTCCGCCAGATGGTGGATTTTCTGATTGGATCAAGGATTGCATATGCTCTATCCCATAACATTCAGATAGTCATCCCTTACGTTCGTAAGTTTTGGGATCATTTGCAAGTGGATTGTACTGTTACTCCGACAGTACTAAGGACGGGGGTCGCTGGACACCCTCTGGTGTTTTCAGCCGATATGCTACGTCAAGTTTTGCTGCTTGGATCTCAGGAACAGGAGAATGGGCCGATTGACTTCCCGTTATCAATCAGGAAGGTGGCTTTTGTTAGAATGGGGTATAGCCTGGACGTAACGAAGTCTTCTTACATGAAAAGTGGGCTTATAGGACAATGGAGATATTTGGCGCATGTTTTTATGGTATGTTTTGCTGTGAAGAAAGCAGGCTTCGATTACATTGTATCAAAGATTCAGTCCGGAATGATAGCATTGGTGTACAATCAACGGTTTAGCTTCTCTGAGATGTTCTTTTCTGATTTTGTTCAACAAATAACAGCTCAAGATAAAGAAAGATTTCTTCTTTATCCGCGATTCGTGATGATGCTGATCAGACATTTCCTGCCAAATCTGCCACAGCTGAACGAAATTCAAAGCGTTGCTGTCATAGACAAACACATTTTTGCAGATTTCTCAGCTCATAGAGGAAGACTGGCCAGGCCAGTGGATGCACCTCTTTTTGGTGCAGTGATCAATCCTGATTTTGTAGTCCCTAAAGGTGCCAACTGGGCAGGGGATGTACAGGTTCCGCAGCAACAGCAGCAGCAGCACCAGCAACAGCCACAACCGATGCCTCAGCAACAGAGGAGGCGGAAAAGGCCATCTGCGATACAAATTCAGGCTGATAGGCCTTCTACAAGCCAAGCTCAAGAGCCGGAAGAGGCTGGTCCTTCAAGTACACCATCTGTATCTGATCCGACACTTCAAACGTTGGAAGAGATTTGGGTAGCCGGTCCGAATGCTAATGAGGAAATCACTGCTGAACTCGTTGGAGATCTCTTGGAGCCTCCAGAAGGAGAAGTTGATGTTTTTAAACAGATAGATGAGTATCAACCTGAGCCAGAAGGCGAACCCATTTCAACTTCTGATTCTGAGTCATAAGAAACTGAGGAGATTGAGGTTGAGGCCCCAGATACTGTGACTGCAGATCCGTCCATTCAAATAGGGACATATGGATCATGATTAGTTGTGACTGATGAAGAGGTTAGAAAGAAAAGAGCTTCAAGGGAGTCAGATGACTCAGATTTTGAAGAAGAGGAAGTAGTACCTTTGGTACCTCGACAAAGGGCCAAAAGGCACAGGTTTATGTAGGGAGCTTCGTCTGCCTCTGCTTTCGAGTCTGAGATTCCATCAGCTCAACCATCAGTTCAACCACCAATCACGCCGTCACCAATTACATCAATTCCATCCACTTCATCCACCTTCACAGACAACCAGCATTTCTCAGAGCTGAGAAGCAAGGTAGACTTCCAGACAGTCCAAATATTTCAACTCACAAAAGCAGTCAGCGAGCTTTAGGAGCATAATGCAAAGATTGATCAAGAAAATCTTGAATTGAAGACATTTGTCGCTGATCAGCCTACTGAGATCAGAACTATGAGGTCCCTCCTCGAGTAGCTAATGAAAAATCTTAAGGCTCAGGGGGAGACGAGTTGTAAGGATAGTGAGGAGCTAAGAAGGGGAAATGAAGATGAAGATGAAGGCGATGATCCCAATGCACCGAAAGAGAATGAGCCAGCAGATTTTCCTGCTGCTCTATATGCTGAAACTCAGGGGGAGCCTGTTTAAGGAGGAGAAGGAGGAGAAGCAAGCTCCTCGAAGGTGGTTGCGGGCGATATGAATGAAATCATTGAAGCTTTAATGGATATCGAGGAAGAGCCATTAGATTTTGAATTTGATTTTGAAGATGATGTAGAGGATCTGGAAGGAGAGTTTGTGCCAGAACATGTAGCTGATTGGAAATCTGATGAGGAGGTTGTGGTAGATGAAGATGACAATGTAGATGAAGTAATCATTCAGTCACAACCTATCACAGAACAATATGAACATAACGATCAACATGTAATCGATATAGATGATATCAAATTGGCTTCTGTAAATGATTCAGAACTGGAGGAGGCTGAAAGAGAGCCAAGCAGAGCTGAACTGTTAAACCTTTGGTTCCGTAAGGAAGAAAAGAAAGCAGAGCCAAAGATGAAGAAGAAGATGAGAATTCCGGGGGCAGAAAATCTCTCAGGTGGTATTATCAGCTGGTTCTTCGACAGAGAACTGCAGCTATTCATTCTGAAGAGGAGAGATGGACTCCAGTACCTGAGGTGTAAGCTTAAAGTAGTTAACACATTGCCGAAGGTAGAAGTGAAGGAGTTAGCCTGGAAAGAATTGATCAACATTGGAAATGACCCTTATGCTGAGGTAATCGCAAAGATAATCAGAAGAGAGGGTAGAACTGGAAAGTTTGAGAGACTCAAGCCGAGATCAGGGAAGAGAGTTGAGGATGAGTCAAGGATAGATCCTCATACTGGAAAGCCATGGGCAAAAATGGTTTACAAACCTGTCAAGTGCTTGAAAAAGGTGCCAATGAAGTCGATGCCACAGAACGTTTTAAGCAACATGAAATGGTGGTATGTCGACAATGATACAGCCGAAGCAGTCATGGAGGATACACAGGACAAAGTTATTTTGAGAGTGTATGGTCCACTGCATTTAATAAACCTATCGAAGGACGATCTGAAGAAGCTACATGATCAGCATATCTTCTTTCATTAAGGATGGAGATCTGAAGCCAGAAAGTTCCAGAAGATAGTCAGAGTATGTATAGATGCAGGTATATATGCAAGAAGTAGTATATATAGGTCTAGTACTTAATCAAAATGTAAATAGTTAGAAGCTATTGTCAAGGGGGAGTCTATTGGTACACCCTGTGTGACGATAGCAGTCTAAGTCGTATTAGCATTTTGTCTAAGTCATGTTACAAAGTATTGAATACTAACTAGTGTTTGATATATGTGTTTATATGTGTTTGAAAGTTATTAATTGTATGTTTGAACTTAATGTAATGTATTACAAGAAGTTCAAACATAAAATCCAAAAATTAATTCAAACATAAGTTAAATCATATACACAAATAGAAGTTGGTCATGTGAAATTCGAATAGGGGTTAAATTCGAATAGGGGTTAAATTCGAATTTGATATAGGAGGTAAATTCGAATGTGTCATGCAGACAAACTCGAATGGGCCTGGATTCGAGTTTGTCCAATGACAAACTCGAATACACCTCTATAATTTGGGGTTAACTCGAATCATTAAGGGGCTTTTGCAGAATTCGGGTGAATAATTAGCAAAAGGCGATCTCCAGTTTATCAGCTGATTGTGTGTTAGTTCGGAGAGAATCATCACGTACGTTCGTTCATCGTCGATCGTACAGCGTTGTGGTAGTCTTCGTGTTCCGTGTGAGTGGTATATCCATCAAGCCACTAACGAGGATTTCGCACTCGTTAGTGTGTGTCGCGTCTAGATAGATCTGTAGTTGCAAGACCTTACATGTTTGAATTTATCTTTGAACTTTATGTTTGAACTTCTTGTAATACATTACACCAAGTTCAAAATACAAACAGTCAATATCAAACATACATAATCCAACATATATCAAACACTTGATAAATTCAACTCATCTGATAATGTCCATACAACTGGTTTTTTCACCTAAACCTATGAGCTCACCAATAATTTTGTTGACGTATTTTAGCATGTATTATCAGGAAGTTAAGGCAAGTGCACCGCATCTGAAGTATTTTCAAGCTTCCGTACTTTTGGAGTCGCATGCATTTTCAAACCATCAGAGATTTATTTGCATTATTTTGATTAATTTAATTATGTATTTAAATCTCTGTATCGTGCAAACTACTCTTTATCATTTCAGCCTATGTAAAACATTTCTATTTTTTAAAGTTATATCGATGTATTTTTGAGAACGTCCATATAGTGGTCGTTCGTTATGACTATGGTTACGCTTCCGCAACGTCACGCTTCGTTGCCAACCGGGGTAACGGGTTATGATAGATTGGTATCAGATCCATAGTTATAGTAAACTTGGTTGCATTAGTGTGAAAACCACCCCTTACGGGACAGTCATCACGAGTCTAGGTCCCACATCTTGCAACACGATATCAATCATAACTAAGATAGAGTAATTAAGTTGCGGAATTATAGATTACAGTACAAAATATTAGGATATGTTTAATACAGATTACAGTTTTCAAATTTAAACTTATAAAGGGCACAAGTCTAATCTAATTCATGGCATCATACAATGAAGATAAATCTACCCAGACCACCACATTATCATCTTCCAATCAGTACCAAAAGGGTTTGTTGAGTAGAGGTCTATGAAAACTTCTGTCTTGATCTTTTTAGACCTAAGAACTACATCCAGCAGGTGACTTTCCTTTATCTTTTCCTGTAAAAAGGTCAAACAACAACTGTAAGCAAAGCTTAGTGAGAATATAGATTTACAGCTTACATACATTATCAAGTGGATCATGGGTCTAGCGTGATATATCTTGACTTCCGCTACAGCCCTCATGATTCAGACATAGTAATCATAGAATCGGATGATGTTCAAGCCACGCTCACGCTTAAATCGTGGAAATCAGCCACACACTTTACTAGCTACCAGTAAATCAACATGGCAGAACATCGGAGTATCATTACCAAGTTCGATAGAACTGGTGAAATAACATGGTCTAGAACAATAGACTGTCAACACTAATCATTCTAAGCTGAATCGATATGTCAAAGATGCGATCAATAATGAAAGCATAAATAATCTAAGTCATGATAGCAATCTCAAATGATAACAATATCTGAACTGAAGTGTAAATACAATTTTATGCAAAATGATAAGTCAAATAGCTATCATGATCCACAGGGCATCACCGAACCATGGTGAGCATTGGTCACAATCCAGCTGAGTATGTATGAATGTCAAATAAACTATCATCAACAATATATCTCAACCAGAATTTAGCATGCAAAGCTGAATATCTATAACTCACAGGTTCTTGTGGTATTTATCAAGCAGATTTAAAATCCACCACCTGAGTTATCCCAGAATTTTACCTTTACTATTTTTCTGTCTGATCTCTGTCAATTCTTTTCAATTCTGTGACCCGCTTTCATTATCTATAAATCTTTAGATCTTTTTTCAGAATTTATCTGAACATGTCAAAATCATATCATAACAAGAACATTTTAGGTCTAAATCTTTGTCTGGTCTGATTCTGATAACTGATAACTCATTAATTATTCATTGGTTCATTTTCCTTGTTTCTTTGAAATCTCATAAGAGTTATATATATATATATATATATATATATATATATATATATATATATGTATCATGATATTGTAATTGTGTAATATCAATTATTTATGATTTTAATTTATCAAATTAGTACATTCGGTTTCGGACTATCCGAAATGGCACCATCCGAAGTAGGTCATCCGAATTCGGTCTCCAACACTTAGAAATTTTCCAGATTTGTTCTTCGTGTTCTATGTCATATTCATACGGTTTTTTACTTAAAATTCATTAAAGCCATTTTTATTATCATGCAATGTAATATAATGTTGTATTATCATATTCACGATGTTTTTATACAATTTTTCCTATCATAAACACAATTATTGGGTTAAAATCGTCCAAAATATGGACTTTTGTCAAGAACACACTTTTTACTAAAAAATCAGATTTCTACTTATATTGGACGATCAAACCATTAATTTTTGTTTCTGTGACTTCAAACTACTTAAATTTACCATTCTCTACTAAAAATTTACACATGCAATCACATTTTTCATGTTATAAATCATGGGTTTCGGTTTTTCTCAAAACCGAACCAAACTTCTTAAAATTTCGAAATTAAATCAAGTATTACTTTAAATCATTTTTGTTTCTTGTTGATTGATGTTACTTGTAACTCCTTGACTTCAATCCTCAATTTTTAGTGCAAGATTTATAGATTTTTGATGAAAATTTTGGAGGAGCCGTAGGTTTAGTGAGAGAAGGAAGAGAGATATAATTGTGGTGTTAATGACCATTAAATCTCCTTTTGGGGTTTATATATATTTATTTTGATAATTACCCATTTAACCCTTCACACTTTTGTTATTTTACATCTCTTTTAATTTGATCATTTACATAAGTTATAAACATCAATATAATTTAATAAAATAATTTCATACTTAATTAAATTAGAAAACAAATAATGTAATAAAATTTACATTATTGAATCAAATACAATAATTAAGGTTCAGTTGAAGGCTAGGTTGTTACAGAATGGGCTCCACCACGCACAAACTTTGTCCTCGAAGTTAGCTATGTTCGAACAGACTTGGATAGGTAGCTTTCATAACATCTCTTGATTCCCAAGACCGATGCGAACCTTTGTGGTGTTTCCACTGGACGAGCACCATCTGTATTTCTTTATTGCGAAGCTTTTTGGTCTTCGAGTCCAGAATACATTCTGGCTCTTCAACCACTCGAAGCTTTTCATCAATTTGCAGATTTACATGCGGTATCTGCACTTCTCTTTCATCAGCAAAACTCTTTCTTAAACGACTAACATGGAATACAGGATGTATTCCCGCTAAGTCAGTTGGCAATTCAAGACTGTAAGATTGGTTTCCTATCTTTTCTACGATCTTGAATGGACCAAAGAATCTTGGAGCTAGCTTATTTCTTTTTATAAACCGTACCACGCTCTTCATTGGGGATACTTTCAACATCACCCAATCATTAATCGCAAAGTTGATAGATCTGTGACGATTATCATAATTTGACTTCTGCCTGCTTTGAGCTTCAAGGATGTTTCTTCTAACTAGCTGAATCTTCTCATGAGTCAACTGTAGAAGGACAGGACCCGCTATAGGCGATTCACCTGTTTCGCGCCAACATGTGGGAGTTCTGCACTTTCGTCCATATAAAGCTTCAAAAGGAGCCATCTTGATCGTAGAATGATAACTATTATTGTATGAGAATTCGACCAGAGGCAAGTGGTCATCCCAATTACCACCCAGATCAAGAACACAAGCATGGAGCATATCTTCAAGAGTTAAGATAGTACGTTCACTTTGGCCATCTGCATTAGGGTGATAAGCAGTTTTCATAGATATTCGAGTACCCAACCCTTCTTGCAGCGCTTTCCAGAATCTTGAAGTGAAACGGCTATCACGATCAGAGACGATACATTTCGGCACACCGTGACGAGATATGACTTCAGTGATGTACCTCTGTGCCAATCTATCAAGAGAATACATTTCTTTCATCGGTATGAAATGAGCTGACTTTGTTAATCGATCCACGACTACCCAGATGGAGTCGTGCTGTCTCTTGGCCTTTGGCAGTTTTGTGACGAAGTCCATGGTTATATGCTCCCACTTCCACTCAGGAACTGGTAGTGGTGGCATATCCGCGAAGGGTTTCTGATGTTCTGCCTTAACCATCTAACAGACTCTGCAGCTTTCAACATATTGACCGATGTCCTTTTTCATTCCTAGCCACCAGTAATCAGCTTTAAGATCGAAGTACATCATTGAGCTGCCAGGATGAATAGATAACTTGGACTCATGGGCTTTAGATAGAAGATTGTTGCGGATTGAACCATACTTAGGAATCCAGATTCGGTTTCCCTGGAGACATTGAAGTCCCAAATGATTCATAGATAAGAATTGCAATTGCCCTTTGAGATTTTCAGAACAGAGGTTCTCTTCTTTCAATGCTTCAGCTTGGGCAGATCTGATGTCTTCAATAAGATCAGAAGAGAATACAATAGGAGACATGGCATAGCAACACTTTTCTGGATACGTCTTTCTACTCAAAGCATCCGCGACTACATTGGCTTTGCCGGGATGATACAGGATCTCGCAATCATAGTCCTTGATAAGCTCCAAGGACCGACGCTGTTTCATGTTCAGATCCTTTTGAGTAAATAAATGCTTTCGACTTTTATGGTCGGTATGAAGCTGACACCGAGTTCCATAGAGATAGTGACAGCAGATTTTCAGTGCAAAGGTAACAGCAGCCAACTCAAGATCATGAGTTGGTGCGCTTCTCATAGTCTTTCAATTGCCTTGAAGCGTAGGCAATAACCTTTCCCCTTTGCATGAGGACACAACCTAAACCAGTACCAGATGCATCGCTGTAAACGACAAAGTCATCATTGCCTTCTGGTAAAGCTAGGATCGGCGCTTGAATGAGATTCTGCTTTAAAGTTTCAAATGCTTGTTGTTGTTTATCCGCCCATACGAAAGGTGTGTTCTTTCGTGTTAGCATTGTGAGCGGCACAACAATTTTCGAGAAGTCTTTAATGAATCGCTGATAGTAACCGGCCAATCCATGGAAACTTCGGATATCTGAGGCAATGCGAGGTGTTTGCCATTTCTGAACAGCCTCGACTTTAGACGGATCAACTGAGATACCTTCGCCAGATATAACATGGCCAAGGAATTGGATCTATAAAAGCAATCAAAGTAGAATTTCAAGTTTTGTTTGAAACGACGAACGCTTTAAGAAACTCAAGACAATATAAGGTTATACCTCTCTGAGCCAAAATTCACACTTGGAAAATTTTGCGTAGAGTCTTTCTTTTCTCAGTAACTCTAGCAATTGCCTCAAATGAATAGAATGATCAGCCTCCATTTTGGAATAAATCAGAATATCGTCTATGAACACGATAACTAACTTATCCAACATAGGTCTGCACACGCCATTCATGAGATCCATGAACACTGCTGGTGCATTTGTTAAACCAAATGGCATTACGAGAAATTCGTAATGACCATATCATGTTCGTAAGGCAGTCTTCGGAATATCCTCATCTCTTACTTTCAGCTGATGATACCCAGAACGATGATCAATTTTAGAGAAGTAGCTTGCTCCTTGTAGCTGATCAAATAGATCATCAATCCTGGGCAGATATTTGTTTTTGATAGTGACTTTGTTCAACTCATGGTAGTCGATGCACATACGGAGAGTTCCGTC
Organism: Centrapalus pauciflorus; assembly: GCA_020465985.1. Lineage (NCBI taxonomy): Eukaryota > Viridiplantae > Streptophyta > Magnoliopsida > Asterales > Asteraceae > Centrapalus > Centrapalus pauciflorus. The sequence goes on from JAANYP010009217.1 coordinate 15,787, forward strand.
TTTCTTCTTAACAAATAAGACAGGTGCACCCCACGGAGATGAACTCGGTCGGATAAATCCCTTCTCTAACAGATTTTGCAACTGTTTTGACATTTCCTGCATTTCAGCAGGCGCAAGTCTGTAGGGAGCTTTAGCAATTGGAACCGCACCAGGAACTAAGTCAATGCCGAATTCGACTTGACATTCTGGTGGCACTCCAGATATGTCATCGGGAAATACGTCTGGAAACTCACAGACGATAGGAATATAAGATACAGACTTCTTATTGGCTTCAGAGGCGGATTCAGACGAGATATAACACAAGTAGGATTCGTGACCCTTGGACAGATATTTATTTGCTTTCTCAACGGATATGAAACAATGAGCACCTTTCCTCTTGTCGCCTTTGATTTCTAACACTCGACCGTCTGAAGATTTGATCCTGATGATCCGGCGGTTGCAGACAATCGTAGCCTCGTTGTTCATTAACTATTCCATGCCGATGATGACGCCGAACTCTTTTAATGGAATCGGGATAAGATCGAGGTTGAACACGATGTTATTAACGAGCAAAGTGCAATTTCGGTAAACAGAATCCGCCATAACGTAATTGTTACTGGCCGTCTCAATATCAAGTATAACGGAAAGCTTCGATGGAGATTTAGACAATCTTCGAGTGAAAGTAATCGATATAAAGGAACGACTAGAACCGGAATCGAATAATACACGAGCAGGTATCGAATTTAACAGGAACCTACCGGTAACTACGTCAGGAGTTTCCTTTGCGTCCTCGGCTGTTATATGAACTGCACGAGTCCTTGCAGTTGGAGTTGCAGCTGAACTTTTCATTGTAGAACCTCCAGCTGATGATTGCGATTGACCTCGTTGTCCACTTCTACACTGATACATAAAGTGTCCGTGCTTTCCGCACTTAGCACATCCAAGTCCTCTTTGGGGGCATTCTTCACTGCAGTGACCGATTCTGCTACATGCATAACAAGTTACATCATCGGGATTGCACATTCCCGTGTGTGATTTTCTGCATCTTTTACAAAATCGGGGTTCATTCGTGAGAGGGTAAGCTTGTGCTTTCTGAGGCGAGCTGTATTGTTGAGACTTCTGGGGTTGCTGAGATTGGGACTTGTTTGGCTTAAAGAATCTGCCGAACCTCTATTTCTTTAGGGGAGATGGACATGTCGGGTTCGTTGATGGAGCATAGAGTTGATCGCGCTCATCGGGTGTCTGTATCTAGGGTGAAGCCCTCCACGGAATTGGTTCATCTTTCTTTCTTCAGTGGCTACTTGATACGAGGAATAGCCACAAAGCCGCGAGAATTCGTGCTCGTACTCATCAACAGTCTTGGTTCCCTGAGTTAACTGCATCAATTGAACCTCCATCTTGTTTTTTTGGTCAACAGGACAATATTTTTCGTTGAACATATCTAGGAATTGATCCCATTCCAAAGTCTGAATAACCTCCTCGCCGTAAATATTTCTCTGGGTTTTCCACCAGGCACGGGCAGCACCGACGAACAGAGCAGATGCATAGCTTACTTTCTTTGATTCTAAACAATCATATATCCTGAAGATTTCTTCATTGTGGCTAATCCAATCCATCGCCTGAATTGGATTAACTGTACCCTCAAAGTTCAGGGCACCGCTAGCTTTGAAATCTTTGAACTTACAGCCTTTTGGCTGCTCAATTTGGGTTTCAGGGTTTGAGTTATCAGAATCAGACTCATTATTCTGGACTTGTTTATCTTTTCTCTTATTCTTTTTATCAGCACGTCTTTTTGCTTCGGCCTCATCTCTAGCCTGAAGCTGTTCTTGCATATACTTATTTTGTTGTTCAGAAAGTTGGGCTAAGAGTTGTTGCATCATTTCAAACATTTGCTGGGGGGTCATGTTGTTGGGAATGTCACCTGATCCTGACATCTTTTTCTGAAAAATAAAATCATTTAACTATCAATTTATAGACTTAGATCTATGTACCCTTTTTCCTATCCTAACAGTCTGTACATCCTATCTGAGTTCAAACCACCTAAATGATTGATACATATGTATTGCTTCAGTTTGAGACCAAGTATTACTCACGAAATACTTGATTCACTCAAACTATAGGCTCTGATACCATCCTGTGAAGACCACCCCTTACGGGGCAGTCATCACGAGTCTAGGTCCCACATCTTGCAACACGATATCAATAATAACTAAGATAGACTAATGAAGTCGCGGAATTATAAATTACAGTACAAAATATTAGGATAAGTTTAATACAGATTACAGTTTTCAAATTTAAACTTATAAAGGGCACAAGTCTAATCTAATTCATGTCATCATACAATCAAGATAAATCTACCCAGACCACCACATTATCATCTTCCAATCAGTACCAAAAGGGTTTGCTGAGTAGAGGTCTATGAAAACTTCTGTCTTGATCTTGTAAGACCTAAGAACTAGGTCCAGCAGGTGACTTTCCTTTATCTTTTCTTGTAAAAAGGTCAAACAACAACTGTTAGCAAAGCTTAGTGAGAAAATAGATTTTCAGATTACATGCATTATCAAGCGGATCATGGGTCTAGCGAGATATATCTTGACTGCCGCTACAGCCCTCATGATTGAGACATAGTAATCATAGAATCGGATGATGTTCAAGCCACGCTCACGCTTAAATCGTGAAGATCAGCCACATACTGGGCTAGCTACCAGTAAATCAACATGGCGGAACATCGGAGTATCAATACCAAGTTCGATAGAACTGGTGAAATAACATGGTCTAGAACTATAGACCGTCAACGCTAATCATTCTAAGCTGAATCGATATGTCAAAGATGCGATCAATAATGAAAGCATAAATAATCTAAGTCATGATAGCAATCTCAATTGATAACAATATCTGAACTGAAGTGTAAATACAATATTATTCAAAATGATAAGTCAAATAGCTATCATGATCCACAGGGCATCACCGAACCATGGTGAGCACTGGTCACAATCTAGCTGAGTATGTATGAATGTCAAATAAACTATCATCAACAATATTACAACCGGAGTTTAGCATGCAAAGCTGAATATCTATAACTCACAGGTTCTTGTGGTCTTTATTAAGCAGATTTAAAATGGGATAACTGCGTAAAAAACCCCAAACTTGTCGGGTTTTTGTGATTAAAACCCCAAACCATTTTTCGTTGTATAGAAAACCCCAAACTAACTAAAAGTTCGTAAATTAAGGTTTTATTAATGGGTAACCGGTTGAAACTAGCTATTAATCCTACGTGGAACGGTAAATAACCTACGTGGAATAAATTTTAATTGTTGAAACCGTTTGCCAATAATTACACATCATTTAAACCCCGTTGATAATTTTTAATTGTACTTTTTAAACGGGAATACATCATCAACGGGGGTTTAAATGATGTGTAATACTTGGCAACCAGTTTCAACAAATAAAATTTATGTCACGTAAGTTATTTACCGGTCCACGTAGGATTTAAAAACCGGTTTCAACCGGTTACTCATTGATAAAACCTTGATTTACTAATTTTTAGTTAGTTCGGGGTTTTTTATGCAACGGAAAATGGTTTGGGGTTTTAATCACAAAAAACTAACAAGTTAGTGGTTTTTTGCACAATTATCCCATTTAAAATCTACTACCTGTGTTATCCCAGGATTTTATCTTTAATCTTTGTCTGTCTGATCTCTGTCAATTCTTTTCAATTCTGTGACCTGTTTTCAAGATCTATAAATTTATAGATCTTTGTTCAGAATTTATCTGAACATGTTCAAAATCATATCATAGCAAGAACATTTTAGGTCTAAATCTTTGTCTGGTCTGATTCTGATAACTGATAACTCATTAATTATTCATTGGTTTATTTTCCTTGTTTCTTTGAAATCTCATAAGATTTATATATATATATGTATGTATCATGATATTGTAATTGTGTAATATCAATTATTTATGATTTTAATTTATCAAATTAGTACATTCGGGTTCGGACCATCCGGATTGGGTGATCCGAATTCGGACCAATCATCCGAATTAGCATTAGGTCCGAAATGGCACCATCCGAAGTAGGTCATCCGGATTCGGTCTCCAACACTTAAAAATTTTCCAGATTTGTTCTTCGTGTTGTTTGTCATATTCATACGGATTTTTATTTAAATATCAGTAAACCCATTTTTATTATCATGCAATGTAATATAATGTTGTATTATCATATTTAGGATGTTTTTATACAATTTTTCCTATCATAAACACAATTATTGGGTTAAAATCGTCCAAAATATGAACTTTTGTCAAGAATACACTTTTTACCAAAAAATCAGATTTCTACTAATATTGGACGATCCAACCATTAATTTTTGTTTCTGTGACTTCAAACTACTTAGGTGCCATTTGGATTGCATGATTTTAAAATGATGGATTCTAAAATGATAGGATTTTAAAATTATTAGGGGGGTGAGTGCATTGTGAAATGAAGAGAAGTGTGGAATGTGAAATCCTAAATGAAGCTAAATCCTTTCATTTTAGTTTTTAGCCAAACATGACATAGAAGGATTTCTAAATCCAAATACTAAATGACTTGTTAAAATCCTACAAACCAAACGCCACCTTATATTTACCATTATCTACTAAAAATTTACACATGCAATCACATTTTTCATGTTATAAATCATGGGTTTCGGTTTTTCTCAAAACCGAACCAAAATTCTTAAAATTTCGAAATTAAATCAAGTATTACCTTAAATCTTTGTAGTTTCTTGTTGATTGATGTTACCTGTAACTCCTTCTTGACATCAATCTTCAATTTTAATAAAAGATTTATAGATTTTTGATGAAAATTTTGGAGGAGCCGTAGGTTTAGTGAGAGAAGGAAGAGAGATTTAATTGTGGTGTTAATGACCATTAAATCTCCTTTGGGGGTTTATAAATATTTAGTTTGATAATTACCCATTTAACCCTTCACACTTTTGTTATTTTTCATCTCTTTTAATTTGATCATTTACATAATTTATAAACGTCAATATAATTTAATAAAATAATTTCATACTTAATTAAATTACAAAACAAATAATGTAATTATTTTTACATTATTGAATCAAATACAAGAATTAAGGTTCAGTTGAAGGCTAGGTTGTTACAATTAGTATCCTAGACTAAAACTGCACTAAAGTTTTACTGAATTTTTTAAAATATTTGTAACTAACCAAAAGACTATAAATGGACCATGATAGCAGAAAACATGTCAAACCAAGTTGTAATAATTTTGTCTGACTCGGAGGAGGAGTATACTCCCACCAGCCAATACAACCCGGAGGTGTTCACCGAGGAGGAGCCAACTGAGGAGGAATACCCCTCGGAAGACGAGGAACCCATGGAAGAGTCAGACGAGGAGGAACCCGTGGAAGAAGTCAAATCCTCCAGCGGATGGGGAGAACCATCCGGAGAGGACCTACCATTCCCAGTGGCCCCCTCTTACATCCCATATCACCCACCTGTACCATCTCCCCACATTGGACCTCGGATGAAGTTTACGGCCCGCAGAAAGAGTTTTCATGCCGAGGCGGGAGTCTATCCCTGTACCGGCACCCCGACCAAGTCCACCACCACAACAACGACGGGCAAACCCTCGAAGATGGGGCTAGATGCCCGAAACCCTCCAAGAATGGAGGCGGGAGGAGGGAATCCCCTCCAACTTTGAGATCGGAGGACCATCCTCTGCACCTACCCCATCACTCACCCAAGGCACGACCTCCAAGTGTGGTTGCTTAACCAAGACATTGGAGAGATGACAGCCCGTTTAGAGCGGGAGGAGTTACAAAACTCCAACCTATACTGGGTTAACCAGCACGCCCTCGCCATCCAACAGGCCGAGCTAGATGAGTTTCGGCAACGATTAGCCGAGAGCGATGCCCGTAATGAGGAGCAGACTCAGCGCCTCAACGCATTGGAAAAGGGAGAGACCCCCGATCACTCCCGCATCTAGTATCTTTCTCTATCTTTATAATGTTAGGAAATTATTATGTAATAGTGTAGGACTAAAATGTTTTGGGTAATAACCCGCCCCAACGTAAGAAAATTATGAATGATTAATGAAAATTACGAGTTATTTAGGAATCTGTGTTTGATGATTATAGAACTGTGCCTTAAGAAAAGTTTAAATCTTTAAGACTCAACTTCTTACACTATGCTCTTTTCTTTAAAGTCTAAGATAATGACGCCGAAGAGAGCTATGAACACCGCCGAGATAGAACAACTGGTTGCACAACGAGTGGCAGCAGCTATAGCCACCTATGAAACTAATAGAAATAACACCGTAAATGGCGATGGAGGTGCTAGTCGCACCACGGGAGGGTCTGATTAAACCCATAAAGGGTGTGGAATCAAAGGATTCTTAAGTTGTAAGCCTCGATACTTCAACGGAACTGAAGGTGCTGTCGGACTAGTTCACTGGTTCAAGAAACTGGAGTCGGTGTTCCGTGTTAGTGGTTGCATCGAGGATGAGAAGGTCAAGTTCGCTACCCACACTCTTCAAGATGGCGCCTTGACATGATGGAACTCAAATGCCTAGTCTGTGGGACTTGATGCAGCTTATCAACTCGCTTGGACTGAGTTAAAGCAGATGATGACAGACGAGTACTGTCCTAGAAATGAGTTGCAAAAGATGGAGTCAGTGTTTTGGAATCTGGCTATGAAGGGAACGCATGTAGCTGGGTACACCAACCGTTTCCATGACTTGAGTCTACTATGCCCACAGATGGTCACTCCGGAATACAAGCGTATCGAGCGCTACATTTGGGGACTCGCCCCCCAAATCCAAGGAAATGTTACCGCATCCAACCCAACTACTATCCAGAGCGCCAATCGAATGGAAAATAATTTGATGGACCAAGTGGCCGGAAGGAACGAGGCCAAAGCTGGGGAGAACAACAGGAAGTGGGAAGAATGATCAGGGAAAGGTTTGGGTTCACAGTCCAAAAAGCCTGAATCAATCAAAGCTTTTGTCGCCAGAACTGAGTCTAGGAAGGGCTATACCGGCACTAAACCATGATGTAACCGATGCACCTACCATCACGTAGGTCCCTGTCCAACCCCTTGCGGGAAATGTAAGAAGCTCGGTCAACTGACCCAAGACTGCAAGTTTAATACCAACGGAGGCAGCAGCGACACGCAAAGAAGCTGCTTTGAATGTGGGAACACTGGGCATTTTAAGAAATATTACCTCAAGTTAAAGAACAATGGTGGAGCTCAAGGGAGAGCTCTTGAATTGGGAGCTGGCGACGCTCGTCAGGATCCGAACGTAGTGACGGGTACATTCCTTCTCAATGATATGTATGCTTATGTGTTATTTGATACTCGGCCTGATAGAAGTTTTATATCTGCTAAGTTTAGTGAACAACTGAATGCCACTCTTACCCCATTAGAAAATGCTTATGCCGTAGAATTAGCGGACCCTAAAAGTTGATTGAAGCGAATGGTATAATTAAGGAGTGCACACTAAAATTGGCAGATCGTCCCTTTTAGATAATGCCTATTGAACTCGGAAGTTTCGATGTAGTTATCGGTATGGGTTGGTTGTCAGACTACCATGCCGAAATCTTATGTGGTAAGAAAGTCGTAAGAATACCACTTAAGAAAAAGAAAGTCCTCACAGTCCAAGGAGAAAGAAAGAATCGCCAGTTGAACGTCATGTCTGGTTTGAGAACGCTAAAATGCCTTCAAAGAGGTTGTCAAGCTGTGTTAGTTCAGCCAGTGGAAAAGGAATCGAAGGAAAAATGGCTTGAAGAAATCCCGGTAGTTCGTGACTACCCAAAAGTCTTTCCTGAAGACTTGCCTGGACCTCCACCAACTAGGCAAGTGGAATTTCAGATTGACTTGGTGCCTGGAGCTGCACCTGTCGCACGAGCACCCTACCGATTGGCACCATCAGAGATGCAAGAATTACCTAATCAGTTGCAAGAACAGTTGGAGAAAGGATTCATTCGACCATGTTCCTCACCTTGGGGAGCTCCGGTCTTATTTGTCAAAAAGAAGGACGGATCCTTTAGGATGTGCATCGATTATCGAGAGCTGAACAAGTTAACGATAAAAAATCGGTACCCTCTTCCCAGAATCGACGACTTATTCGATCAACTCCAAGGATCTAGTTTTTACTCTAAGATTGATCTGCGATCCGGTTATCACCAAGTAAAAGTTCGTGAAGAAGATATACCCAAGACAGCGTTCAGAACTCGTTATGGACATTACGAATTTCAAGTGATTCCATTCGGTTTGACAAACGCACCAGCCGTATTTATGGATCTCATGAATCGAGTGTGTAAACGGTATTTGGAAAAATTCGTAATAGTGTTCATAGACAATATCCTTATCTATTCCAGAAATAAGGAGGAGCATGAGCAGCACTTAAAGTTAACTTTGAAGCTTCTAGAGAAAGAATAGTTGTACGCCAAATTCTCTAAGTGTGAATTTTGGCTAGGAGAAGTCAAATTCCTAGGGCATGTGATCAATAGCCAAGGGATTCAAGTAGACCCATAAAAAATAAAGACCATTAAGAACTAGGCAACTCCTAGGACTCCCACTGAAATCCGTCAGTTCTTAGGTCTTGCCGGTTACAATAGGCGATCCATAGAAAACTTCTCGAAGATAGATGTTTCTTTAACGGAATTGACTCAAAAGGACATAAAGTACAACTGGGGTGAAGATCAGGAAAGGATATTCCAACTGTTGAAGCAAAGATTGTGTAGTGCACCTATTCTGTCCCTACCGGAAGGAACAGAAGATTTTGTTGTTTATTGCGATGTCTCACACAACAGATTGGGTTGTGTGTTAATGCAAAGAGACAAGGTTATCGCATATGCAACGTGGCAACTTAAAGTTCATGAGGTCAACTACACGACTCACAACTTGGAGCTTGGAGCTGTGGTGTTTGCTCTCAAAACATGGAGGCACTACCTTTACGGAACAAAGTGCACGGTATTTACAAATCACGAGAGCCTTAAGCATATTCTGAACCAGAAAGAGTTAAACATGAGGCAACGTCGCTGGGTTGAGCCGCTTAGCGATTACGACTGTGAGATTCTTTATCATCCGGGTAAGGCAAATGTTGTAGCTAATGCCCTGAGCCGAAAGGAACAGGTTAAACCTTTGAGAGTCCGAGCTTTGGTCATGACTATACAGTCAAACCTAAACTCTCAAATCCATGAGGCACAAGAGGAAGCAGTCAAGGAGGGTAATCTGCTGGATGATGCCTTGAGAGGAATGGAAAAGCACTTTGAAATCAAGACCGATGGATGTCGGTACTTCATGGAAAGAGTTTGGCTACAAAAATTCAGAGGATTGAGGAAGTTGGTCATGGATGAAGCGCATAAAACAATATATGCTATTCACCCACGGTCAGATAAGATGTATCACGACTTGAAGGGAAAGTACTTGTGGCCAAACATGAAGGCTGACATTGCTACATATCTTAGCAAGTGCTTAACGTGTTTGAAAGATAACGCTGAGCACCAGAAGCCATCAGGATTGTTGGTTCAACCGGAAATACCCCAATGGAAGTGGGAGAATATAACCATGGACTTCATCACAAAGTTGCCAAAGACTTTTGGAGGTTATGACACCATTTGGGTGAGTGTGGACCGACTCACAAAGACTGCACACTTCTTGCCAATCAAGGCGACTGATAAGATGGATAAGTTGACACGAACCTATCTTAAAGAAGTCGTCTCAAGGCATGGAGTTCCTGTATCAATTATACCATATAGGGACAGCCGGTTCACATCAAGATTTTGGCAATCGTTACAAGAAGCATTGGGTACTCGCCTAGACATGAGCACGGCCTATCACCCGCAGACGGACGGTCAGAGTGAAAGAACAATTCAGACCTTGGAAGACATGCTAAGGGCATGTGTTATCAACTTTGGCAAAAGTTGGGACAAACACCTGCCATTAGTTGAATTTTCCTATAACAACAGCTATCACTCAATATTAATACTGCTCCATTCAAGGAACTTTATGGGCGAAAGTGTCGGCCACCACTTTGTTGGGCTGAGGTAGGAGATAGCCAGATCACTGGACCCTAGATCATCGAGGAGACTATAGAAAAGATAGTCCAAATTTGGAACTGATTAAAGATCACACGGGATCGACAGAAAAGCTACGCCGATGTTCGACGGAAGGATTTTGAATTTCAAGAGGGAGATCAAGTAATGCTGAAACTCTCGCCTTGGAAAGGCGTAATTCATTTTGGGAAACGAGGAAAACTCAATCCTCGTTATATCGGACCATTCAAGATTTCCAAAAGAATCGGCCCGGTAGCCTACCGACTCGATCTGTCCCCAGAGCTTAGTAATGTTCATAATACCTTCCACGTATCCAACCTTAAGAAGTGCTTGGCTGATGAAACACTTGTCATACCCATGGACGAGCTAGAGCTAGATGATAAGTTGAACTTCGTTGAAAAACCAGTGGAAATAATGGACCGAGAAGTCAAGAAACTAAAGCACAGCCGGATCCCAATAATAAAAGTCAGATGGAACTCTAAACGAGGTCTTGAGTTTACATGGGAACGCGAAGATCAGTTCCAGGAAAAGTACCCTCACCTGTTCTCAAATACTCAAGCAGTGGAGAACACCAGCTAATTTCAGGACGAAATTCCCTTAACAAGGGGAGACTGTAACATCCAGCATTAAACCAGGTTAGCAACTACGACTTAATCAGTATTTAATATTCCATTATAACCTAATCGGTGGTCATTAGAATTTAGTCAAAGTGATTAACAAAGTTCATGAAGAAATTCAACTCAATTAAAATCAAATTCATCGGGGCGATGAATCGGCAAATCAATTAATCCAATCGATTTACGTATGATGGATTAATGCAACTAAGTACATAATTAAATTATGATTAGTAAAAATAATCATACACTAATACACTTACTTAACATTAATTATGCAAGACTAAAGCAATTCACTAAAACAATGCATTCATAAGTATTTATGAATTTACAAAAAAAAAAGGGAAATACTAGAATACATTTCTAAATACTTTTATACAAAAAAAGAAAAGAAAAATACATTGAAATACACCCAGAAAGGGCTGGCCATAGTGAGTACAAAAAGGACCTTGGATATTTTTTTTACTCAACATATCACAATCAAATCCTCTTCTTTCAATTCACCCAAGATCTCACACTATTCTTCATCATTTCAGCATCTTTTCAAGATCTAATTTTCCCTATAAATAGAGAGCATTTCCATTCATTTTAATCACACAAAAACCCCTCTTTTCTCTCTTCAAAAACCGGCCATAGGCCCTCTCAAAGCCAAAAACCTTCAATTTTTGGTGTTCTTGAAGTATTTCAAGTGTTCTTCATATTTTGAAGTGTTGTTGGTGCAACTTTTGCGAGAGTTTCAACTTCTACTTGATTTCATTCTTCTAATACCCCAAAGTAAGTAAAAACTAACTTATTTCATCATACATTTATGTTTATATTAGTGTTGCATAATATATATATAATCACCAACAACAACAAGTTTTATAAAAACTCAAGTTTATAAATCTCTTGTTTTGTTTTTGAGTTGTTTTCTTCAAATGTGTTTATAAATATATAAACACATCATGTAAGTGTAAATATCATGAAAATAAGTTATATAAATGTGTTTTATAACTTTTTATACAAGTAGTCTTTGAATAAACAACAAGAATCACAAGTTATTTCAAGTTTATGAAATACGGAATTTTGACAGAAATGTTGCATCAACTTTGAAAAATCATACTAATTCATAACATAACAAATTAGTTGATTCTTTTCCCAAAAGTTAGATCTATGTCTTAAATAAAAATCTGAAAGTTTTCATAACTTATTAGGGAGATTAAAACCCCCAAATATTGTTTGGGAACCCTGAAGTTTGACAACTCAAAAATGTCCAACATAGGGTTTTCAACAAACTTTTTCCCTAACCTAAACACCTCGCAAAAATGGCCGTTGTTGACTTTCAAAATTCTTTGTATATAGTAGTTTAATGTCCAAGGAAACCAAAGCCTAAATCGTTTTGGAGCTTAGTCAAAAACAGCCCCAAAGTAGGCCGAAAAACCTTCGAAAAGCTGGAAAATTATATATATATATATATATATATATATATATATATATATATATATATATATATATATATATATATATATATATATATATATATACATATATATATATATATATATATATATATATATATATATATATATACATATTATCATATATGACAATTATTAAGTCTGTATTATCACTTAGGACTCGATTAAACACATCCGGTGCATCAACCATCAAAGAACGTAAAACTTGCATTTTTCGTGCATACTATGCCGTCACACTCTCGGTGAGTCCTCATAGCCCTATTTTTCAAAATCTATTGGGGAGGAAATACATGCACTATTTTCATATGGACATCAAAACTGTTTATTTCTTATATGAATTACGTGTTTGGATCCATCAGCCCTCAAATCATGAACCGTTAATTGCATTTATTTGTAAGTGCGAATATATTGTGATAGATCTATCGGGAGTCATGTCCCCCATTCGGGTTAGTCTTAATCGGCTGACGGCGGGATGCATATATATTCAACACACGGTATTACGTATGGGAATACTGCACAGGGCAAACTTATTTAATTAAGTTTCGGTTGCATGATAGTTTGTGTAATACGTACATGGAACTTATGCTATATAAATTCAACTCATCTGATAATGTCCATACAACTGGTCTTTTCACGTAAACCTATGAGCTCACCAACAATTTTTTTGACGTATTTTAGCATGTATTTTCAGGAAATTAAGGCAAGTGTACCGTATCTGAAGTATTTTCAAGCTTCCATACTTTTGGAGTCGCATGCATTTTCAAACCATCGGAGATTTATTTGCATTATTTTGATTAATTTAATTATGTATTTAAATCTCTGTATCGTGCGAACTACTCTTTATCATTTCTGGCTATGTAAAACATTTCTATATTTTAAAATTATATCGATGTGTTTTTTAAAACGTACATATAGTGGTCGTTCGTTATGATTATGGTTACGCTTCCGCGACGTCACGCGTCGTTGCCAACCGGGTTAACGGGGTGTCACATGGTATGTCAATGTATTTTTTTTATACAATTATGTACAAAATTCAATGCTAATACTTGTAATTACTACAACCAGCTTTCGATTTATAATACAATATATGTTCAGGTTTATGTTCAAATGTTCGTTTATCATTTTTGTTGGTTTGAATTCAAATTAGTGTAAATTGCAAAACATGGTCCTTAAACTATACCCAAAGTGCATGTATAAGTTATTTAGGTTATATAAGTTTGGTTGTTAATGATATTCAAGCCGTTCAAAATATAAGATATAATTTATATCATTATCACTTACAAAATATATATCACATAACAGCTTGAGAAAATGCACTAACGGCTTGAGAAATTGAACTAACAGTTCGAGATTTGCAAAAACAGAATTTCTCAATTTAACTCTAGTGAATAATAAAACTTAGATTAAAATTAATCAAGTATTTATTTTATAAACGTAGGTTTTATATAATCATTTCATTTCCATTCCATTAACAATAACACCTAGGTTCAAATTAATTATGTAATTATTTTATAAACTTAGTTTATTTATAATACAATATATGTTTAGGTTTATGTACAAATGTTGTGTCACACCCCGTTATCCTGGTTGGCAACTAGGTGTGACGGTGCGGAAGCATAGACATAATCAAGTGAACGACCACTATATGGATGTTTTCGAAAAATACATTAATAAACTTCAGAATATGACATTGTTTTTACATACATAACCATAATGATATTAATAATGCAAATTAATCTATGATTTTTGAAAATGATGCGACTCCAAAATGAACGGAAGCCTTGAAATGTTTCCAATGCAGTGCACGTGCCTTAATTACCTGAAAATACACGCTAAAATACGTCAACAAAATTGTTGGTGAGCTCATAGGTTTACACGAATGAATGAATTGTATGGACAACAACAGTTGACTTTGAATTCATAAGCATAAATTTCATGTTATGTATTACAAATAACCATCATGCAACCAAAACTTTATTATGATTTTGCCCTATGTAGTATTCCCCGTTGTAATACCGTAATGTTAAATATATACGCACCCCTTAGCAGTTGGAGCGACCAAGCTATATGGAGGAAATTAATCACGATAGATCTTTTCATATGATATTCACGCTTAGATAAATGTAATTAATAGTTCATGATTTGAGGGCATGATGAAACCACATGTGTAATACATAATAGAAATAAAGCAGTTTCTGTGTCCATATGAAAATGTAGCATGTTTTTCTACCTCAAAACATAACAGTGTGAAAATAGGGGCTATGAAGACTCACCGTAAATTGATGGCAAAATGAGCGTAAAAACGTAGGTTTTGTTGATGACCTGAGATGAGAATTGAGGTGTTTAACCGAGTCCTAGATGATATGAGAGACTTAATAACTCCCATATATATATATGATAATATGTATGCATACGGTTTTTTTTATTTTTTAAATCACCCAACTTAACAAGTTCATAAATAAAAGTACTTAAAACGATAACTTTACATACATATATATATATATATATATATATATATATATATATATATATATATATATATATATATATATATATATATATATATATATATATATATATATATACATATATATATATATATAATTTTCCAGCTTTTTAAAGGCCTTTCAGCCTATTTTGTGGTTGTTTTTGACAAAGCTCCAAAACGATTTGGGCTTTGGTTTTCATAGTCATAAAACTACTATGTACATAGAATTTTTCAAGGTAAGAACGACTATTTTTCGAGGTGCTTTGGTTAGGAAAAGGCTTGTCGAAAACCTTATGTTTGCCATTTTTGAGCCGTTAAACTTTTAGGTTCCCAAATAATATTTGGGGGTTCTAAACTCCATATTAAATGATGAAAACCTCCAGATATTTAATTAAGACATAGACCTAACTTTTGAAACAAGAATCAACTTATTTCGTTAAGTTTTGAATTAGTTATGATTTTTCAAAGTCGATGTAATAATTCTCCCGAAAATCTGGATTTCATAACATTGAAACAACTTGTGATTCTTTTTGTTTATTCAAAAGCCACATGTATTAAAGGCAATGAAACACATGTATATAACTTGTTTTCATATTATTTATACTTACATTATGTGTTTATTTACTTATAAAGAGATTTGAAGAAACAAACTTTAAAACAAAACTAGTGATTTATAAACTTGAGTTTTTATAAATCTTCTTGTTGTTGGTGATTATATATATTATGCAAGACTTAAATAAACATAATTATAAGAAGTAATAAGTTAGAATTTACTTACTTTGAGGTATTAGAAGGATGCAAAGTACTAGAAGTTGAAATTCTTGAAAGATTGCACCAAAAAACCTTGAAATATTCCAAGAACAAAAAGTTGCAAAGTTTTTGCTTGTGGCTCTCCTTTTGGCTGATTTTTAGTGTGAGAAAGAAGAGAGAATTGTGTTTTGATGGTGTGAATAAAATGAAAGAGTTGAGTCTCTATTTATAGAGAAAAATTGGTCTTTCAAGTGGAGGTTGAGTATGAGTTTGGATGAAATGAAAGAGGATGGTGATAAAGATGTGATTTTGATGTGTTATGGAGTTATGTAATAAAAAATTGAAGTCAAAAGCTATATATGTACTACCTAGGCCAGATTTTTGAATATATTTTAGTGTATTTTTTTTGTATAAAAGTATTTAGAATGTATTCTTGTATTTCTCTTTTTATGTAAATTCATAAATACTCATGAATACATTAGTTTAATGAATTGTTTTAGTCTTGCATAATTAATGTTAAGTAAGTGTATTAAGGCATGATAAGTGTCACTAATCTTAATTTAATTACGTACTTATTTAAATTAATCTATCATATCGTAAATCGATAGGATTAATTAATTTGTCGTTTCATCGCACCGATGAAATTGTTTCTAATTGGATTTAATTTCCTTATGAACTTTGTTAATCACCTTGATTAACTGCTAATGACCACTTATTAGGTTATAACTTGCTAATAACTACTGATTTAGTTATAGTTTCTAAACTCGTTTTGTGCCGGATGTTATGGTCTCCCCCTGTTAAGGGAATTTCATCCCGAAATTAGCTTGCGTTCTCCGCTGCCTGGGTACGTGAGAACAAATGGGGGTATTTCTTCCAAAACTGATCTTCGCATTACCATGTAAAATCAGGGTCATATTTAGAGTTCCACCTGACCTTTATTAGAGGTATGTGGCTGTGCTTTAGCTTTTTAACTTCAGTCCATAATTTCTACAAGTTTCTCAATATAGTGAAGCTTGTCATCCAGTTGTAGTTCTTCCAAGGGTATGATGAGTGTTTCATCCGACAGGAACTTCTTCAGATTTGACACATGGAAGGTGTTGTGTACACTACTTAATTCTGGGGGTAGTTCAAGTCTATAAGCTACCGGACCAATTCTCTTGCAAATCTTGAATGGCCCGATATAACGAGGATTGAGCTTCCCTCGTTTTCCAAAACGAATTACACCCTTCCATGGTGAGACTTTCAAGATTACCTGATCTCCTTCTTGGAATTCCAGATCCTTCCTTCTAATATCTGCATAGCTTTTCTGCCGATCCCGTGCAATCTTTAATCGGTTCCGAATCTGTACTATCTTTTCGGTAGTCTCCTGAATGATCTCAGGACCGATGATTTGACTATCCCATACTTCAGCCCAATAAATCAGCGATCGACACTATCTCCCATAGAGCACCTTAAACGGAGCAACCTTAATGCTCGAGTGATAACTATTATTGTAGGAGAACTCGACTAACAACATATGTCTGTCCCAAATTTTTTCAAAGTCAATCACACACGCCTTTAGCATGTCTTCCAACGTTTGAATAGTTCTCTCGCTCTAACCATCCATTTGCGGGTGGTACACTGTGCTCATATCTAGGCGAGTACCCAACGCCTCTTGCAATGATTGCCTGAATCGTGACGTGAAACGACTGTGTCTACCTGATGTAATCGATACAGGAACTCCATGCCTTGAGACGAGTTCTTTGAGATAGAATCGGGTTAACTTATCCATCTTATCAGTCTCTTTGATTGGTAAGAAGTGTGCAGTCTTGGTGAGTCGTTCCACAATCACACAAATGGTGTCATAACCACCAGCAGTTTTTGGTAGCTTGGTTAAGAAGTTCATGGTTATTCTCTCCCACTTCCATTGTGGTAATTCCGGTTGTACCAATAGCCCTGATGAATAGTGATACATTTTATCTGATCCTTGGTGAATAGTGTATCTTGTCTTATGCCCTTCATCCATGACCAGCTTCCTCAACAACCCAAACTTCGGTAGCCAAATTCTATTCATGAAGTACCGGTATCCATCCGTTTTTGATTTCCAACTGTTTATCCATTCCTCTCAAGGCTTCATCCAGCAGGTTTTCCTCCTTGACTGCTTCGTCATGTGTCTCGCGGATCTGAGAGTTCCGGTTTGACTGTATAGTCATGACCAAAGCTCGGAGTCTCATAGGCTTAACCCGTTCATTTCGGCTTAGGGCATCAGCTACAACATTTTCCTTGCCCGGACGATAACGGATCTCGCAGTCGTAATCGCTAAGTAGCTTAACCCAGCGTCATTGCCTCATGATTAACTCCTTCTGGTTTAGAATATGTTGAAGGCTCTTATGATCTGTAAACACCATGCACTTTGTACTGTAAAGGTACTGCCTCCATATCTTGAGAGCAAATACCACAGCTCCAAGCTCCAAGTTCTGAGTCGTGTAGTTTAGCCCGTGAAACTTAAGTTGTCGCGATGCATAAACGATAACCTTATCCCTTTGCATTAACACACAACCCAATCCATTGTGTGAGGCATCGCAGTAAACCATGAAATTTTTTGTTCCTTCCGGTAAGGACAGAATAGGTGCACCACACAACCTTTGCTTTAACAGTCGGAATGTCGTATCCTGATCTTCACTCCAGTTGTACTTCACATTTTTCGATTCAATTCCGTTAGGGAACCAACTATCTTCGAGAAGTTTTCAATAAATCGCCTATAATAACCTGCAAGACCTAAGAACAGATGGATTTCCATGGGAGTTCTAGGAGTTGCCCAGTTCTTAATGGCCTCAATGGTCTATGGATCTACTTGTATTCCCTGGCTGTTGAACACATGCCTAAGGAATTTTACTTCTCGCAGCCAAAATTCACGTTTGGAAATTTTGGCGTATAGTTGTTCTTTCTCTAGAAGCTCCAAAATCAACTTCAGATGCTGCTCATGCTCCTCCTTGCTTCTGGAATAGATAAGAATGTCATCTATGCAGACAATAACGAATTTTTCTAGATAGGTTTTGCATACACGATTCATCAGATCCATGAATACTGCTGGTGCATTGGTCAAACCGAATGGCATCACATGAAACTCGTAATGACCATAACGAGTTCTGAAAGCCGTCTTCATAATATCTTCCTCCCGTACCTTAACCTGGTGGTATCCAGTAGAGCAATCTTTGAATAGAAGCTAGATCCTTGCAGTTGATCAAACTAGTCGTCAATTTCGAGGAGAGGGTATCTGTTCTAGATCGTCAGCTTGTTCAGCTCACGGTAGTCTATGCACATTCTAAAGGATCCGTCCTTCTTCTTTACAAACAAGGTCGGAGATCCTCAAGGTGAGCAATTGATCGAAAGAATCCTTTATCTAACAGCTCTTGCAGCTGATTGGATAATTCTTGCATCTCTAACGGGGCTAATTGGTAAGGTGCTTGTGCCACAGGTGCAACTCTAGGCACTAAGTCAATCTGAAATTCTACTTGCTTAGCTGGTGGAAGTCCAGGAAAGTCATCAGGAAAGACTTTTGGGTATTCACGAACCACCGGGATTTCTTCGAGTTACTTCTCCTTCGTCTCTTTATCCACCATTTGTACTAGAACTACTTGACAACCCATTCGAAGGCATTTCAGCGTTTTTAAACCAGAGACAACGATCAACTGGCGACTCTTTCTTTCTCCTTGGACTGTTAGGACTTTCTTTTTCTTAAGCGGTATTTGCACAACCTTTTTACCTCACAGGATTTTGTCATGATTGTCTGACAACCAATCCATACCAATAACTATGTCAAAGCTTTCGAGTTCGATAGGTATCAAGCCTATCTTAAAGGGATGATCTGCTAATTTTAGTGTGCACTTCTTACTTATAATATTTGTTTCAATCAGTTTTCCGTCGGCTAACTCTATGGTATAAGCATTGTCTATAGGGGAAAGTGTGGCATTTACTTTTTCACTAAACTTAGGAGATATAAATCTCATATCAGCCCCAGTATCAAACAGCACATAAGAATACATATCATTAAGAAGGAACGTACCCGTTACTACGTTGGGATATTGACGAGCATCACCGGCTCCCAACACAAAGGCTTTCCTTTGAGTTCCACCACCGTTCCTTAACTTTGGGCAGTCGTTCTTGAAGTGCCCTACAATCCCACATTCAAAGCAGCTAATCTGTGTGCCGCTGTTATTTCCATTGTTACTACTCTTACAATCCTTGATCAGATGACCAATCCGTCTACACTTCCCGCATGTGGTAGGACAGGGACCTACGTGATGGTAGGTGCATTGGTTACACAATGGTTTGTTACCGGTGTAACCACTTCTTGGCTCAGCCCCGGTAACGAATGCCTTGAGGGTTTTGGGATTTTTTGACTTTGAGCCCGAACCTTTCCCTGATTTGTTCTCCCACTTCCTCTTGTTCTCCCCTGCCTTGGCCTCCATTCATCTTTCCATTTGATCCATCAAATTATTCGCCATCCGAATGGTGCCTTGAATTATAGTTGGGTTGGAGGAGGTAACATTCCCTTAAATTTGAGGAGTGAGTCCCCAAATGTAGCGCTCAATACGCTTGTACACCGGAGTGACCATTTGTGGGCACAAAAGGGTTAACTCGTGGAAACGGTTAGTGTATCCAGCAACATCCGTACATGTTATCTTGTGATTCCAAAATTCAGATTCCCTCTTTTGTAGTTTGTTTTTGGGGCAATACTCATCCGTCATCATTTGTTTCAACTAAGTCCAGGCGAGTTGGTAAGTCATGTCGATTCCAACTCATTGGACATACGAGTTCCACCTATTCAGTGCGCTATCCTGTAGAGTGTGAGTAGCAAACGTGACCTTTACATCCTCGTTACAGCCGCTAACACGAAACATAGACTCAAGTTTCTCGAACCAGTGAACTAGTCCGACCGCGCCTTTTGTCCCGTTAAAGTATCAAAGGCTTACAACTTAGAAATTCCTTTAATACCACACCCCTTTTGGCTGGTGTCGGTACCTCCCGTAGTGCGGCATGCTCCTCCGTCACCGTTTGCAGTGTTGTTTCGGTTGGTCTCATAGGTGGCTATAGCAGCTGCCACTCGTTGAGCAATGAGTTGCTCGATCTCAGCTGTGCTCATGGATTTATTTGGCGGCATTATCTTAAAGTTTAAAGAAAGAACATAGTGTGAGAGGTCGAGTCTAAAGGTTCGAATCTTCTTAAGACAAATAGTTCTATAACATCAAACACATATTCATAATTAAACTTAAATTTTCATTAGCACTTGATATAATTTGTTACATGGGGGTCAAGTTTTACCCAAAATATTTCAAGTCCTATCATAACTAGACATACATTGACTGCAATAAATAGTACAATATTAAAAACGGCACTAGGTGTGGGAGTGATCAAAGGTCACTCCTCGCTCGAAGGCGTTGAGGCGTTGCGTCAGTGCCTCATTACGTGCCTCGTACTCGGCCACTCGCTGACGGAGTTTGTCTAGCTAGTCTTGTTGGATCGAGAAAGCGTGTTGGTTTGCCTAGTAGATATTCGTGTTTTGCATCTCCTCACGCTCTATCCTTGAGGTGATCTCTCCGATTTCCTGGTTAAGCAGCCTGATCTGGAGATCGAGCCGGGTGGCTCTTGCCACTAGTAGAGGCACTGTCTGGTCTACGGGCTGCTAGGTTAGTGGTGGGGTCGGTGCGGAGGATGGTCCTCCGACCTCGAACTGGGAGGGGATTCCCTCCTCTCGCCTCCACTCTTGGAGGGTCTCGGGCATCCAGTACCATCTACCAGCGTCTGCCCGTTGCTGCTGTGGTGGGATTGACGGAGGAGTCGGGATTGGGATAAACTCCCGTCTCGGCATGATTACCCACTTTCCGGGAGTGAACTTCATGAGTGGACGGTTGGGGTGGGGGCGGTAATGTAACAGCCCGTAATTTAGTAAATATAAATTACAGCATCAAACCTTGGGTATTTAAATGATTTTCACTAAAATATTGTTAATTAACTGAAAACATGCATTATAAATGGTTAATTATATTAACTTATAATTAATTATGAAAACTTGCCCAAATTAGCTGAAATAAATTTAATAATTAAATTTAGCTAATTGACAAATTAAAGACTTGAAAATGAGAAAAATGGACTAAAATGAATAAACTTAGTCTAAAAAGATAATTCTAGCAAAACTAGAACCTCCTTACTATTATTTGCATCTGAAAATGCAAATCAGATTCATTAAGAGTAAAAATGGTCAATTTCTGAAATTTAGTAGAAAATCAGATTTTTCTCTATTTACTATAAATAGAGTATAATCCCTCCTTGAACTTGTTTAGCAAAATTCAGAATTTCCCATTGAGACTCTCTCTCTACAAATCCGACTTCTCTCTAACTTTTCTCCTAATCGGCTCAACGAAATCTCGAGATTTATACGTCATCGTATAGATATCGTTGAGCTCTACCATAATCTGCCATTGCATGTTTGATTTTGTTCTGATTTGAGGTAAGTTCGACCCCTTTTGCTCTCTTTGGTTCCGGTTTTGAGATGAAATTCGAATTTGCTTAATTCTTCTTCATTCAAAGCTGATTTGCTCTCGTTTAGGACTTCTTTTTGTTTGGAAAAGGTCTATAATCATCCAAACTCGTATGCTATAGCTTGGACAAAGGTTAGTTACGATTTCTCCCTTATTTAAGCTCGATTTTAGTTGCTGCTGTATTTTGAATATAAAGACCCGAAACATTGATGTTGGATATGTAATAAACTCGAAAATGTGTTAAAAATGAACCTATAACGAACCTATTTGAACTAGAAATGCATGCTTAAATGATGAACAAGAAGAACTAATTCGAGAGAAACTTGAACAAATTCGAATTCATCATTAGATTAGATTCAAAATTGATTAAATTAATGACTTTTGGTATGCAAAAGGGTCTAAATTCGAAATCCCCTAAATTAGAACCCTAAATTCGAATTTAACCCACCCAAATTCAAATTTGTCTACTTAAATTCGAATCTCCCTAAATTTGAACCCCAAATTCGAAGCTAAGTATGTTCGGGAGGCATTAAATTGTAAATCAGATCAAGTTCTTGATCGGCCTTATGTTTTGTGCATGATTTTAAATTGAAAAGCAACTCATATTGTGATCACTATGAAATTCACAAGTTTTCTAGATCCATGACCATTTTTTCAATTAATTAAGCAAGCACTATATGAAATCTCGACTTTGGGACTAAACTTAAAACATGAAAACATTTGTTATAATGTTATGAACCCTTAGAAATTGTACAACATGATTTGCTTTGCTAATACTATGGTTGGCTTTGTATTAAGGCCATACCTCTGTAAATTAAATGAATCTATAAGTAATCTGATAAGAACTGAAGGTATAGACCTAAAGGTATTCCTGTTGATTTACTTGACCAATGATACGAATAGGCTCACTCTGGGACATTAGGAACTACCACAGACTCGACAACAAGACATGATAATAACCTAATAATATAATTAGGGTTATATAGATCATGTTATAAACTTGACATTAATATGCAAGACTTGAAACTGAACTGCAGGAACCAGCAGGTTTGACAGAGTAAATTGGACGGCTTAATTCGTTAAGCACTAATTGACTAAGTTACATTGCTCAGGACTACTGTGAGTGCCAGATTACATTAAGTACATGCATATGTTTCAATACTTATTGGTGATTTTGATATTGTTGAAATTAGATATCTGATTTGCCTTGGACTGCATGTTCACTTTTACTTTTGATGTAAATACTTTACATGTTTGCTGATTACTTATAGTTGATACATTTGCATCTGCATACTGCATTTACTGTTTGGATCGAATGTGAGATCTCCATTCACAAGAAGGAATTATGCAGATTCTATTCCTATTTGATCGTTTCCATACGTTTCCCATAGGGCTTCGGCCTTACACACGGGAATACAGATTGGGATGATCTCCCAAATCTTTTGCCGTCTCTAACGTGTTGACATGATGACATGAGCTGATAGTATTATATATGTGTGGAAACTAATGGAACTCTGTTAACTCACTAAGGAATGTTAGCTTAATCTGTCATGACAACTTTCTTTACAGGAAAAGCTGATAAGGGCAAGACCATAGCAGGTAGATCGTCGCAGGCTAAGTGAACCTGGATACTTGATGATTGCAGACTTTTAGACCTATTGCTGATGCCTATTTTTGTAAAGATTATTGCGGTCTCGGGTAGCTTGTTGAATCTTCCGCACACTGATTGAAGATTTTAGAAGCTAGATTAGACCACCATCATATATTTATATATTTTGTAATTAAGTATCTTAAAGCAACTTGAATCAGGTATTTGGACCTGTGGTATCAGACAATAGTAATATTTATTACTTAATGAAATGTATTTTAAGAAATTATGACATGTACTGTTTGTGGTAACTTGGATGTTACAAAGTTGGAGAGCAGCAGTTTAATCATCGGATTGGCCACCCGATACTTAAACTACTGGTATTTGAATTCCCGAACAAGTCACCGAGGCCTAGGGTAACCTAATTAGTAAAGAACTACCCACACAACTTGACCTAAGATAGGCAATTGATGGCTGATAGGATGGGGAAGGACTGACTGCTTGATACTGACTTGACCATGTGTCAGCTTGACTGGCTGCTTTCATGATAATGTAATTATATGTGATATCTAACGTAGGCATTATGATACGCATTGTGCTTATTTGAATCAGGAAATAATAATTATTTCCTTTATACTTTCAGCCAATGGCTGATAAGAAACCGACAGTTGCTGGTACTTCGATTGTTGGTAAAGCTGCAGATGCAGCGGCTGATCAACATATGGTTTCTGTTCATGTAGAAGACTTAGGCACTGACCCTGAAAATACTGCTAACGACTCAAGTAGTACTGCCACGCCTGTGCCTACTCAGCAGGCTCAATTAATTGATGTCGTTCACAAGCTGAATGAGGATAATCGTAGGCAAATGCAGCTTATGATGGATATGAATCGTCTATAGACTGATATGTTGGTTGCAGACGGATTTAAGGAAATTACGGACTTGCTTATTAAAGGAAAAGTGGTTGTGCAAACTGACGAGGAAAACCATCGTGAAATTGACTTTAGGCACCGTGAGGAAGAACTTTGGTTACGAGAACTTAAGTTACAGGAACTGCATTTGTTAAACGCCAAATGGAGAAAACTCTACTATCCTTTCAGCAAGGTATAAGGTCCGTGACAGACTATGAGCTGGAATTCACCACTGTCTCATTATTATCTGATCATCCTGTCGATACAGATGAAAGGCGAAGGGATCTATTTGTGGATGGTTTGGATAGACAAATACGGAAGTTTGTGAAATCCGGTAGACCGAGAAGTTATATAGAAGCGGTTGAAATTGCTAGGGTTGGTGAGCTTGAAATTTATCCTTAGCGAGCATGTCCTTTTATTTCTAAATCTAGTAAGAAAGAAAAATCTGATAAATCTGAAAAGGATAAGATGGAAAATAACAATGAAAGTTCAAGGAAAGAAGGTAAGCAGTCTTCTAAGAAGGCTAAATCATATGCCGTGACCTCAACGCCACGGTCTGCTTGTCCTCGCTGCAAGCAAATTCATGAAGGAAAATGTGATCCTGCATTTGTCAAGTGCTACTGCTATAGACAGAATGGTCATGACAGGTCGGAATGTCCCAAGCGCGGTGAGGCTTGCCGTAATTGCGTCACTGTGGGGCACCATGCTAATGATTGTACCCGTCCCCGATTTGTTCCTCCGTCTGCATCTTCACCCCAGCAATCGGTCAAGTATTCTTCTGCTCCGAGGAATCAACCAAGGTCCTTTCAGATGACAGCCGAAGAGGCAAAAGAAACTGTTGATGTCGTCACCGGTACATTTCTTATCAACTATATACCTGCTTTAATCCTATTTGACTCTGGCTCTAATCAGTCATTTGTTTCCGAAAAGTTTGCTAATCAGTTTGATTTTGCTCTGATAATGTTATATGTACCTTTAGACATAGAAACTGCTAGCTCAAGCTTTGTGTCTGTAAATACACTCTTTCATTCTTGTAAACTTCTAATTGATGACCTCTCCTCGGACATTGACTTGATACCGATGCGGGTTAGAGAGTTTGACGTTATTAAAGGAATGGACTGGCTCATGATGAATAATGCTGAAATCCTTTGTGCTAAGAGGATAATTAGAATAAGAACCCCCGAAGGAAGTGAGCGTTATGTTTATGGTGATAGAAAAACTCGAGATTTAGGTCTCATTTCTGTAATGAAAGCCCAAAAGTGCCTAACCAAAGTTTGTTCCGCTTATTTGGCATACGCCATAGATGCTAAGGAAGTTAAAAAGACCGTGTCTGACGTGCCTGTAGTTCAAGAATTCCCTGATGTATTCCCGGATGACATCTCTGGATTGCCACCAAATCGAAAAATTGAATTCCATATCGATCTTGTACCGGGTGCAGCTCCAATCGCAAAAGCTCCTTATCGACTTGCTCCTAATGAAATGAAGGAGATGATGAGCTAGTTACAGGAATTACTGGAAAAAGGGTTTATCCGTCCGAGTACTTCTCCTTGGGGTGCTCCGGTTCTATTTGTTAAGAAAAAGGATGGTACCTTTCGCATGTGTATCGATTAGCGGGAGCTAAATAAAGTAACTATTAAGAATGGATACCCACTGCCTAGAATTGACGACTTGTTTGATCAACTACAAGGGGCTAGCTATTTCTCGAAGATTGATCTCCGATCTGGATATCATCAGCTCAAGGTATTTGAATCTAACGTTCCGAAAACTGCATTTCGCACTCGTTATGGCCATTTTGAATTCCTAGTAATGTCGTTCGATCTCACAAATGCCCCGGCCGCATTAATGGACCTCATGAATAGGGTATGTAGACCAATGTTGGACAAATCAGTTATAGTCTTCATTGATGACATTTTGATTTACTCTAAGTCTGAATCTGACCATGCGATGCATTTATGAGAATTGCTAGAATTGTTACGTAAAGAGCGACTCTACGCAAAATTCTCCAAATCTGAATTCTGGTTACGCCAGGTGCAATTTTTGGGACACGTTGTCTCAGGTGATGGAATTGCCGTGGATCCCTCGAAAGTAGATGCGGTTCAGAAATGGGAAGCACCGAAAAACGTATCTGAAATTCGATGTTTCTTGGGATTAGCGGGTTATTACCGAAGATTTATCCGTGATTTCTCCAAGATTGCGGTACCTTTAACTAGCCTGACAAAGAAAGAAGTTAAGTTTGAATGGAATGAATCTCAAGAACGAGCCTTTGAGACTCTGAAGCGTAAGCTAATTGAAGCACCGATTCTGGCCTTACCTGAGGGTAATGACGATTTTGTAGTCTATAGTGATGCTTCAAAGATGGGATTAGGCTGTGTGCTGATGCAACGGGATAAAGTAATTGCCTACGCATCAAGGCAACTAAAGGCGCATGAAAAAAATTATCCGACGCATGATTTGGAGCTTGCAGCCGTAACCTTTGCATTAAAGATTTGGCGGCATTATTTGTATAGGACAAGATGCAAATTATATACAGATCATAAAAGTCTGAAGTATATATTTGACCAGAAAGAACTAAATATGCGACAAAGGCGATCCATGGAATTGATTAAAGACTATGACTGTGAGATCCTCTACCATCCAGGTAAAGCAAACATAGTAGTAGATGCCTTAAGCCGCAAATCCGGACAAAACCATTATATCCGATGTTATGCCTTGACTTCTGTCGTTCCGGAGTCTGCTCTGCCTGAGTTGATAGTTGCCGCTCAAACCGAAGCCATTCGGGATAAGAACCTGAAATCCGAACGCATGGTCAATTATGTGACGAAACTGACTCTTGACAATCGTGGTCTTAGACAGTTCATGGATAGAATATGGGTTCCCAGATTAGGAGGTGTTCGTGGTTAGATTCTGTCGGAGGCTCAAATTTTGAAATTTGCGATACATCCTGCTTCTACTGAAATGTATCAAGATTTGAGAACAGAATATTGGTGGCCTGGAATGAAGAATGATGTAGGTCGATATGTAGAAAATTGCATGACTTGCTTACAAGTCAAATCTGAACATCAGAAGCCATATGTGTAACTACAACCATTGCCAATCCCGGAATGGAAGTGGGACCATATACCCATGGACTTTGTGACGAAGCTGCCCAGGACTAAACGGAATCATCACTCTATATGGGTAATAGTAGATCGACTCACTAAGTCAGCACATTTTCTTCCCATACGTGAAGATGAACGCCTTGAAAAGTTAGCTTAATTGTACATGAAAGAAATCGTGACTAGACATGGTGTTCCATTCTCTATTGTATCTGACCGTGACAGCAGATTTACTTCTCGCTTTTGGAAGGCCTTTCAAAATGAACTAGGTACTGAACTCAAGATGAACACCGCTTATCATCCAGAAACTGACGGGCAAAGTGAGAGAACGATTTTGACTTTAGAAGATACGCTACGCGCCTGTGTAATTGATCTCGGTGCAAATTGGGATACTCACCTTCCGTTTGTAGAATTCGCTTACAACAATAGTTACCACTCGACTATTGGCATGCCTCCATATCAGCTTTTGTACGGACGATGATGCCGAACTCCAACTTGTTGGATGGAAACAGGTGAACGTCCGATCTCAGGACTAGCCATTTTGCAAGAAGCCCACGACCAGCTACAATTGATTTGACAGCGGATACAGATCTCTCAAGACAGACAAAAGAAGTATCATGATCGAAGGCGTAAACCAATTGTGTTTGAGGTTGGTGATAAAGTGTTGTTGAAAGTCTCGCCAAGAAAAGGGATAGTATGGTTCGGCAAACGGGGGAAGTTGAGCCCTCGATTTGTTGGTCCTTGCGAAATTCTCGAACGTGTAGGATTGCAAGCCTACTGATTAAGATTGCCTGCAGAAATGTCTGGGATACATGACGTATTTCACGTTAGTAATCTTCATATGTGCTTGATTGACACTGAAGCTGTGATTTCTTGGAAGGATGTGCAAATTGATGAACAGCTGCGATACGAGGAAGAGCCCGAGCGTATAGTCGATCGAAAGAATTCGAAGTTGCGCAACAAGGAAATTCCAATGGTGTTACTCCAATGGAAATACCATAAAGGATCTGCGCAAACATGGGAGCGAGAAGACGAGATTAGGCAAAAATATTCAAAGTTATTCCTGTCTTAGTCGATTCCGAGGACGGAATCAATTTAACGGGGGAAGTTTGTAACAGCCCGTAATTTATTAAATATAAATTACAGCATCAAACCATGGGTTTTTAAATTATTTTGACTAAAATATTGTTAATTAACTGAAAACATGCATTATAAATGGTTAATTATATTAAGTTATAATTAATTATGAAAACTTGCCCAAATTAGGTGAAATAAATTTAATAATTAAATTTAGTTAATTGACAAATTAAAAACTTAAAAATGACAAAAATAGACTCAAATGAATAAAATTAGTCTAAAAATATAATTCTAGCAAAACTAGAACCTCCTTACTATTATTTACATCTGAAAATGCAAATCAGATTCATTAAAAGTAAAAATGGTCAATTTCTGAAATTTAGTAGAAAATCAGATTTTTCTCTATTTACTATAAATAGAGCATAATCCCTCCTTGAACTTGTTTAGCAAAATTCAGAATTTTCTTTTGAAACTCTCTCTCTAAAAATACGACTTCTCTCTAACTTTTCTCCTAATCGGCTCAATGAAAACTCGTGATTTATACGTCATCGGATAGATATCGTTGAGCTCTACCATAATCTACCATTGCATGTTTGATTTTGTTCTGATTTGAGGTAAGTTCGCCCCCTTTTTCTCTCTTTGGTTCCGGTTTTGAGATGAAATTCGAATTTGCTCAATTCTTCTTCATTCAAAGCTGATTTGCTCTCGTTTAGGACTTGATTTTGTTTGGAAAACGTCTATAATCATCCAAACTCGTATGCTATAGCTTGGACAAAGGTTGGTGACGATTTCTCCCTTATTTAAGCTCGATTTTAGTTGCTGTTGTATTTTGAATATAAAGACCCGAAACATTGATGTTGGATATGTAATAAACTCGAAAATGTGTTAAAAATGAACCTGTAATGAACCTATAAATGTTCCTAGACGTTTTAGGAAATTTGAACTAGAAATGCATGCTTAAACGATGAACAAGAAGAACAAATTCGAGAGAAACTTGAACAAATTTGAATTCATCATCAGGTTAGATTCGAAATTGATTAAATTAATGACTTTTGGTATGCAAAAGGGACTAAATTCGAAATCCCCTAAATTAGAACCTTAAATTCGAATTTAACCCCCCTAAATTCGAATTTGTCTACTTAAATTTGAATTTAACCCCCCAATATTCGAATTTGTCTACTTAAGTTCTAATCTCCCTAAATTTGAACCACAAATTCGAAGCTAACTATGTTCGGGAGGCATTACATTGTAAATCAGATCAAGTTCTTGATCGGCCTTATGTTTTGTGCATGATTTGAAATTGAAAAGCAACTCATATTGTGATCACAATAAAATTCACAAGTTTTCTAGATTCATGACCATTTTATGTTCAATTAGTTAAGCAAGCACTATATGAACTCTCGACTTTGGGACTAAACTTAAAACATGAAAACATTTGTTATAATGTTACGAACCCTTAGAAATTGTACAACATGATTTGCTTTGCTAATACTATGGTTGTCTTTGTATTAAGGCCATACCTCTATAAATCAAATGAATCTATAAGTAATCTGATAAGAAATGAAGGTTATACTCTGGTATAGACCTAAAGGAGTTCCTTTTGATTTACTTGACCAATGATACGAATAGGCTCACTCTGGGACATTAGGAACTACCACAGACTCGACAACAAGACATGATAATAACCTAATAATATAATTAGGGTTATATAGATCATGTTATAAACTTGACATTAATATGCCAGACTTGAAACTGAACTGCAGGAACCAGCCGGTTTGACAGAGTAAATTGGACGGCTTAATTCGTTAAGCACTAATTGACTAAGTTACATTGCTCAGGACTACTGTTAGTGACAGATTACATTAAGTACATGCATATGTTTCAATACTTATTGGTGATTGTTACTGAATTGTATGGAAACATCTGCTATTGCTGCCTGTTTCTTGAATACTTTATTGTATGATGGGAACTTACTTTTGACATTGTTGAAATTAGATATCTGATATGCCTTGCACTGCATGTTCCGTTTTACTTTCTATGAAAATACTTAACATGCTTGCTGATTGCTTGTTGTTGATACATTTGCATCTGCATACTGCATTTCCTGTTCTGACCGAATGTGAGATCTCCATTCACAGGAAGGAATTCTGCAGATTCCTTTCCTATTTGATCGTTTCCATACGTTTCCCGTAGGGCTTCAGCCTTACACACGGGAATACAGATTGGGCTGATCTCCCTAATCTTTTGTCGTCTCTGACGTGTTGACTTGACGACATGAGCTGATAGTATTATATATATGTGTGGAAACTAATGGAACTCTGTTAACTCACTAAGCAATGTTAGCTTACTCTGTCATGACAACTTTCTTTACAGGAAAAGCTGATAAGGGCAAGACCATAGCAGGTCGTTCGTCCCGGGCTAAGTGAACCTGGATACTTGATGATTGCAGACTTTTGGACCTATTGCTGATGCCTATTTTGTAAAGATTATTGCGGTGTCGGGTAGCTTGTTCAATCTTCTGCACTCTGATTGAAGATTTTAGAAGCTAGATTAGACCACCATCATATCTTTTTATATTTTGTAATTAAGTATCTTAAAGCAACTTGAATCAGGTATTTGGACCTGTGGTATCAGACAATAGTAATATTTATTATTTAATGAAATGTTTTATAAGAAATTATGACGTGTACTGTTTGTGGTAACTTGGGTGTTACAGGTAAGTTCGTTGAGATGGGACCGAAGGGTGGTATGAGATGTAGGAGGGAGCCACCGGGGATGGTGGGTGTAACATCCTAATATTAATATTATTGTATTTGAGGTTTATTAGTTTAAATTTGTAATTTAAAATAATTAAGTTGAAGCGAGGTGTGACGAGTGCAAATCCAGTCCCATTTTTAGTTAATTACAAAAATATTTTTCTGAGAATCGGTAAGTTCTTAAATGTCGCTATAGTCTAGATTTCTAATACAAGCTAGTTCACTATAACCAAGGCTCTGATACACGATTAGAAGAGTTATAATAATGCAAATAAATATCTGCTAGTTGATGAAAATATTACGACTCCATAATATGCGGAAGCCTTATGTTGCTTTCGATGAATGCGCATATCTTAATTATCTGGAAATACATGCTAAAATACGTCAAGAAATTGTTTATGAATTATAGGTTTACATGAAAAGACAAATTGAATGGACATTAACAGATATGTTGAATTTATAAAAACATAACTTCCATGTATGTATTACATAAAACATCATGTAACCGAAGCTTAATTAAATGAGTTTGCCCTATGCAGTATCCCCGACTGTAATACCGTGTGGTAAATATATATATGCATTCCACTGTTAGCTGGTAGACTAATCTGAATGGGGGACATGACTCCCGATAGATCTATCCACAATATATTCGCGTTTACAAGTAAATGTAACTAACGGTTCATGATATGAGGGTTGAAGGATCCACACCAAACACATGTGTAATACATATAAGAAATAAATATTGATGTTGGATATGTAATAAACTCGAAAATGTGTTAAAAATGAACCTATAACGAACCTATAAATGTTCCTAGACGTTTTAGGAAATTTGAACTAGAAATGCATGCTTAAACGATGAACAAGAAGAACAAATTCGAGAGAAACTTGAACAAATTCGAATTCATCATCAGGTTAGATTCGAAATTGATTAAATTAATGACTTTTGGTATGCAAAAGGGACTAAATTCGAAATCCCCTAAATTAGAACCTTAAATTCGAATTTAACCCCCCTAAATTCGAATTTATCTACTTAAATTCGAATTTAACCCCCCTATATTCGAATTTGTCTACTTAAGTTCTAATCTCCCTAAATTTGAACCCCAAATTCGAAGCTAACTATGTTCGGGATGGATTACATTGTAAATCAGATCAAGTTCTTGATCGGCCTTATGTTTTGTGCATGATTTTAAATTGAAAAGCAACTCATATTGTGATTACTATAAAATTCACAAGTTTTCTAGATTCATGACCATTTTATGTTCAATTAATTAAGCAAGCACTATATGAACTCTCGACTTTGGGACTAAACTTAAAACATGAAAACATTTGTTATAATGTTATGAACCCTTAGAAATTGTACAACATGATTTGCTTTGCTAATACTATGGTTGGCTTTTTATTAAGGCCATACCTCTGTAAATTAAATGAATCTATAAGTAATCTGACAAGAACTGAAGGTATAGACCTAAAGGAGTTCCTATTGATTGACTTGACCGATGATACGAATAGGCTCACTCTGGGACATTATGAACTACCACAGACTCGACAACAAGACATGATAGTAACCTAATAATATAATTAGGGTTATATAGATCATGTTATAAAGTTGACATTAATATGTCAGACTTGGAACTGAACTGCAGGAACCAGCCGGTTTGACAGAGTAAATTGGACGGCTTAATTCGTTAAGCACTAATTGACTAAGTTACATTGCTCAGGACTACTGTGAGTTGCATATTACATTTAGTACATGCATATGTTTCAATACTTATTGGTGATTTTGATATTGTTGAAATTAGATATCTGATTTGCCTTGGACTGCATGTTCACTTTTACTTTTGATGTAAATACTTTACATGCTTGCTGATTACTTGTTGTTGATACATTTGCATCTGCATACTGCATTTAGTGTTCTGACCGAATGTGAGATCTCCATTCACAGGAAGGAATTATGCAGATTCCATTCCTATTTGATCGTTTCCATACGTTTCCCGTAGGGCTTCGGCCTTACACACGGGAATATAGATTGGGATGATCTCACAAATCTTTTGCCGTCTCTGACATGTTGACATGACGACATGAGCTGATAGTATTATATATGTGTGGAAACTAATGGAACTCTATTTACTCACTAAGCAATGTTAGCTTAATCTGTCATGACAACTTTCTTTACAGGAAAAGCTGATAAGGGCAAGACCATAGCAGGTAGATCGTCCCAGGCTAAGTGAACCTGGATACTTGATGATTGCAGACTTTTGGACCTATTGCTGATGCCTATTTTTTTAAAGATTATTGCAGTCTCGGGTAGCTTGTTGAATCTTCCGCACACTGATTGAAGATTTTAGAAGCTAGATTAGACCACCATCATATATTTATATATTTTGTAATTAAGTATCTTAAAGCAACTTGAATCAGGTATTTAGACCTGTGGTATCAGACAATGGTAATATTATTACTTAATGAAATGTATTTTAAGAAATTATGACGTGTACTGTTTGTGGTAACTTGGGTGTTACTAAGTTGGTATCAGAGCAGCAGTTTAATCATCGGATTGGCCACCCGATACTTAAACTACTGGTATCTGAATTCCCGAACAAGTCACCGAGGCCTAGGGTAACCTAATTAGTAAAGGACTACCCACACAACTTGACCTAAGATAGGCAATTGATGACTGATAGGATGAGGAAGGACTGACTGCTTGATATTGACTTGACTTTGTGTCAGCTTGACTGGCTGCTTTCATGATAATGTAATTATATGTGATTATCTAACGTAGGCATTATGATACGCATTGTGCTTATTTGAATCAGTAAATAATAATTATTTCCTTTATACTTTCAGCCAATGGCTGATAAGAATCCGACAGTTGCTGGTACTTCGATTGTTGGTAAAGCTGCAGATGCAGCGGCTGATCAACATAAGGATTCTGTTCATGTAGAAGACTTAGGCACTGACCCTGAAAATACTGCTAATGACTCAAGTAGTACTGCCACGCCTGTGCCTACTCAGCAGGCTCAATTAATTGATCTCGTTCACAAGCTGAATGAGGATAATCGTAGGCAAATGCAGCTTATGATGGATAGGAATCGTCTATAGACTGATATGTCGGTTGAAGACGGATTTATGGAAATTACGGACTTGCTTATTAAAGGAAAAGCGGTTGTGCAAACTGACGAGGAAAACCAGCGTGAAATTGACTTTAGGCACCGTGAGGAAGAACTTTTGTTACGAGAACTTAAGTTACAAGAACTGGAAATGAAGCATAGGGAGGAGATGTTAGCAAAGCCCAAGAAAGACCGAAAGAGGAAACATAGGCATGTGTCCTCTGATGAAAGCGAGACTGACTCCTCCGACCATCATGTTAAGGTGGGACGAGAGTGTTCATTTGTTACTTTTAAGAAATGTGGGGCTCGTACGTTTGCTGGGACATCAGACCCAGTAAAAGCAATGGACTGGGTTGCCAATGTTGAGAAAGCGTTTAAACTCTCCAAGTGTAATGAAGAAGACAAGGTTACGTTTGCAACGGGAATGCTGGAGGATGGAGCAGGAAGATGGTGGAAGTCCATTACGAATCCTATGTCTGATGCAATGGAGAAATCTATTACTTGGGAACAATTCAAAATCCATCTGAAAGAGAAATACTGCCCCCAGGATGTTAAACGCCAAATGGAGAAAACTATACTATCCTTTCAGCAAGGTATAAGGTCCGTGACAGACTATGAGCTGGAATTCACCACTCTCTCATTATTATCTGATCATCCTGTCGATACAGATGAAAGGAGAAGGGATCTATTTGTGGATGGTTTGGATAGACAAATACGGAAGTTTGTGAAATCCGGTAGACCAAGAAGTTACATAGAAGCGGTTGAAATTGCTAGGGTTGGTGAGCTTGAAATTTATCCTGAGCGAGCATGTCCTTTTATTGCTAAATCTAGTAAGAAAGAAAAATCTGAGAAATCTGAGAAGGATAAGATGGAAAATAACAATGAAAGTTCAAGGAAAGGAGGTAAGCAGTCTTCTAAGAAGGCTAAATCATATGCCGTGACCTCAACGCCACGGTCTGCTAGTCCTCGCTGCAAGCAAATTCATGAAGGAAAATGTGATCCTGCATTTGTCAAGTGCTACTACTATAGACAGAATTGTCATGACAGGTCGGAATGTCCCAAGCGCGGTGAGGCTTGCCGTAATTGCATCACTGTGGGGCACCATGCTAAAGATTGTACCCGTCCCCGATTTGGTCCTCCGTCTGCATCTTCACCCCAGCAATCGGTCAAGGGTTCTTCTGCTCCGAGGAATCAACCAAGGTCCTTTCAGATGACAGCCGAAGAGGCAAAAGAAACTGCTGATGTCGTCACCGGTACATTTCTTATCAACTATATACCTGCTTTAATCCTATTTGACTCTGGCTCTAATCTGTCATTTGTTTCCGAAAAGTTTGCTAATCAGTTTGATTTTGCTCCGATAATGTTATCTGTACCTTTAGACATAGAAACTGCTAGCTCAAGCTTTGTGTCTGTAAATACACTCTTTTGTTCTTGTAAAATTGTAATTGATGACCTCTCCTCGGACATTGACTTGATACCGATGCGGGTTAGAGAGTTTGACGTTATTATAGGAATGGACTGGCTCATGATGAATAATGCTGAAATCCTTTGTGCTAAGAGGATAATTATAATAAGAACCCCCGAAGGAAGTGAGCGTTATGTTTATGGTGATAGAAAAACTCGAGATTTAGGTCTCATTTCTGTAATGAAAGCCCAAAAGTGCCTAACCAAAGGTTGTTCCGCTTATTTGGCATACGCCATAGATGCAAAGGAAGTTAAAAAGACCGTGTCTGACGTGCCTGTAGTTCAGGAATTCCCTGATGTATTCCCGGATGACATCTCTGGATTGCCACCAAATCGACAAATTGAATTCCATATCGATCTTGTACCGGGTGCAGCTCCAATCGCAAAAGCTCCTTATCGACTTGCTCCTAATGAAATGAAGGAGATGATGAGATAGTTTCAGGAATTACTGGAAAAAGGGTTTATCCGTCCGAGTACTTCTCCTTGGAGTGCTCCGGTTCTATTTGTTAAGAAAAAGGATGGTACCTTTCGCATGTGTATCGATTAGCGGGAGCTAAATAAAGTAACTATTTAGAACGGATACCCACTGCCTAGAATTGACGACTTGTTTGATCAACTACAAGGGGCTAGCTATTTCTCGAAGATTGATCTCCGATCTGGATATCATCAGCTCAAGGTATTTGAATCTAACGTTCCGAAAACTGCATTTCGCACTCGTTATGGCCATTTTAGATTCCTAGTAATGCCGTTCGATCTCACAAATGCCCCGGCCGCATTAATGGACCTCATGAATAGGGTATGTAGACCAATGTTGGACAAATCAGTTATAGTCTTCATTGATGACATTTTGATTTACTCTAAGTCTGAATCTGACCATGCGATGCATTTATGAGAATTGCTAGAATTGTTACGTAAAGAGCGACTCTACGCAAAATTCTCCAAATGTGAATTCTGGTTACTCCAGGTGCAATTTTTGGGACGCGTTGTCTCAGGTGATGGAATTGCCGTGGATCCCTCGAAAGTAGATGCGGTTCAGAAATGGGAAGCACCGAAAAACGTATCTGAAATTCGAAGTTTCTTGGGATTAGCGGGTTATTACCGAAGATTTATCCGTGATTTCTCCAAGATTGCGGTACCTTTAACTAGCCTGACAAAGAAAGAAGTTAAGTTTGAATGGAATGAATCTCAAGAACGAGCCTTTGAGACTCTGAAGCGTAAGCTAATTGAAGCACCGATTCTGGCCTTACCTGAGGGTAATGACGATTTTGTAGTCTATAGTGATGCTTCAAAAATGGGATTAGGCTGTGTGATGATGCAACGGGATAAAGTAATTGCCTACGCCTCAAGGCAACTAAAGGCGCATGAAAAAAATTATCCGATGCATCATTTGGAGCTTGCAGCCGTAACCTTTGCATTAAAGATTTGGCGGCATTATTTGTATAGGACTAGATGCAAATTATATACAGATCACAAAAGTCTGAAGTATATATTTGACCAGAAAGAACTGAATATGCGACAAAGGCGATCCATGGAATTGATTAAAGACTATGACTGTGAGATCCTCTACCATCCAGGTAAAGCAAACATAGTAGTAGATGCCTTAAGCCGCAAATCCGGACAAAACCATTATATCCGATGTTATGCCTTGACTTCTGTCGTTTTGGAGTCTGCTCTGCCTGAGTTGATAATTGCCGCTCAAACCGAAGCCATTCGGGATAAGAACCTGAAATCCGAACGCATGGTTAATTATGTGACGAAACTGACTCTTGACAATCGTGGTCTTAGACGGTTCATGGATAGAATATGGGTTCCCAGATTAGGAGGTGTTCGTAGTTAGATTCTGTCGGAGGCTCAAATTTTGAAATTTGCAATACATCCTGCTTCTACTGAAATGTATCAAGATTTGAGAACAGAATATTGGTGGCCTGGAATGAAGAATGATGTAGGTCGATATGTAGAAAATTACATGACTTGCTTACAAGTTAAATCTGAACATCAGAAGCCGTATGTGTAACTACAACCATTGCCAATCCCGGAATGGAAGTGGGACCATATACCCATGGACTTTGTGACGAAGCTGCCCAGGACTAAACGGAATCATCACTCTATATGGGTAATAGTAGATCGACTCACTAAGTCAGCACATTTTCTTCCCATACGTGAAGATGAACGCCTTGAAAAGTTAGCTTAATTGTACATGAAAGAAATCGTGACTAGACATGGTGTTCCATTCTCTATTGTATCTGACCGTGACAGCAGATTTACTTCTCGCTTTTGGAAGGCCTTTCAAAATGAACTAGGTACTGAACTCAAGATGAGCACCGCTTATCATCCAGAAACTGACGGGCAAAGTGTGAGAACGATTTTGACTTTAGAAGATACGCTACACGCCTGTGTAAATGATCTCGGTGCAAATTGGGATACTCACCTTCCGTTTGTAGAATTCGCTTACAACAACAGTTACCACTCGACTATTGGCATGCCTCCGTATCAGCTTTTGTACGGACGAAGATGCCGAACTCCAACCTGTTGGAGGGAAACAGGTGAACGTCCGATCTCAGGACTAGCCATTTTGCAAGAAGCCCACGACCAACTACAATTGATTCGACAGCGGATACAGACCTCTCAAGACAGACAAAAGAAGTATCATGATCGAAGGCGTAAACCAATTGTGTTTGAGGTTGGTGATAAAGTGTTGTTGAAATTCTCGCCAAGAAAAGGGATAGTATGGTTCGGCAAACGGGGGAAGTTGAGCCCTCGATTTGTTGGTCCTTGCGAAATTCTCGAACGTGTAGGATTGCAAGCCTACAGATTAAGATTGTCTGCAGAAATGTCTGGGATACATGACGTATTTCACGTTAGATATCGTTGAGGCTCTCTCTCTACAAATACGACTTACGTTCAGAATACGACTTCTCTCTAACTTTTCTCTAATCGGCACAATGAAAACTCATGATTTATACGTCATCGGATAGATATCGTTGAGCTCTACCATAATGTACCATTGCATGTTTGATTTTGTTCTGATTTGAGGTAAGTTCGCCCCCTTTTTCTCTCTTTGGTTCCGGTTTTGAGATGAAATTCGAATTTGCTCAATTCTTCTTCATTCAAAGCTGATTTGCTCTCGTTTAGGACTTGATTTTGTTTGGAAAACGTCTATAATCATCCAAACTCGTATGCTATAGCTTGGACAAAGGTTAGTGACGATTTCTCCCTTATTTAAGCTCGATTTTAGTTGCTGTTGTATTTTGAATATAAAGACCCGAAACATTGATGTTGGATATGTAATAAACTCGAAAATGTGTTAAAAATGAACCTATAACGAACCTATAAATGTTCCTAGACGTTTTAGGAAATTTGAACTAGAAATGCATGCTTAAACGATGAACAAGAAGAACAAATTCGAGAGAAACTTGAACAAATTCGAATTCATCATCAGGTTAGATTCGAAATTGATTAAATTAATGACTTTTGGTATGCAAAAGGGACTAAATTCGAAATCCCCTAAATTAGAACCTTAAATTCGAATTTAACCCCCCTAAATTCGAATTTGTCTACTTAAATTCGAATTTAACCCCCCTATATTCGAACTTGTCTACTTAAGTTCTAATCTCCCTAAATTTGAACCCCAAATTCGAAGCTAACTATGTTCGGGAGGCATTACATTGTAAATCAGATCAAGTTCTTGATCGGCCTTATGTTTTGTGCATGATTTTAAATTGAAAAGCAACTCATATTGTGATCACTATAAAATTCACAAGTTTTCTAGATTCATGACCATTTTATGTTCAATTAATTAAGCAAGGACTATATGAACTCTCGACTTTGGGACTAAACTTAAAACATGAAAACATTTGTTATAATGTTATGAACCCTTAGAAATTGTACAACATGATTTGCTTTGCTAATACTATGGTTGTCTTTGTATTAAGGCCATACCTCTGTAAATCAAATGAATCTATAAGTAATCTGATAAGAACTGAAGGTTATACTCTGGTATAGACCTAAAGGAGATCCTGTTGATTTACTTGACCAATGATACGAATAGGCTCACTCTGGGACATTAGGAACTACCACAGACTCGACAACAAGACATGATAATAACCTAATAATATAATTAGGGTTATATAGATCATGTTATAAACTTGACATTAATATGCCAGACTTGAAACTGAACTGCAGGAACCAACCGGTTTGACAGAGTAAATTGGACGGCTTAATTCGTTAAGCAATAATTGACTAAGTTACATTGCTCAGGACTACTGTTAGTGACAGATTACATTAAGTACATGCATATGTTTCAATACTTATTGGGGATTGTTACTGAATTGTATGGAAACATCTGCTATTGCTGCCTGTTTCTTGAATACTTTATTGTATGATGGGAACTTACTTTAACATTGTTGAAATTAGATATCTGATATGCCTTGGACTGCATGTTCCGTTTTACTTTCTATGAAAATACTTAACATGCTTGTTGATTACTTGTTGTTGATACATTTGCATCTGCATACTGCATTTACTGTTCTGACCGAATGTGAGATCTCCATTCACAGGAAGGAATTATGCAGATTCCTTTCCTATTTGATCGTTTCCATACGTTTCCCGTAGGGCTTCGGCCTTACACACAGGAATACAGATTGGGCTGATCTCCATAATCTTTTGTCGTCTCTGACGTGTTGACTTGACGACATAAGCTGATAGTATTATATATATGTGTGGAAACTAATGGAACCCTGTTAACTCACTAAGCAATGTTAGCTTACTCTGTCATGACAACTTTATTTACAAGAAAAGATGATAAGGGCAAGACTATAGCAGGTAGTTCATCCCGGGCTAAGTGAACCTGGATACTTGATGATTGAAGACTTTTGGACCTATTGCTGATGCCTATTTTGTAATGATTATTGCGGTCTCGGGTAGCTTGTTCAATCTTCTGCACTCTGATTGAAGATTTTAGAAGCTAGATTAGACCACCATCATATCTTTATATATTTTGTAATTAAGTATCTTAAAGCAACTTGAATCAGGTATTTGGACCTGTGGTATCAGACAATTGTAATATTTATTACTTAATGAAATGTATTTTAAGAAATTATGACGTGTACTGTTTGTGGTTACTTGGGTGTTACAGGTAAGTTCGTTGAGATGGACCGAAGGGTGGTATGAGATGTAGGAGGGAGCCCCCGGGGATGGTGGGTGTAACATCCTAGTATTAATATTATTGTATTTGAGGTTTATTAGTTTAAATTTGTAATTTAAAATAATTAAGTTGAAGCGAGGCGCGACGAGTGCAAATCCAGTCCCATTTTTAGTTAATTACAAAAATATTTTTCTGAGAATCAGTAAGATCTTAAATGTCGCTATAGTCTAGATTTCTAATACAAGCTAGTTCACTATAACCAAGGCTCTGATACACGATTAAAAGAGTTATAATAATGCAAATAAATATGTGCTAGTTGATGAAAATATTACGACTCCTAAATATGCGGAAGCCTTATGTTGCTTTCGATGAATGCGCATATCTTAATTACCTGGAAATACATGCTAAAATACGTCAAGAAATTGTTTATGAATTATAGGTTTACATGAAAAGACAAATTGAATGGACATTAACAGATATGCTGAATTTATAAAAACATAACTTCCATGTATGTATTACATAAAACATCATGTAACCGAAGCTTAATTAAATGAGTTTGCCCTATGCAGTATCCCCGACTGTAATACCGTGTGTTAAATATATATATGCATTCCACTGTTAGCTGGTAGACTAATCTGAATGGGGGAAATGACTCCCGATAGATCTATCCACAATATATTCGCGTTTACAAGTAAATGTAACTAACGGTTCATGATATGAGGGTTGAAGGATCCACACCAAACACATGTGTTATACATATAAGAAATAAATAGTTTTGATTTCCATTTGAAAAATGTTGATGTATTTCCACCCCAATACATAGTGAAAATAGGGGCTATGAAGACTCACCTTTGTTGATTTCGTTGGTGTTTTGATCTGAGTTGAAATGCGATTATCGTGCCGAAACTTGAGTATGTCCAATGATTTTTACGTGTAAGAGTTATTATCATCATTTTATGTTTCATTTTATAAATATGTATGCTGTGTATTTCATGTAAAATCTCTACCCATTTTCTTATTTATTGAAAATTCACCGATATTTTAAAATGGTTACCTTTGTTGGATTAATATATATATTTATTTTTGAAATGTTGTTGTTTCACTAATTATAATATAATATACAACTTGACGTATGTAACAAAATGTTCTTTTTATATTTTCGCAAATGTATAGTCATATGGGCGTAAATTTAAATAATTATGTTTTCGTTCACTTGCATAATGATGGTAAAAATAGGTGTTTTTAAAAAATTATGGAACCAGTTTTGTAAGGGAATCGTTGGAACATATAAGTGTTCGAATTTATTATGCATTTTTTATATCATTTTGTGGGAGGTTTTTTCATGTAAATAAATTTATAAGGTGATAATAAAGTAAATCAGAATAACTTACCAAGAGATTTTTGAAGAACACTTGAATCTCTTAAGTGTTGGCCGAATGTTTAAAGAAAATATATGTCGTTGTATTTTAAAATGGGTCGATGGCCTCTATATATAGAGGTAAAAATGTATTTAAAATAATAATAATTAAATTGTATGGAATGATGAAATGATAAGGTAGAATCGATTGAGAGTTAGACATAAAAGAACATGGCCGATTTTGAAAAGTGTTATGATTGTGTTTTGTATGATTTTAATAATAAAATAATAGAAAGTCAAAAGCTAGTTGTCCTTTAAAGGACAACCGGCTTTTTAGATGTGATAAGTAGTATGACTTCTCAATTTTTTTATTAATAAATTGTACAAAAGTGTACAAAAACGTATCAAAATTATTTATTTTTATTTTTAAGATTTCCATTTGAAAATATCTGAATTTTTATACTTAGAAAATTTTTCTGAAAATGTCAAACTTGATTTAAGTGTGAATCGAGTTTGTTATAGTGTGATTTGAGCTTCGTTCAATGATAATCGAGTTTTATTGTGGTTTCATTCGAGTTTTAAGCTTATGTTGTTCGAGTTTTATAGCATTTCATTTAGAGTTTTATGAAGGTTCTGATATAGTTTTATATAACATAATTTCGAGTTGGATAAAAGCATCATCCGAGTCGGTTCCTTTATGGATCGAGTTTTGCACTTTAATCTTTCGAGGTTTAAATTCTTTCAACTTTCACTGTGTTTTATCCGAGTTCGGGTCATCCAAATTTTGTTTAAGACTTAAAAAAATTAAACTTTTAACATTTTTCCTAAGTCTTTACATAAATATTTGATCAAGTTAAATTAAAACTTACTTGATTTTTGAGTCAGTTGTTACATGAGTTCTGCTTCTTGCTACACCAACTGATCAACTTACCACTAAGGAGTTCAGATCCACCTGTTGTGCTTTTCCTGTCTAGCCTGCAGCCTGCAAAATCAGAATCTGAAAAACCAATTAGTTCATGGCTGGAGTCTTTGGGATACCAAAGACCCAAACCTGGTGTACCCTTTAGGTATCTGAATATTCTTTTTACAGCAGCTAGATGTGATTCCTTAGGATCAGCTTGAAACCTAGCACATAAACAAGTAGCAAACATAATATCTGGTCTACTAGCAGTCTAGTTTGTAAGCTGAAACTGAAACGGCTTTGCCACATGCATCAGCATCCAATTTTACATTGGTTGCCATCGGTGTTTTGATGGAGAACTTTGATCAAATTTTAACATTTTCAGAAGATTTAAAGTTTACTTTCTTTGATTAATGAAAATTCCATTTGAGGTTTGTTTAACCTGTAATCCTAGAAAGAAAGTAAGTTCACCCATCACGCTCATTTCATATTTGGATTTCATGAGCAGCGAAAAAATCTAGCATAACTGCTAATTTGTAGAACAAAATATTATGTCATCCACATAAATTTAAACAAGCATAATATCAGACTTCACCGTCTTTATGAATAATGTGAAATCCACTTTACCTCTGGAATAGCCATTGCTCATAAGGAAATTAGTAATAGTGTCATACCCGGGTCTAGGGGCTTGTTTTAGACCATAGAGAGCTTTGACCAACTTATATACAAAACCTGGATGTTGTTCATTTTCAAAACCTGGAGGCTGCTTGATATATACGTCTTCCTTCAGCTTTCCATTCAAAAATTCCCTCTTGACATCCATATGAAATACCTTTATGCTCTTGTGGGCAGCGTAGGCTAGAAATTAACGAATTGCTTCTAACCTGGCCACAGGTGCAAATGTTTCATCATAGTCAATGCCTTCTTCTTGTCTATAGCCTTGAGCAACCAGTCTTGCCTTATTTCTAATAACATGAACTTGCCCATCCATCTTGTTTCTGAAAACCCAATTGGTGCCAATTATGGTTTTACCTTTAGGAACAAGGACCAGCTTCCATATTTAGTTTCTCTCAAACTGATTGAGCTTTTCTTGCATGATAGTAATCCAATTGGCATCTTTTAGTGGATCATCCACTTTCATTGGCTCGATTAGGGACACAAAGCTAGAGAACATACAAAAGTTTCCTAAGTTGTCCCATCTTGTTTGTACCCCTTTGCTGATGTCACAAATTATTCGATCATTGGGGTGACACCTGATCCACTTTGGATCATGTTTCAATGAAGATTCTCCCGTATCATTTTCATCTTCATCAGGTCTTGCAGACCAGCTTTCATGATTTTCAGACACACCGTTAGCTTAAGCCTGCTCACCTGTTGAACATGAATCTCTATTTTTGAACACATCAGTAGAGGATTCAGGGAAATCAACATTGATTGGTTCTGGATATGGTGTATTAACTATGTCAGTGCACTTGTTCCCTCAGGGTGTATCAACATAATCATCATCATGTCCATTATGGCTAAAAGGTTCCACTCTGGGTGAA
This sequence comes from Centrapalus pauciflorus, assembly GCA_020465985.1. Classification (NCBI taxonomy): domain Eukaryota; kingdom Viridiplantae; phylum Streptophyta; class Magnoliopsida; order Asterales; family Asteraceae; genus Centrapalus; species Centrapalus pauciflorus. The sequence continues at coordinate 60,595 of JAANYP010009217.1, forward strand.
GTGGAAGCATTTAAGTCCTTCGCTTCATTAATGGAATGCATAAGATCATCAAAGCTGAACTCTCCTGAAACTGATTCAGGAATAGCTTTGGTGGAGGCATTCCTGGACTCCTCAAAGGTGACATTAATTGATTCATCTATCACCTTTCTTTTGTAGTTTTATACTCTGTAGGCTTTAAAAACGGCAGAATATCCAACAAACACACCTTCATCAGCTTTGGGTTCAAAATTTTCCAGCTGGTCCCTCTGATTCAGAATGAAGAAATGACATCCAAACACATGGAAATAGCTAATATTTGGCCTTCTCCCTTTGATTAATTCATAAGGAGTCTTGTTGAACCTTTTCACCACTAAGGATCTGTTTTGAGTGAAGCGGGCATTGTTGACAGCTTCAACCCAAAATGATGAAGCAAACCTGATGCACACAGCATGGTTCTAGGAGCTTCAATGAGGGTTCTATTCCTTCTTTTAGCAACTCCATTTTGTTGTGGAGTTCTTATAGCTAAAAGGTTTTGTGAGATCACTATTTCTTCACAGAAGTCCTCAAGAGTACTGTTTCTGAATTCAGTATCATGATCACTTCTAAGCTGTTTAACTTGAGCAGAGTTTAGTACTTCCATCTTTTTGATAAACCCAATAATCTCTCTGACAGCCTCTCCTTTGGTCTTTAAGAAGATCACCCATGTAAACCTGGAGAACTCATCAACCATGACTAGAGTGTGTCTCTTACCTCCTAGACCTAGGACACTAATAGGTCCAAACAAGTCCATGTGGATTAAGAATAGAGGAGTATCAATAGAAAAATTATGCTTGGATTTAAAAAATGTTTTTCTCTGCTTGCCTTTTACACAAGTTGTGCAGAGTTTATCCTTAACAAAGGTTATAGAAGGCAAATCTGTTACCAACTCTTTCATACAGATTTTGTTGATATTCTTAAAGTTCAGGTGTGACAGCCTTTTGTGCCATAACCAGTTTAGGTCTTCATTGCTCCTTGATATAAAGCAGGTTTCAGTTGTGGGATCAGCAGATTTCATATCCACAACATATACACCTTTCTTTCTTTGTGCACACAGCACAGCCTTGCCTCGGGGATCCAGTATGTACCTCAGGTGCTCATCAAAGTTAACCTTGTAGTCAGCATCACACAGTTGACTAATGCTAACAAGATTATGTTTTAGCCCAGACACATAGTTTAGTCTTTTAAATATTGCAGCACCAGCTTGAAGGGTTCCATATTCTTCTATGGACCCTTGAACATTGTCACTAAAGGTGACTTTTGGTCCTTTTTCAGGCTTGAGATCACTCAACAGGTTTTGGCATCCTGTCATGTGGCCTGAGCATCCACTATTCAAGTACCAAACCTGCAATGGTTGTTTAGCCTACAGAGTGTCATGAGAAAATATTAGTTATTTTTAGGAGAACTCATTATAAGTTCTTTTTCTTCATTAACATTTGTTGATGGACCAGTAAGATCTACACTAATATTTCCAATTTGGATTGTATCAGCTTGGATAATCACTTCAATGACCATGTTACTTCCAACACTGCTGTTTTTTGCAATGTTGGAACTAGCAGTGTCAGCAGGCCTTATGTCCTCAGTTTCAGGACAGTCTTTGGCCATATGAGTCTTCTTCCCACATTTATAACATTTTCTCTTTTTAGACTTTTTGGAAGAAGTACTCCCAGAAACACATTCTGGATTCTCTTTGTTGGGCTTCTCAGCAGGTTTACCAAACTTATTACGGTTTTTAGAAGAACCAACAGTTTGTGTGGAAGCAGCAATAGCAACAACTTTACCTGTGTCTTCTTTCCTCTTTTTAGGAGGGTAGATATATAAAATTGGAAGTTTATTAGCATTTGTCCTTCCACGGGTTTGGGAAACTTGTTCCCAACTATCTCAGGTTGAGCAGTGGCTTTGCCTTTGCCCTTACTGAGATGTGATGAATGTTGCCTATCAAGATAATCACTTCTTCTGGTTTTGAAACGCTTACCTTCATTTATGACCAGTTTTCCACTATGATTTAAAAATTTATTTGAATTCATAGCAGATTTGCTTTCAACATGAGACTTACCCTTGTTGAAAGCAGGCTGGTTACTTTTTGAAAACTTTTTCTCAAAATTTTCAGCATCAAAAGGGTTAACAGGTTTCTTCCCATCAGCTTTAGATCCAGAACCTGTCTTGTTGACAGGTTCAGTGTCCAAAGCTGCAGTTTAAACTTGTTTTCCCTTCTTTTGTTTGTGTGAACCAGCTATGCACTTAGCAGGCTAATTTGATAGGGAACACATTCCATCATTAGTCTTTAAAACTTTTTCACACAAACTGTCAGTGTTTTGAGGCCTGACAAACCTGTTTGTTGAGATTAGCTTTCCATTTACTCTTTGAATAAAAGTACTTGGAATCTCACCAAGAGTGGATAAGTCTTTTTCCAGATTATTTATCTCATCAATTGAAGCTGTTGTATCAAGATCCCCTCCAAGATAGGCTTGGATTTGAGCCGGGATCTACTGCCTGATACAATGATTGACATTCTGTGCAGATTGCACCAAGAGTCAACAATCTTTTGAAGCTTGGCACGCTTTGTATCTGTCTCTCTCCTTTCTTCTAATAAAATGGTGTTGATGTGTTTTACATCATCAAGTTCAGTTTCCAAGTTATGGAAGCTCTCCAGTTTATTAGTTTTTGTTTCAAGATCATTTTTCAACTTGGAGATTTCAGACATCAAGGCATCATGTTTCTCAATTGCAGCTTTTAAATCAACGAGTAAATATTCAAACATTTTAACTTTTCCATCAGAACTTTAATCCATAAAATTATACATTGGGTTCCAGTTCTCCAAGCTGCTGAGAGCCTCAGCTTTAGCTAGGTTTTGTTTGAAATTTCTTGTTGAGGGGACATCAGTGTTGGCCATTAGACAATTGTTATCTTCTTCATTTGATGATGAGTCAGATTCCTCCCAGTTACAAGTCTCAGCCATGAGTCCCTTCTGCTTGTTGGAAGCCACTGAGTCTTTTAATTTTCTCAGCTTAGCCATGGCCATAAGGTACTAAACCCTGTAACCATCGTCTTTACTTGTCTTGTATGGTTTGGATGAGGAGCCAATAGCTTTAGACACACAGTTAGCAGGTATATGGCCTGTTTTGCCACATTTAAAGCACTCAGCCTTAGTTTTATCAAATGCTTTCTTTTTTATGACACCTGACTTCTTTTGCAGCATCATTCCACCAAACCTCTTCTTATTAAATTTTCTGACAAGCATAGCAATCATTTGCTCATCATCTAATTCAGTATGATCTTCACAGTCTTCTTCCTCAGACAATTCTTCCATTTGATCATCAGCCTGTTGATCAGCTTGTGTGAACACATCACACACCTGACCAGCAGGTTGTGTCACGCTGGCCACTAAGGCAACATGTAACAGCAACCTGGAGTATATAAATGATTTTGTCAAAAATATTAGTAAGTAACTGAAAACATGCATTATAGATGGTTAATTATATTAAGTTATAATTAATTATGAAAACTTGTCCAAATTAGCTGAAATAAATTTAATAATTTTAATAATTAAATTTAGCTAATTGACAAATTAAGGACTTGAAAATGACAAAATGGACTAAAATGAATAAAATTATTCTAAAAAGATAATTCTAGCAAAACTAGAACATCCTTACTATTATTTGCATCTGAAAATGCAAATCAGATTCATTAAGAGTAAAAATGGTCAACTCCTAAAATTTAGCTAGAAAAATCATATTTTCTCTATTTTCTTATAAACAGAGTATGTAAACTCCTTTAATTTGTCTAGCCAAAAATTCTGATTCTCCCCTTGAGACTCTCTCTCTCTCTCTACAATTTGAACTTCTCTCTAACTTTTCTCCTAAACGGCTCAACGAAATCTCGTGATTTATACGTCATCGGATAGATATCGTCGAGCTCTATCATATTCTGCCATTGCATGATCGATTCCGTTCTGATTTGAGGTAAGTTCGAACCCTTCTTCTTTCTTTTGTTTCGGTTTTGGAGATGAAATTCGAATTTCGTCAATTCTTCTTCATTCGAACTTGATTTGTTCTCGATTAGGAATTGATTTTGTTTGGGAAACGTCTATAATCATCCAAACTCGTATGCTATAGCTTGGACAAAGGTTAGTGACGATTCCTCCCTTATTTATGTTCAATTTTAGTTGCTGCTGTATTTTGAAACTAAAGACCCGAAATATTGATGTTTGGATATATAATAAACTCGAAAATGTGTGAGAAATGAACCTGAAATGAACCTATAAATAGTCCTTGACGTTTTAGGAAATTTGAACTAGAAATGCATGCTTAAACGATGAACAAGAAGAACAAATTCGAGAAAACCATGAACAAATTCGAATTCATCATCAGATTAGGTTCGAAATTGATTAAATTAATGACTTTTGGTATGCAAAGGGACTAAATTCGAAACCTCCCTAAATTAGAACCCTAAATTCGAAATTATTACCTAAATTCGAACCCTAATTCGAATTTAACCCCTAAATTCGAACCCTAATTTGAATTTAACCCCCTAAATTCGAATTTGTCTATTTAAATTCGAATCTCTCCTTAAATTTGAAGCATAAGTTCGAATCTCCCTAAATTTGAACCCCAAATTCGAAGCAAACTATGTTCGGGAGGCATTGAATTGTAAATCAGATGAAGTTCTTGATCGGCCTTATGTTTTGTACATGATTTTAAATTGAAAAGCAACTCCTATTGTGATCACTATAAACTTCACAAGTTTTCTAGATTCACGACCATTTTATGCTCAATTAATTAAACAGGCACTATATGAACCCTTGACTTTGGGACTAAACTTAATACATGAAAACATTTGTTTTAATGTTATGAACCCTTAGAAATTGTATGTCATGATTTGCTTTGATAATACTATTGTTGGCTTTGTATTAAGGCCATATCTCTGTAAATCAAAGGAAACTATAGTAATCTGATAAGAACTGAAGTTTATACCCTGGTATAGACCTAAAGAACTTCTGGTTGACCTAATTGACCAATGATAAGAATAGGCTCACTGTGGAACATTAGGAACTACCACAGACTCGACAACAAGACATGATAATAACCTAATAATATAATTAGGGTTATATTGATCATGTTATAAACTTGAAATTAATATGTCAGACTTGAAACTGAACTGCAGGAACCAGCCGGTTTGACAGAGTAAACTGGCCGGCTTAATTCGGTAAGCACTAATTGACTAAGTTACGTTGCTCAGGACTACTGTGAGTGACAGATTACATTAAGTACATGCATGTGTTTCAATACTTATTGGTGATTGTTACTGAATTATATGGAAACATCTGCTATTGCTGCCTGTTTCTTGAATACTTTATTGTATGATAGGAACTTACTTTTGACATTGTTGAAATTAGATATCTGATATGCCTTGGACTGCATGTTCCGTTTTACTTTCTATGAAAATACTTAACATGCTTGCTGAGTACTTGTTGTTGATACATTTGCATCTGCATACTGCATTTACTGTTCTGACCGAATGTGAGATCTCCATTCCCAGGAAGGAATTCTGCAGATTCCTTTCCTAACTGATTGTTTCCATACGTTTCCCATAGGGCTTCGGCCTTAGACATGGGAATACTGATTGGGCTAATCTCCCAAACCTTTTGCCGTCTCTGACGTGTTGACTTGACGACATGAGCTGATAGTATTATATATATGTGTGGAAGCTAATGGAACTCTGTTAACTCACTAAGCAATGTTAGTTTACTCTGTCATGACAACTTTCTTTACATGAAAAGCTGATAAGGGCAAGACCATAGCAGGTAGTTCGTCCCAGGCTAAGTGAACCTGGATAGTTGATGATTGCAGACTTTTGGACCTAGTGCTGATGCCTTTTTTTGTAAAGATTATTGCGGTCTCCGGTAGCTTGTTCAATCTTCCGCACTCTGATTGAAGATTGTAGAAGCTAGATTAGACCACCATCGTATCTTTATATATTTTGTAATTAAGTATCTTAAAGCAACTTGAATCAGGTATTTGGACCTGTGGTATCAGACAATAGTAATATTTATTACTTAATGAAATGTATTTTAAGAAATTATGACGTGTACTGTTTGTGGTAACTTGGGTGTTACACAGCACCTCTTTTAGACATCTCCAAGGCATTTCTTTTCTGTTCCTTTGATTGTTCATGATTTAGTAAGGATCCATACATATTTACAAGATCCATACCTTTGATAGTGCATGAGTTTCTGAGGATAGTAGAGAAATGATTTCATTCCTTAGTCAGAATGTCCAATAATTTGTTCACCAGAGTTAAATTGTCTTCGGTGATCCCAATAGCTTTGAGATCATTTATTAGAGCAGTGATCCTGGTATAGGTTTCAGTGAGAGACTCCTTTGGCTTTGCAAAGAATAGTTCATACTGTCTAACAAGATTGTTAATCCTATTATCTAGTGTGATAGTGGGACCATCATAGACGGTACACAAAGAATCCCACATCGCTTTTGCAGTCTTCATTTTCTTAACCTGTTTGAACATATCATCAGGAAGAGAAATAACCAAGTTGTTCCTACCCTTTGCATCAAGAGCAACGAGCCTTTTGTCTTCATCAGACCATTGAGCTTTTGCCTTTTCAAAGGTCCTAATTTCAGGAACAACTCCTTCAACACCAGGAGTGATAGTAGTAACAGAAGTTGGCACATAGGGACCTTCCATGACTATCTCTAGTAGTTGTACATCCAGATTCTCGAAATAGAGCATCTTTCTGCACTTCCAGCCAGAGAAGTTTTGATGATTGTACCTGGGAGGTTTTGTCATTGATCCATTGTCATTGTAAGAGGAAGATCTGGCAGCACTGTTGTCCATGGTGGGAAATAGGGAGAATGAGAGATCTAGAGTTAACACACACTCTATCTGCTCTGATACCAGTTGTAGGTCCCAAAAGGTTTCCCTAGTATGATGCTCTAAGCTGTAGAGGGGGCGGGGGTGAATACAACTATTTAAAAATTCAACACACTTTCTCAATGTTTGTATGTATTATCAACAAGTGTTAATTACAAACAAGCCTGAACAGCAGGATGGTTAACGCTGAGATGACAGATACAACAAATATTTTACTAACCTAAGACACACTCAGACCAGTTACTATGAAATAACTCACTAAGATGAACAAACTGGTTACAAGACAGACAAACAGACAGCTTGAACAAGAACAGGTTGGACACACTTTATTGTTTCATTCAAGCAGACTTTGCATGCATGAAAACACACTTCTTTGCCTGTTCTGAATATCACACTATTTGTTATCTCACATTCCTTAGAAGCTTCCTTTTATACTCTCGCTGAGAATCACAGTGAAGCTTCCTCATTGGACATAGAGATAATGGAGTGTCTTTCCAAAAAGACAATAATATTTTTCTGCACGTTCTGACAAAGCGATATTGTCTGTACGTTGCAAAATCTTTGTGTTCTCCTTTTTGTGTCTATTGCAGAAGGCTTTAACCAAAAGAGGAATGTCAACTTTAAACATTTCATCTTCTGTTATGGTCATTTTGATTTACTAAATGGTCTGTCACCTATTTCAAATATCCTCTTTGTCTTCATGTAACAGAACAACGTCGGCAGTCTTAGCAGCTTCTGTTTTTCCACTTTGTCTTCGACTTTGTAAACTGATCTCTTGGTCCAAAACAATACATGAGGACATAGAAACATATTCCATAAAGTGTTTAGCCTGTTCACAAACAACAGGTTCCGTTCACAAAGAACAGAACATTTAGAATTTGTCCAAACTGCTCAACAGGTTAGAGCAGCGTAGACAGTTTATGTCCATCCTTTTCAACAGAATACACCAGCTTGGACAATCTCCCTTAGTTGCAACGTATGCAATAGGGTAAACATCTTTGACTAATATTGCAAATCGCTTATCAGGTTTCAATAAGGCATTAACAGGCCTTAAATTATACCTTCAACTGCATCTAACAGGTTTGATTAATAATCTCCCCTAAGATGTATAACAGGTTTGACTGAGGCCTTTTTGTGCCTAACAGTTACAGATAATCAATTCATTTCCATTCCATTCCATTACATGAATAATAAAACTTAGGTTACAATTAATCAAAAATTTTATAAACTTAGGTTACAGATAATCAATTCATTTTCATTCCATTCCATCACATGGATAATAAAACTAATATTGAAATTAATTAAGTAATTTTATAAACTTAGGTTACACGTAATCAATTCATTTCCATTCCATTCCATTACATGACTAATAAAACTTAGATTAAAATTAATCAAGTAATTTTATAAACTTAAGAGCTTGAGAAAATGCACTAATAGCTTGAGGAATTGAACTAACAGTTCGAGATTTGCAAAAAACATAAATTTCTCAATTTGTCTCTAGTGAATAATAAAACTTAGGTTAAAATTAATCAGGATATTTTATAAACTTAGGTTACAGATAATCAATTCATTTCCATTTGATTCCATTACATGAATATTAAAACTTAGGTTAATTTAATCAAGTAATTTTATAAACTTAGGTTACAGATAGTCAATTCATTTCCATTCCATTAATAATAAAACTTATGTATAATTAATCAAGTAATTTTATAAACTTAGGTTACAGATATCAATTCATTTACATTCCATTCCATTACATGTATAATAAAACTAAGGTTAAAATTAATCAAGTAATCTTATAAACTTAGGTTACAGATAATCAATTCATTTCCATTCCATGAATAATAAAACTTAGGTTGAAATTAATCAACTAATTGTAATTTTATAAACTTAGGTTGCATATAATCAATTCATTTCCATTCCATTAATAATATAACTAAGGTTGAAATTAATCATGTAATTTTATAAACTTAGGTTCCAGATAATCAATTAATTTCCATTCCGTTCCATTACATGAATAATAAAACTTAGGTTGAAATTAATCAAGTAATTTTATAAACATAGGTTACTGATAATCAATTCATTTCCATTCCATTCCAATACATGAATAATAAAGCTTAGGTTAAAATTAATCAAGTAATTTTATAAACATAGGTTACATATAATCAATTCATTTCCATTCCATTCCATTACATGAATAATAAAACTAATATTGAAATTAATCAAGTAATTTCAAAAACTTAACAACTTTAGAAAATGCATTAACAGCTTGAGAAATTGACAAAAGTACCCTTACTAATACAATAGGATGTATTTTATTTTTAGGGGCGTTTACGTTATCTCAGTAGAAATATGAAAATGGCAGCCTGTAATGAGCACGCACATACAACCAGCGCCCTTTTCCTATTCCTGCCATTCATCTTCCACAACGTCAGAACAAAGCATAACTCTACGTGCAAATCATCATTTCAAACTCTCGCCAAGCAACTACGAAAATCAGAGTAACGACTATGGAGCTTCCGGACGAAGTAATAGCTAGGATATTGGGGTTTTTGGGGGCATCAAGTGCCTTTGAGCTTTTTAAAAGCAATAGAATGTAAGTTTCCTAACCCTATCATATGTCATCGATTCAACTAAGATAATGATGTATTTGCATATTTAAGAGATAAATTAAGGTTAATGAACCGTAGCCCATTCATTAGGGCTTAGATTTTCGATTTTCTGAATGAACATGTTGATAATAATGTATTTGCCTATTTAAGAGTACGTTTTATTAAGAAATTATAGTTGATAATAATGTATTTGCCTATTTAAGAGTTCGTTTTATTAAGTTTTGATGTCTGCATTTATTACAGTTGCGAAACCTTCAATCGAGAAGCAGAGTCTGATGTAGTTTATCAGATGATGGAAGTTGATTCCATCCTTCGAATAGGGTTTAGGGGGCCAAAATCTGAACTGCTTTGCCTTCCGAGGGAGAAGGGAAACATTAACTTGCTGTTTAATGAAGGATTGGTACACTTTATTTGCCATGGTTTCCATAATTTTTTTAATTACCTAAACATGTAATATATATTTATGTTTCTGTATTGTCTTGATCAACAGCTAAATATATTTTACGTGGGTAAAGAGCTTGAAGGAAAGGAGAAGCTCTAATAGGCTCCACGTTCCGGATCGCTTGATGCTAAGTTTCTCCTTGGAATGCTGTTGATGGCAGAAGGCGGACAAAGTGTACAAGACGCAAGGAGCCTGTTGATTGATGCTTTCAGAAAATCATCAGGGCGTCCGCATATGGTGACCGAAACGGTAGCTAAAGTTCGTCCGTTGTTGATGCAAGATCGCCAAAGGCTTCTACCGAGGCATTTAAACGGGTTGAGTCGTTCTTGTCAACAGCAAAACTAGCAAAATGATGCATTAGTTAGAGGGTTTCTTTTTTGGCAATGAAAACACTTTTAGTTGCAATGTTTGCATTTGGGATGCTTGTTACCGCAATTTTATACAAACTTGGGATGTCAATGTATTGTTCTGATACAATTCTGTACAAAATTCAACGCTAATACTTGTAATTACTACAACCGGGTTTTGATTTATAATACAATATATGTTTAGGTTTATCTACAAATGTTCATTTATCATTTTTATTGGTATGAATTCAAATTAGAGTAAATTGCAAAAAATGGTCCATCAACTATACCCAAATTGCAGGTATAAGTTATTTAGCTTATATAAGTTTGGTTGTTAATGATATTCGAGCCGTTCAAATTATAAGATATAATTTATATCATTATCAATTACAAAATATATATCACTTAACAGCTTGAGAAAATGCACTAACAGGTTGAGAAATTGAACTAACAGTTCGAGATTTCCAAAAACAGAATTTCTCAATTTAACTCTAGTGAATAATAAAACTTAGGTTAAAATTAAACAAGTATTTATTTTATAAACATAGGTTATATATAATCATTTCATTTCTATTCCATTCCATTCCATGAACAATAAAACCTATGTTCAAAGTAATTATGTAATTATTTTATCAACATAGTTTGTTTATAATACAATATATGTTTAGGTTTATGTACAAATGTTGTGTCATACCCCGTTACCCTGGTTGGCAACTAGGCGTGACGGGGCGGAAGTATAGTCATAATCAAGTGAACGACCACTATATGGACGTTTTCGAAAAATACATTAATAAACTTCAGAATATGACATTGTTTTTACATACATAACCATAATGATATTAATAATGCAAATTAATCTACGAGTTTTGAAAATGTTGCGACTTCAAAATGAACGGAAGCCTTTGAATGCTTCCGATGCAGTGCACGTGTCTTAATTACATGAAAATACACACTAAAATACGTCAACAAAATTGTTGGTGAGCTCATAGGTTTACACGAATGAATGACTTGTATGGCCAACAACCGTTGAGTTTCAATTTATAAAGCATAAATTTCATGTTATGTATTACAAATAACTGTCATGCAACCGAAACTTAATTATGATTTTGCCTTGTGTAGTATTCCCTGTTGGTACACCCTATGTGACGATAGCAGTCTAAGCGATCTAACATTTTGGTTTAAGTAATATTCAAAGTATTGGGAATTAACGAGTGTTTGATATATATGTTTATATATGTTTGACAGTTATTGATTGTATGTTTGAACTTGATGTATCGTATTACAAGAAGTTCAAACATAAAGATCAAAGATAAAAACATAAGTTTCATATACAAGTTAGTCACATTCGAATTCTATAAGGATTGGAATTCGAATCTATGTCAGATTCGAATTTGATCCTAGTTAGATTCGAATGTGTTATGAGGCAGATTCGAGAATGTCAGTGAGGACAAACTCGAATGGGCCTTGGGCCGGATTCGAGTTTGGCCCATAACAGACTCGAATTAGCCTTTATAATTAGGGATAAACTCGAAATATTATTAGACTTTTTGCAGAATTCGAGAGTGATTAAGCATCAAGTGATTTCGAGTTTATCATCAGTGTTAGTGTCGTTTCGGAGAGAATCTTCTGGTAGGTGCGTTCTTGTGTAGTTCGTGCAGCTCGTTGATAGTCTCTGTGTTTCTGGTGAGTGTTGTTACCGTCTACCCGTTAACGAGGATTCCGCACTCGTTGACGGTTCCACGTCTAGATAGATCTGTGTTTGGTAGACCTTACAAGTGGTATCAGAGACTACGGGGTGTTCTTCGTGTTCTTCGTGTTCATCTAGATATATCCTAGGTTTCTTGACGCTTTTGGACGGTTTTTTCTCTCATCTTCGTGTTTTTCGTGTTCTTCGAGCTTAGCAAATTGTCATCCGGGAAATACTTCGTGTTTTTCATGTTTTTGATCGAAATCATTATTTTTCGTTGAAAAAATATTGATTTAATCTGCAAAACGTAAAGAAATCGAAGTGTTAGCCGTTTTTCGAGTTTGCGGCGCTCGAATCTATTAGGAGTAATTAGGGTTTTACTTAGTTTCAAGTCTAACAAAATCCGCTCCTCTCGAATTTGATAAACACTGTTTCGAGTCTAATTTGAGTTTGTGCTACATTCGATAGGGGTCTCGAGTCTGCTTACATTCGAGTTTGCTTCGAGTTTAGTTTATAGTCGAATAGGGCTTCGAATCTACTGGTTATTCGAGTTTGCTTGACCTTCGAGTTTAGGGACTTTCGAATCTGTCATCGTTTTCGAATTTAGTTGAATTATCAAACTTAATCGAATTTAATCCCAAACAGATTTAAAATTAATTATATTCGAATCTATCTAAAGTCGAAAGAATTAAAATTAAATTAGTTTCGAATTAAATTAATTAAGTTACAATTCAATTACTTTCGAGACGATGTCAAATCTTCAAAAGTTTCTAGAAATGGACCACGAGGTCAGGAAGCCAAATACTCCGCCTAAGCTGATGAAACTCGAGGATTACTATTGGTGGAAAGATCGGTTTGCCGATTTTGTGTGTTTCAATGATATGCGCATGTGGGTATGTATTGACGAAGGATACATTCCACCAATTTCTGAAGTTGAAGGCCGTCAGAGAGTCTTATCATACCAAATGATGAAGGAGGATGATAAGAGACTGTATGAAGCCAAGAACAAAGCTTTCTCGATAATTCGAATGGAGTTGCCTGAGGATATACTACACACATTTCGGACTCAAAAGACATCTAAGGAACTTTGGGAGTCGCTAGAAAAAAGGTGTGAGGGTAATCCTAGGGTTCGAAGAAAGCGTATGGAGCTGTTGAAACAACGGTTTGCTATTTTCAAGGCGTTGAAGGATGAACAGTTGGATGATACTATCTCCCGCTTTTATTGAGACGTCCTCATGAATTAATGAAATAATTGTAGCAATCACCAGGATCGACAAACAACCCAATGAGTATCATAATAATTGAAATTGAATACTTAAATTAGAATTAAGCACATCCACACTAAAGCAATAGAATACATGTCTACAGTGATAAAAGTCTAACTATTACATCAACATAATTGTTTTAGAAGTAATGAATCCCAGCCCAAAGCTATTACATTCAAGTACCAATAGCTTCTATAGTCTCCGGGATATTGATTTGATATGCTTAAGTGGAAGGTCCAGCTACACTTTTGCCTTTGCCTGAAAACATGGTGAGTCAACAGTAAGCTAAATGCTTAGTGAGATAACAGATTATGCATACAACAAATATTTCTTTACAAACAATGCTTAACCATGGGCAGTGTAAGCCCCATGTATGTGTGTACAGGCAGTGTAAGCCTCAATGTGTGTGAAAACCATGCAGTGCAAGCATGGGTTGGCAGTTCAATATGCTGATCGGGGATGTGCCGAACCTGATGGGATACGAGTGGGATGATCAGTCCCCGACAGTGGCCTGCTGTCAGCCCCAGTCCAGGTCGCATCAGATTATGAAGTAATGATCATGCAGTGCAAGCATGATGTAAATAGATGCACTTTCAAATGAACGCAAGCTACATGTGTGTTACATGTCAAGTACGAGTGTGCATCATAACAACAAATCATTTCATGAGTGCCAAATGAAGTATATGAACAACGTGAACATGCCATTGAATGTATAAACATGAATGCAAAAACAATAAATGTTCGAATGACAATCTGTTACTCACAGTGATTGGTTTTGTGACTTGATCCTGAATCAATGTGTGTTTTGATAACACCACAATGATCTGTAAAGTAAGTGTAATAGTGATGTAATGTCAGTAATTGCTTAAAAATTGTATTCTGTAATTTTAAATGTAATTGGGTTCTGAATTCGGACCACATCCGAATTCGGATGGGATCCGAAATCCGAATGGTCCTCAGGTCCGAATTAGGGTGATCCGGATTTGGTCTTGATCCGAAATTGATGGATCCGAAATAGGTATGTGTCCGAATTGAGGTTGAGTCCGAAATTGACATTGATCCGAAATGGGTAATGGTCCGAAACACTGTAAGTCCGAAATGGGTGTCCGAAATATGTGTTGGTCCGAAATGTTTGAATCAGGACCCGAATTCGGATGGTCCGAATTCGGTCCATAGGGATCCGAGTTCATACTTATAAATTTTCCAGAATTATGTTTGGGTCATTTTTGCATGTTTTTAGTCTAATATTGCAGCTATAAGCTTATATGTACTAAATCAACTTATAATATAACAGTAATGTACCAAAACAACCCATTTTTCGTCCATTTTTCTTCATGTCTTCGAAGAACACACACTAAACACACACATAATTTCAGAAATCACATTTAGACTTTGAATCTGATTCTGAAATTTTGTATACTACAACATATATGCTCGATTTACACATTTCAATAACAATATCCAACATGCATTGACATTTGCAACTATAATCTTAGAAATAGGTTCTTCCCAAAACCGAACCAAAAATCACCATAAATCCGAAAGATTGAATGATATTTACCTCGAATCGTTTGTTGCAATGCTTATAGTTCCTTATTTGCTATCTGAATCCAACCTTTGAACACTTGAAATTGTTGATTTTTGGGTTTTCTTGTTAGAACCCGAGAGAGATAGAAAGAGAGAGTGAGAGAGAGCCGGTTAGAGAGAGAGAGTAGAGAGAGAAGGTGTTAGTGAAAAATGAAGGGGTTTTTCTCTTTTTATGTCTATTTTTGACCCATTTGCATAACACACCCCTCAACTTCGTATTTTCTCAGTTAACTAATAATATGATCATAATAACTTAAATTGACATAATAATTCATTAACATAATAATTAAGTCCTTAAAACTGTAAATTACAATTAATAAAAATTTGGGATGTTACAGCATGGGCTCCACCACGCCTATACTTCGTCCGCGAAGTCATGCTGCGCTAAACAAACTTGGGTACTTAGTCTTCATGTCTTGTTCTGATTCCCAAGTATGATTAGCTCCCCGATGATGCTTCCACTTGACCAGCACCATCCTGATTTCCTTATTTCGTAGTTTCTTGACTTTTGTCTCCAAAATGCACTCTGGTTCATCAACGAACCTTAGCCATTCGTCAACCTTAATGTCCGAGTGATCAGTCCATGGTTCCCTCTCGGGCACCAGACTCTTTCTTAAGTATCCTACGTGGAAGACCGGGTGAACTCCTGATAGTTCTTCTGGTAAGTCCAAGTGATAAGACTGATTCCCAACTCTTTCTAGTATTTTGAAGGGTCCTATGAATCGAGGCGATAGCTTTCCTCGCTTTACGAATCTTGTAACTCCCTTCATCGGGGAAACCTTCAAGTAGACCCAATCATCTTTTTGAAATTCTATCGCTTTGTGTCAGCGATCATGATAGTTCTTTTGTCGATCTTGTGCCGTTTTCATGTACTGCCGTATGAGTTGGATCTTTTCATTTGTTTCTTGTAGCAAAGCAGGACCGGCTATTGGAGTTTCTACTGTTTCTCTCCAACAGGTTGGAGTCCTACATTTTCTTCCGTACAGGAACTCGAACGGTGCCATCTTGATAGTGGAATGGTAACTATTGTTGTAGGAGAATTCAACCAGTGGAAGGTGATCGTCCCAGTTACCACCCAAATCCATGACACACGCTCTGAGCATGTCTTCTAGAGTTAAGATTGTTCTTTCACTTTGCCCGTCCGATTGTGGTCTATATGCAGTACTCATTGCGATACGAGTACCAAGACCGTTTTGCAGAGCAGTCCAGAAATTAGAAGTGAATCTACTATCTCGGTCGGAGACAATAGACTTAGGCACACCATGCCTAATAACGATTTCGTTTACGTAGATCTGGGCAAGACGGTCCAGTGAATAGGTTTCTCGGATTGGAATGAAGTGTGCAGATTTTGTTAATCGGTCAACGATGACCCAAATGGCATCATGTTGACGAAGAGTCTTAGGTAGCTTGGTTACGAAATCCATAGTAATATGGTCCCACTTCCATTCTGGGATAGGAAGAGGTTGCATACTACCATAGGGTTGTTGGTGCTCGGCTTTGACTAGACGACATGTTCTGCACCTTTCAACATACTGACCGACATCTCTTTTCAATCCTGGCCACCAGAAGTCGGCTTTCAAGTCGTTGTACATTTTTGTGCTGCCAGGATGAATTGAGAATTTAGATTGATGAGCCTCCTCG
This sequence comes from Centrapalus pauciflorus, assembly GCA_020465985.1. Lineage (NCBI taxonomy): Eukaryota > Viridiplantae > Streptophyta > Magnoliopsida > Asterales > Asteraceae > Centrapalus > Centrapalus pauciflorus. The sequence continues at coordinate 77,076 of JAANYP010009217.1, forward strand.
AGAATTACATCTCTCATGTTCCCGAACTTGGGAACCCACACTCTGCCATACACACCCTTTAGTCCAGTTCCATCATCTTGCATTAATGGGAACTGAATTCTGATATCTTCGTCTTTAACATTCCCTTCTTTTTGGGCCTGTAACTGAGCAGCCCTAACATCATCTATAATAGTTGAGGTCAAAATTGTAGAAGTCAAGGCATAGCAATATGCCTTGCAGTACGCTTTCCTGCTTAGGGCATCGGCCACTACGTTGGCCTTCCCTGGATGATAGAGAATCTCACAATCGTAATCTTTTATCAGCTCCATTGACCTTCTTTGCCTCATATTCAAGTCCTTCTGACTGAATATGTATTTCAAACTCTTGTGGTCGGTGAAGAGCTGACACTTGGTTCCATACAAGTAGTGTCTCCATAACTTGAGAGCGAAAGTCACAGCAGTCAGCTCTAGATCATGGGTAGAGTAATCTTTCTCATGTGGTTTGAGCTGTCTGGAAGCGTATGCTATGACGTTTCCTCTTTGCATCAGAACAGCGCCTAAACCCGTGCCTGATGCATCTGTATAGACAACAAAGTCTTCGTTCCCTTCAGGCAGGGCTAACACCGGTGCTTCACTTAGTAATTTCTTCAGATTGTCAAATGCCGCTTGTTGTTCTTCTTTCCAAAAGAAAGTAGCATTCTTGCGAGTAAGCTTTGTTAGCGGAATGGCGATCTTTGAGAAATCTTTGATGAATCGGCGGTAGTAACCAGCCAATCCCAGAAAACTCCGAATCTCTGAGGCGTTGCGGGGTGATTCCCAGTTCTGGATAGCTTCGATCTTTGCAGGATCAACAGCAATCCCAGCACCAGATATCACGTGCCCCAAGAATTTGATCTGAATTGGTTGTTTAAGAGGTACAAGTTAATAAAATAATTTATGATTGAGTATAAGGATCATGAAATTGTTTCAAACGTTGAGACGTACCTGCCTCAACCAGAACTCACACTTCGAGAATTTGGCATAAAGTCGCTCTTTGCGTAGCAACTCTAATAATTCTCTCATATGTGCTGCATGATCCTCTTCGGTTTTTGAATAAATGAGAATGTCATCGATGAACACGATGACCAATTTGTCGAGCATTGGCCGGCAGACTCGATTCATGAGATCCATGAAAGCGGCCGGCGCATTAGTAAGACCGAACGGCATTACCAGAAACTCGTAGTGTCCGTAACGAGTTCTGGAAGCCGTCTTTGGAATGTCATCAGGGTGTACTTTGAGTTGGTGATAACCCGAACGAAGATCAATCTTCGAGAAGTAGCTTGCGCCTTGTAACTGGTCGAAGGGATCATCAATCCGGGGCAATGGATACTTGTTCTTGATTGTGACTTTGTTGAGTTCCCGGTAGTCGATGCACATACGTAATGTGCCATCCTTCTTCTTGACGAACAGAACAGGAGCGCCCCAAGGAGATGAACTTGGGCGGATAAAGCCTTTGTCAAGTAGCTCCTGTAACTGCTTCATCATTTCCTGCATTTCAGCAGGGGCTAGACGGTAAGGAGCCTTTGCTATTGGAGCAGCTCCAGGAATGAGGTCAATGCGGAATTCCACTTGGCGATCAGGTGGCAATCCCGAGATACCTTCTGGAAAGACATCTGGAAATTCAGAAACAACGGGAACGGTAGATGGAGATTGAACTTCAGCCTTTGCATCGACAGCGTAGGCTAAGTATGCAGAACAACCCTTGGCAACGTGCTTTCGGGCTTTTGCAATTGAAATGAGGCATAGGTCGCCTTTATGTCTATCGCCATAAATGCATATGTCTCGGCCCTCGGGGGTGGTGATCTTTATCATTTTTTCTTGCAAACGATTTGGGCCTCATTGTGAACTAACCAGTCCATACCTACTATGATATCGAATTCCCCGAACTCCATGGCAATTAGATCTATGTTGAACACTACATCTTCAACAAGTAAAGTGCAATTCCTATATACCTTGTCTGCTTTAACTAACATGTTGCTAGCAGTCTCTATATCAAGTACAAATTGTAATTTCGAAGTAGGCATATTGAATTGACGAGCAAATGTAGTGGAGACAAACGAACGATTTGCTCCAGAGTCAAATAGTACACGTGCAGGAATTGAATTAACATAGAACGTACCAGTGACCACCTCCGGGTCATCCTTTGCTTCTTCAGCTGTGATTTGGAATGCCCTTGTTGGAGCCCTTTGAGATTGATCCCTGCGAGCCGTGGAAGCTACAGAAGATCTTGCTGTTGATTGTTGAGCATTCTGATCTCGTGGGGGTTTCGGGCAGTCCCTTGAGAAATGGCCAAGTCTGTGGCAGTTGTAGCATGCATCATCTTTTCGTGGACAATGCTCCCAGTTATGGCCTTTCTGCCCACAGCAGAAACAATACATATCCTGAGTCTTGGACTCCCCAGAGTGCGCTTTTCTGCATCGTCTGCAGTCCCTCATTTCAGAATTGGCCGAAAAGGCCCTTCCCTTCTTGGGTGATGAAGATTGTTGATGAGATTGGGGAGAGAATCGGGAGGATCCAGACTCCCGCTGCCTTTTTGGTGGCGACGGTTGAGTCGGTGTTGCGGCTGCTGACCCGAAGACATAACCTGATAATAAGACGATCTGCTCCACATTCCGAGCAGCCTCAAGTAAACCGGCAAAAGTTGTATACCGAACCCCACTCATGGTTCGGCGAATTTCATAGTCTAGTCCGGCCTCAAACCGGGCTATTTTTCTCTCTTCTGTGTCAACTTGATGCGGTGCGAACAGACTTAATCGGGTGAACTCAACGGCATATTGTGTAACCGTTTTCGTTCCCTGAGTTAAGTTCAGGAATTTTGCCTCGAGACGTCGCTTCTCGTCGGCTGGACAGTACTGTTGAGAAAACACTTCCTTAAACTCGCTCCATGACATGTGTGACACTACCTCCATCGTCAACACATGTGTCATTGCGTCCCACCACATAACAGCGTCCCTTGCAAACATAGCGGTTGCAAAGCGGACCATGTCTTTGTCAGCGCAGTCGCTGATTCTGAAAGTTCTCTCCGTGGTGGTGATCCATTCCAATGCAGTAACGGCGTCACCGGTTCCATCAAAAGTAACAGCCCCGTTACTTTTGAAGTCCTTAAACCTACAACCCCTTGATCGGTTAGAAGACCCAATGTCTTGTCTTTCCTCTTGATCGTCCTGTTGTTGTTCCTTGTTCTTTCGCTTATCGGCCTTTCGTTTTGCCTCGGCCTCATCTCTGGCCCTTAACTGATCAGCAAATGACTGAGCCTGCTCAGCCATTCGTTTGGATTGTAATTCATTGTTTTGTTCCATAAGAGCTTGCATCATCTGGAACATTTGCTGAGGAGTCATATCGTCTCCTGACATGTTCTGAAATATAACAACTTATATTTAGAACATTTATTTGTAAGTCCTAAGTGTACAGTTACCCTTTACTTGTCCCCGTGTGCATGTCAATCCTATCTTAGTTCAGATCATTACTTAGAAGTTCATTCTAATATCATAACCTAAGTTTGAGTCCAAGTCCTCGCGGACACTTGAAACCTCAAACTAATGCTCTGATACCAAACTGAGACGTCCTCATGAATTAATGAAATAATTGTAGCAATCACCAGGATCGACAAACAACCCAATGAGTATCATAATAATTGAAATTGAATACTTAAATTAGAATTAAGCACATCCACACTAAAGCAATAGAATACATGTCTACAGTGATAAAAGTCTAACTATTACATCAACATAATTGTTTTAGAAGTAATGAATCCCAGCCCAAAGCTATTACATTCAAGTACCAATAGCTTCAATAGTCTCCGGGATATTGATTTGATATGCTTAAGTGGAAGGTCCAGCTAAACTTTTGCCTTTGCCTGAAAATATGGTGAGTCAACAGTAAGCTAAATGCTTAGTGAGATAACAGATTATGCATACAACAAATATTTCTTTACAAACAATGCTTAACCATGGGCAGTGTAAGCCCCATGTATGTGTGTACAGGCAGTGTAAGCCTCAATGTGTGTGAAAACCAGGCAGTGCAAGCATGGGTTGGCAGTTCAATATGCTGATCGGGGATGTGCCGAACCTGATGGGATACGAGTGGGATGATCAGTCCCCGACAGTGGCCTACTGTCAGCCCCAGTCCAGGTCGCATCAGATTTTGAAGTAATGATCATGCAGTGCAAGCATGATGTAAATAGATGCACTTTCAAATGAACGCTGGCTACATGTGTGTTACATGTCAAGTACGAGTGTGCATCATAACAACAAATCATGTACGAGTGCCAAATGAAGTATATGAACAACGTGAACATGCCATTGAATGTATAAACATGAATGCAAAAACAATAAATGTTCGAATGACAATCTATTACTCACAGTGATTGGTTTTGTGACTTGATCCTGAATCAATGTGTGTTTTGATAACACCACAATGATCTGTAAAGTAAGTGTAATAGTGATGTAATGTCAGTAATTGCTTAAAAATTGTATTCTGTAATTTTAAATGTAATCGGGTTCTGAATTCGGACCACATCCGAATTCGGATGGGATCCGAAATCCGAATGGTCCTCAGGTCCGAATTAGGGTGATCCGGATTTGGTCTTGATCCGAAATTGATGGATCCGAAATAGGTATGTGTCCGAATTGAGGTGAGTCCGAAATTGACATTGATCCGAAATGGGTAATGGTCCGAAACACTGTAAGTCCGAAATGGGTGTCCGAAATATGTGTTGGTCCGAAATGTTTGAATCAGGACCCGAATTCGGATGGTCCGAATTCGGTCCATAGGGATCCGAGTTCATACTTATAAATTTTCCAGAATTATGTTTGGGTCATTTTTGCATGTTTTGAGTCTAATATTGCAGCTATAAGCTTATATGTACTAAATCAACTTATAATATAACAGTAATGTACCAAAACAACCCATTTTTCGTCCATTTTTCTTCATGTCTTCGAAGAACACACACTAAACACACACATAATTTCAGAAATCACATTTAGACTTTGAATCTGATTCTGAAATTTTGTATACTACAACATATATGCTCGATTTACACATTTCAATAACAATATCCAACATGCATTGACATTTGCAACTATAATCTTAGAAATCGGTTCTTCCCAAAACCGAACCAAAAATCACCATAAATCCGAAAGATTGAATGATATTTACCTCGAATCGTTTGTTGCAATCCTTATAGTTCCTTATTTGCTATCTGAATCCAACCTTTGAACACTTGAAATTGTTGATTCTTGGGTTTTCTTGTTAGAACCCGAGAGATAGAAAGAGAGAGTGAGAGAGAGCCGGTTAGAGAGAGAGAGTAGAGAGAGAAGGTGTTAGTGAAAAATGAAGGGGTTTTTCTCTTTTTATGTCTATTTTTGACCCATTTGCATAACACACCCCTCAACTTCGTATTTTCTCAGTTAACTAATAATATGATCATAATAACTTAAATTGACATAATAATTCATTAACATAATAATTAAGTCCTTAAAATTGTAAATTACAATTAATAAAAATTTGGGATGTTACATTTATCATCTATTGACGGAGCTTGAATGTCACGGGATTGAGTATAATGATACTGAGAAAAACAATAAGCTTCTCGATGCCTTACCAGCCAAATGGGCAATGTATGTGGCAATGATCAAGCTTAATGAAGACAAGTATTATACCCAATCTTTGGAGGATATTGTGGGAACGTTGCGAGCTTATCATTTCGAGCTACTGAAGGCCGAAACGGATTACGAACAAGTCCAGAATCCAGCGATGTATTTTGGAAAATCAACAAAACCTTCAGCCGCAGCTGATCTGAAGACTGCTACAGCGTTTCTCACCGGAGAAACGTCGTCACCAGCAGAGACTGATGACACACTAAATAGAGCGTTCTTAGGATTGGGAAGATCAGAAGAACCGCAGCCTCAAGCACCACAGGCATCAACATCTCAGGGCTACTCTAAGATTCCCATGAGCGCTAAATCAGCGGAAGAACATTTGAACTTGCTTGCTTCATTTGTGGCCGCGTACGGGAACTGCGTTCAAGGGAAAATTAACGATCCTGCACTCTGGGATGAAGACTATGATCAGGTCGACCCTGAGGATCTTGAGGAAATGGATCTTAAATGGCAACTGGCCATGGTAACCCAACAGGTTAAAAGATTCATCAAACGGACTAGAAGGAATCTGACGATGAACAATAAGGGCATTGGATTTGATAAGTCCAAGGTCAAGTGCTACAATTGTCAAGGTCTGGGACACTTCGCCAGAGAATGTCAGAGACCGAAGGTAGATACGTACCAAGGGCACAACCAGCAACATGGACAGTTTCAGAATCAGTCTCAACAGCGATACCATCCGAGTTCATCTGCCGGTCAAGCCAATCTAGCTGGTCTATTATCTAATGTCACATCAGACAGACAGCTAGATGGTACTTATGACTGGGGCTCACATCCAGAATCAAATGCTCGGGCTTTTATGGCTGAAGTCACGGAAAATGGATGTGAAGGGGAAGAGCAGACCACAAGGGACAGCAGTCCGATGTGGGTGGAGAAGACGAATGATCAGACGGTTCTGGAGTTTGCCGCTCAAATGGCCAACGTGGAATCTGATAACACAAAGGTTAGTCTGACTTACTCTCTTTTTCATGAATTATGTGTATTGTGTGTTACTTCTAATGATAGGTTAAATCTAGTTTTAGAATCACATAAAACCATAACTGCTCAAAATGAGTCTTTAAAGGCTGATAACGCTAGCCTAAACGACATTAAGCAAGATCTTAAGGAAAAACTTAAGGCTGATGCTCAAGATGTAATAGTTCTGAAAGACAAACTGAGTGAGCAGTGTGTTAGGTTAGAACTTATGTATGAGCATGTAGAGGCATTGACCAAAAATCTTAAGGACTAAGACATAGAGCTAGCTGAAACAAAGGTGAAGGTAGCAGAGGCCAATAGTAAGCTAGAGAAGTTTAGGAATTCAAGCCTGAAGCTAGGGAAAGTTTTAGATGCTCAACGTCAATCTAAAAAGCCTGTAGGTCAAGGTTTTCATGAAATTCCTCCTCCTTTTAATGCAAATTACGTGCCTCAACCTCAGGAGAAAACTGATAAATCAGTAGATTTTGAGGACATACCTACACCTATATCTGAGCCTGTATTAGAAAATACACCTAAGGTGACTGATACAACCGTCAAGGTTCAGAAAGTCAAATTTGTGTCTTCCTCCAGTGAAACACCTGCAGGAAAACATAAAATTGATTTTAATGATCAGGATGATGAACCAGTCACAATAGATGTGCAAAAGGATCAAGACACTAGTGAGACACCTAAGTCTAAGGGATCACACAAGAAGTCCATAGATAAGATGTCCTGCTTTAGATGTCATGAAAAGGGGCATGTTGCTTCTAATTGTCCGCTTAGGAAACCTGACGTTACACCTAAGACAGGGAAGCGAATACCAGTTAAACCCTCAACCAATGTGGCGACCACTAGTAGTTCTCAGAGTACCGAGAAAACTGTGCAGGCTACACCAAAAGAAGTTGTGAAACAAGTACCGGTAAAGGTTGGACCAAAGGAAGTGGTTAGGACTAATTCACCGAATAGAGTCGTAAATCAATCTAGGTCTGGACCTCAACAACAATATAGGAGCACAACACCTAGCACAGCATACACTCCGGTTAGGTCACACACTCCTATTAGACATCACACACCGGTAAGAGCTCAAGGATCACAATCTGAAATGCCATATAATCGGAATTATTCAAGAGCTCCACAACAAATGCCTACTCAAAGGCAAAGAGTGAATTTACATCACTCGACACCACAACAAACTCCTGTTCAACGACCCAAGTCACCTAAAAGGCGAGATGGGTATTTGAAAGAGTTTAAGTATGTGGACGAGAATGGTATAACCAAGTCAGTTATGGCTTGGGTTCCCCGTAATAACTAACCTATTTTCTTTCATGTGCAAGAGATTACCACAGGTCCAAACAACAAATGGTTCGTCGACAGTGGATGCTCCAGGCATATGACAGGGGAAAGAAGTCTCCTTACAGACTTCAAAGGTGGGAATCGGGGATTTGTATCATTCGCGGGAAACATGGGAGGAAACATCACGGGTACCGGAGTGGTCACTAATGGGACGATCAAGTTGGACCAAGTTTATCACGTTGATAAACTGGTTCTCAATCTCATTAGTGTATCTCAAATCTGTGACAAGAAGAATTCAGTGTTGTTTACTGACACTGAAGCGTTAGTGCTAAAACCGGGATTCAAGATTCCTGAAGAATGGGTATTGATGCGGGCACCAAGGAAGAATGACTTGTACATGGTTGATATGAACAAGCCGGAGACTTCGATGGGGCCAATCTGTTTATTATCCAAAGCTTCGGAGACGGAATCGGTATTGTGGCACAGACGCATGGCTCACTTGCACCTAAGAAAGATGAATTACATAACGAAAAATGGGTTGGTGCAAGGTGTGCCTATGAAGAGGTTTCAGTTCGAGGACAAGTGTCTACCATGCAAGAAGGGCAAACAACATAAGAAGACACACAAGTCCAAGACTCAGAATTACATAACCTCTACATTCGATTTGTTGCACATGGATCTTTTCTGACCAATCAACAAAAGGAGTATAGGAGGTAGTTGGTATTGTTTAGTTATCACTGACGATTACTCACGATTTTCTTGGGTTTTCTTTCTAGGTACAAAGGACGAGACGGCTTCCAAGCTCATCGGGTTCTTAGACCAAGTGGAGAATTCCTACGGAACACGGGTTAAAAGGCTTCGTAGTGATAACGGAACTGAGTTCAAAAACACTGTAATTGGTGTATATTGCCTATCAAAGGGCATAGTGCATCAATTCAGTGCACCATATGAGCCTCAACAAAATGGGGTGGCTGAACGTAAAAACAGGACACTGATTGAGGCAGCTTGGACTATGTTGTCGGATTCAAAGCTTCCTACCATGTTTTGGGGGGAGGCAGTGAATACCGCATGTCACATTTTAAACTGGGTCCTAACTGTCAAATCTTTGAACAAAACCTGTTATGAAATTTTGAATAAACGGCCACCTAATTTAACTGGCTTCAAACCGTTTGGGGTACCATGCACTTTATTGCGTACAAAACATCAACCGAAGTTTGGTGAAAAGGCTGACAAAGGATACTTCCTAGGTTATGTGTCGAACTCACCAAACAAACGGGTTTTTAACAAAATAAATGGTACGGTGGAAATTTTGTATAACATTGAAGTCACAAGTTATACACATGAACCCTAAACAGGTCCGGAATGGATATTTGACTATAATAAATTATTTGAGTCATTTAACATTCCTTTGGATGAAAATGCAGGTACCATCGAAAAGGACATGGCGACGTTGCATCTGAATGACGATGGTTATACCTTTCCGAGGACTACATTTCAATCCACATCCGAGCCTACTTCGACTGAAGATGGATCTCCAGAAGTCGCTGATCCAAAAGCACCTACAACTGAGAATCAGACTCAGGCAACAAATTCCAACTCTGAGGAAAATGTCCACGAGGAGGAAAATGTAGAATCTGAGGAAGTTCCCCCAGTAGGTGAAATAGGGTCTAACTTAGGAGATAATCTAAGAGTTGACGAGATAGAGACCACTAGGATCAACAAGAACCATCCTATCGAAAGCATCATAGGAAATCCAAATGAGGGTGTGAGGACTAGGAGTAGTTTAAATAACAACACTGTGTTGTTGTCGATGATAAATGACTCCGAGGCATATCACACCTGTCTCTATTCTTGTTTCATATCGCAAGTAGAGCCTAAAAATGTGCAAATGGCACTTAAGGATAACTCCTGGGTTGAAGCGATACAGGAAGAACTCTCGCAGTTTAGGAAACTAGAAGTGTGGGAGTTAGTTCCATTACCTCGAGGGGAAGTTGCCATAGGAACCATATGGGTTTTTAAGTGCAAAAGAGACAATCGGGGTATAGTCACACGCAACAAGGCTAGGTTAGTTGTAAAGGGATTCAACCAAGAGGAGGGAATCGATTACAATGAGGTATTTTCACCAGTAGCAAGGCTGGAAGCCATTAGGTTGTTTCTGGCTTTTACCTCCTTCAAGGGCTTTAAGGTATATCAATTAGATGTGAAGAGTGCTTTTCTATATGGGAAAGTAAAGGAGCTGGTGTATGTAGAACAGCCGCCCGGATTTACAGATCCAAAATATCCTTATAGAGTGTATCGTTTAGATAAGGCTCTATATGGATTGCATCAGGCACCAAGGGCTTGGTATGAGACTCTATCCAACCATTTATTAGAAAACGGGTTTGAAAGGGGTAGGATAGATTGTACGCTGTTCGTTAAAAGAAAGGGAGAGCACTTCATCTTGGTACAAGTGTACGTAGATGATATCATTTTTGGATCATCAGACGAACAAATGTGCAAAGATTTCGAGAAGGTAATGAAGTCGAAATTCGAGATGAGTGCAATGGGAGAGTTAACCTTCTTTTTGGGGTTACAAGTTGACCAGAAGAAGGAAGGGATGTTTATCCATCAGACGAAGTATGTCTATGACATATTGGAACGTTTCGGGATGGAAGGAACGAAACTAACTGCCCATTTCAGCACGCCGATTCAAGTGCATCACAATCTCGGACCGGGTACTGAATGTGATGCCGATGTGGATCCGACGTTATATCGGGCCATAATTGGATCACTTATGTATTTAACTGCTTCAAGACCTGACATCATGTTTGCTGTGTGTATTTGTGCTAGGTTTCAAGCTAATCTGAAGTAGGTGCACATGAAAGCTGTGAAGCGGATTCTACGATACCTCAAGTCGAAACCGAAGCTGGGACTTTGGTATCACGCGGAGGGAGATCTAGAGTTGGAGGCATTGACGGATTCTGACTACGAAGGATGCAGCTTGACGTGCAAATCAACAACTGGAGGCTGTCAATTCCTAGGAGGGAGATTGGTATCCTGGCAATGCAAGAAACAGACGTCTGTAGCCGTGTCAACGTGCGAGGCCGAGTATGTTGTTGCTGGTAGTTGCTGCTCACAGGTTCTGTGGATACAACGGCAAATGCGGGATTACGGTTTGGCTTACACTCAAACTCCAATTAGGATAGACAATCAATCTACAATTGCTATAACTAACAATCCAGTTAAACACAGTAAAACAAAGCACATAGACATAAGGCATCATTTTATTCGTGATTGTGCTGAAAAGAACTTAATCAAATTGGTAAATGTGGCAACGGACGATAATAATGCTGATTTATTTACCAAAGAATTTGATAAGTCACGGTTTGAATATTTAATTCAACTAAATGGAATGCGCAACCCAAAGTAATTTGACCTTAGTAGAAGTTTATTTCCTTTTATAGCTGTAGTATTTCTTTCTTTTTATAGTAAGTCTGCTAAATTAGGATAGATTCTATTTTTAGTAAGTTAGTAGGTTATCTTCTTTTATTGCTATTTCTTATGAAAAACAAAGGAAAAAAAATAGAAAATCATAAAAATACAAAAAAAGAGAATATCAGAAAAGGAGTTAAGTCTTAGATACATAGGTTCAAAGTGACGAAAATTAGCACAGTCGTTACAAACTCTAAGTGTTTAGGCTTTCACACATAATGCACCTAAAATTCTAAGTGTTATACTATATTTTAGTTTGATGTGTTGGTAGGCATAATACATATAGGGAATCCCAAGGCAAATAAAATACTCAAGAAAAAGTCAAGCGTGTCGCTAACTTAGATGTATGACCAATCGGTCTTAATTTTTATGTACAAGACATACAAACTTTGAGTCTAAATGAGGTATGCAAACTTTCTGGGGATGTATAGCAACATCAAATACATCTTAAAATGGAAAGAATAGAAAAATCATACAAAATTGAGAGTCGAAAACATGTAACTCTGTTGTACGTAAGTACAGACCTGTTGCCTCTGTTTAGATTCGGGTTAGCAAGATAAGTCGCTTTGTTGTACGTCGGTACAGACCTGTCACCGCTGTCTTGCTAGCTTTAAAAATAAACCTTAAGTCAAACTAAGACACTTTGTTGTATGAAAATACAGACCTGTGTCGGATGTTTGTCTTTTAAAGAAAGTTTGCAAATACCAACAAGTTAGAATCCTAGTCTGTATGCCTTGATCATAAAAGTATGTCTATGTCTGAGTCACGTAAGATAATTTCATGAAAAATAAAAATGCCAAGGGATATTCCGAAATGTAGGATGTTTAAAGGGGCAAATACCAACAATCGGCTAAATGGGTATTTCACGACAAACAATCAACGGAATCAAAAATTCCTAAGTGTGAAAGTTTATGTACTGAAATTGAGTATCTGACACCGCTATCTGATTAAACCTTTCTTTGACTATACTCATCAAAAATATTTTGTTTAGCGTTAAGCATAGGCTGTAAGTTGGAATAAATATAGCTTAAGTCTAAGTTAAATTTTTGGTCAAAATTTTAAAATTTTATTTTCACTTATTTTTAATTTTATTTTATTTTATCTTATTTTATCTTAGTTTATTTTATTTTATTTTTTACTTAGGAAAAAGGTCAAAAATTACTGAGGGTGCATTCATAGTTGGATAAAATAACCATTGCGTAAAAAATCTTGTGCTTAGGGTAAAAGATTTGGCATAGTTTATCTTGTTACACAATAAAAATGAAAAAGTTGAAAAAGTTGAAGTTATTTCAAAATTTTCGAAATTTTTTAAGTGTTTTGGGTAATTTGAGTTTAGTTTAAACTCGAAATAGGGTGATCTCGAATCTGTCAGTAGATTCGACTCTGCCCGTAGATTCGAAGTTAGGTAGTATAAATAGGTTAACAGTAATGTCATTAATACATATGTTTTCGAATCTATACTCTCGAATCTACCTGCGATTTCGAATCTATTTCCTCGAGTCTACCGTTTTCCACAAAAAACGACAATTTGTCGAGTTTCTTGCTTAAGTGTTCGATTCTACTGATACATCTAGGTATAGTCAACTTGGTTGTACAAGATTCATGTAGTTTAATACACCATTTAAGCCAAAAATCATCGATATTTGAAGGTTTATAGGTCAAAATCGTGTCTTTCAAAATTACAATGTTTGGACTAGTAAATAGTCAAATTAAATGCATATATCTGTGATTAGTACCTAGTAGGGCTAATGAATGTAATTTTCTGAGTCCTAAAAGGTTAAAAATCATGGGATTCGGTGATGAGTTGGGCCGACGGATTCGAATCTGTTCCAGACGATTCTCGAGTTTGTCAGTAAACTCGAGAAGGTCACTAGATTCGAGTGTGCCTCAAACTCGAAAAGGGGTTTATTCGAATCTGTTTATTCGAATCTGTCATTTTATTTGAATTATTTAATTTAAATTTTATTAAACTTGTAGAAATTCTTTTATGTTGGATTTTGTACTTAATCAAGTTCAAAATAAAACAAATTTGAATTTAAGCAAGTTTATTGATTTTTAATAATTCTAATATTTTATCTATTGTTCAGATATGGCTCAAAGAGTATTCGTGCCGAAGCATAATATGGTCATTCCCCCCGACCATTATATTCCTGAGGCGCAGGGATTCAGACAGATGTTGGATTTTCTGGTAGAATCTAGGATTGCTTTTGCTTTGTCTCATAACATTCAAATTGTTATTCCATATGTACGCCAGTTTTACGAGCATCTGCAAGTTGATTGCACTGTCACCCCGACAGTTCTAAGGACTAGAATAGCTGGACAGCCGCTAGTCTTTTCTGCTGATATGCTGCGTCAGGTTCTGCAGCTGGGTTCTCAAGAAGAAGAGAATGGGTCTATTGACTTTCCCTTAAGTATTAGGCAAGCAGCTTTTCAGAGGATGGGTTATAGTTTAGATGTTACGAAGACATCTTACATGAAGAGCAGGCTTATTGGTCAATGGAGATTCTTGGCACATGTGTTTATGGTCTGTTTTGTGGCCAAGAAAGCTGGATTCGATTACATTGTCTCGAAGATCCAATCCGGGATGATCGCTTTACTTTATAATCGGCCCTTCAGCTTTTCTCAAATGTTTTTCTCGGAGTTCGTTCATCAAATTACGGCTCCAGAACAGCAACAATTTCTGCTATATCCCCATTTCATAATGATGCTCATCAGGCATTTCTTGCCTAATTTGCCGCAGCTAAATGAGATTCAAAGTGTAGCGGTCATGGATAAAAGGATTTTTGCTGACTGTTCTTCGCACAGAGGAAGGCTAGCAGTTCCAGTCGAACAACCGTTGTTTGGAGCTGTACTTGACAGGAACTTTGAAGCACCGAATGATACCAACAGGGCAGGAGAAGTGGAAGTTGAAGCTAGACAGCCACCGCAACAACAACGACAACAACCGCGTGCACAGCCACAAAGGAGACGACAAAAAGCTTCCGCGAGTCAAACTCAGGCAACCAGGCCTTCTACAAGTCATCAGCAAGAGGTACAAGAAGCAGGGCCATCAAATTTACCAGTTAAATCCGATCAGTTGTGTCAGACACTACATGAGATCTGGGAAGCTGGTCCTAATGCCAATGAAGAAATATCTGCAGCATTAGTTGGAGAATTGCTAGAGCCTCCAAGGGGAGAAGAAGATGTTTTTAGGCAAGTTGATGAATATGAACCGGAGCAAACAGGAAATGAATTGTCATCATCTGCAACTGAGTCAGAAGATATGGAGGGGAGATCGAGGTTGATGCTCCAGAGTCTGTATCTACAGAACCTCATGTTCAAATGGGAACTTATGGATCAAGGTTAGTAGTGTCTGAAGAAGCTTAAAGGCGGCGAGCATCAAGAGATTCTGATGACTCTGATTTTGAAGAAGAAGAGGTTGCACCGTTAGTGACAAGGCAACGCGCTAAACATCATCGGTTTATGCAAGGATCTTCCTCAGCTTCAGCCGCACAGCCTGAAGTATCTCAACCTCCGCCTACCCAATCGACCATTCCACTACCACCACCACATGCTGAACCATATATCTCATCACCGATCATTCCAACTCTGATACAGTCCATTCGATCCACCTCATCCACTTACGCCGACAATCAAAGGTTTTTGCAGCTTAAAGATAGAGTTGACTTCCAACAGATCCAGATCTTAGGCCTAACGACGGCAATCAGTGAGATTCAGAAGCACAATGCAAATCTGGATAACGAAAATGCCGATCTGAAAAAGATTGTGGAAAAAGTACAGGAAGAGAACTTGGAGCTAAAATCTTTTGTCGCTGATCAAGCAGCTGAACTCAGAACGATGCGCTCCCTAATTGAGCAGTTAATGAAAAATATAAAGGCTCAGGGGGAGACATCGTGCCGTGATTAAGAAGTGCGCAGGGAGGATGATGATGATGATAATGAAGATGGAAATGGCAATGATCCCAGCACACAAAGACAGAATGAGCCAGTAGATTTTAATAGCTGCTCAGGATGCTGAGACTCAGGGGGAGCCAAGTCAATCAGGAGCTGGAGTAGGAGTAGGTGAGGCTAGTTCATCAAAGGTCTCAGAAAGTCAAGTGCGTGAGATAATTGACGCATTGATGAATATTGATGAAGAGCCATTAGATTCGGATTTTGATTTTGAAGATGATGTTGAGGATTTGGAAGAGGGTGAGTTTGTGCAAGAAGATGTAGCCGATTGGAGATCTGATGAGGAGGTTGTGATAGATGACGACGATAATGTAAACGAAGTAATCATTCAATCTCAGCCGGTCACAGAACTATATGAGCATACTGAACAACATGTGATAGATATTGATGACATCAAAGTGGCCTCGGTAGATGATTCCGAAATGGAAGAGGCAGCAAGAGAGCCGAGCAGAGCTGAATTGCTAAATCTTTGGTTCCGAAAGGAAGAGAAGAAGACTGAGCCGAAGATAAAGAAGACGTTGAGAATTCCAGGTGCAGAAAACTTCTCTGGAGGTATTATTAGCTGGGTCTTCGATAGAGAACTGCAGCTTTTTATTCTAATGAGGAGAGATGGTCTCCAATACCTAAGGCACAAGCTTAAAGTGTTCAATACATTGCCGAAGGTAGAGGTGAAGAAGCTGGCATGGAAAGAGTTAATCAACATCGGAAATGATCCCTATGCTGAAGTGATCGCGAAGATAGTCAGACGAGAAGGGAGATCTGGTAGGTTTGAGAGACTCAAACCAAGCTCTGGAAAAAGAGTTGAGGATTCTTCAAGGATAGATCCGCATACAGGACGCCCATGGGTGAAAATGGTTTATAAGCCCGTCAAATGCTTAAGAAGGGTGCCAATAAAGAAGATGCCTCAAGATATTTTGTCAGACATGAAGTGGTGGTACCTGGATAATGAAACTGCTGAAGCCATCATGGAGGATCAAGACGGCAAAGTTCTTTTGCGAGTATATGATCCTCTGCATCTGATGAATCTGTCAAAGGAAGATCTGAAGAAGCTTCATGGTCAACATATCTTCTTTCATGAAGGATGGAGATCTGAAGCCAGAAAGTTCCAAAAAGTTGTCAGAGTATGTATAGATGCTGGTATATACGCAGGTAGTAGTATATATAGATCTAGTACTTAAACTTGATGTAAATAGTTAGAAGCTATCGTCAAGGGGGAGTCTGTTGGTACACCCTGTGTGACGGTAGCAGTCTAAGCGATCTAACATTTTGGTTTAAGTAATATTCAAAGTATTGGGAATTAACGAGTGTTTGATATATATGTTTATATATGTTTGACAGTTATTGATTGTATGTTTGAACTTGATGTATCGTATTACAAGAAGTTCAAACATAAAGATCAAAGATAAAAACATAAGTTTCATATACAAGTTAGTCAGATTCGAATTCTATAAGGATTGGAATTCGAATCTATGTCAGATTCGAATTTGATCCTAGTTAGATTCGAATGTGTTATGAGGCAGATTCGAGAATGTCAGTGAGGACAAAATCGAATGGGCCTTGGGCCGGATTCGATTTTGGCCCATAACAGACTCGAATTAGCCTCTATAATTAGGGATAGACTCGAAATATTATCAGACTTTTTGCAGAATTCGAGAGTGATTAAGCATTAAGCGATTCCGAGTTTATCATCAGTGTTAGTGTCGTTTCGGAGAGAATCTTCTGGTAGGTGTGTTCTTGTGTAGTTCGTGCAGCTCGTTGATAGTCTCCGTGTTTCTGGTGAGTGTTGTTACCGTCTACCCGTTAACGAGGATTCCGCACTCGTTGACGGTTCCGCGTCTAGATAGATCTGTGTTTGGTAGACCTTACATTCCCCGCTGTAATACCATAATGTTAAATATACATGCACCCCTTAGCAGTTCCAGCAACCAACCTAGGTGGAGGAAATTAATCCCGATAGATCTATCCATAACAGTGTGAAAATAGGGGTTATGAAGACTCACCGTAAATTGATGGCAAAATGAACGTAAAAACGTAGGTTTTATTGATGACTTGAGGTGTTTAACCGAATCCTAGATGATATGAGGGACTTAATAACTCCCATATATATATATATATATATATGATAATATGTATGCATACAGTTTTTTTAACGTTTTAATGTCGAGGAAAGTTTTATTTCCACAGAATAACAGCTTGCAGACATTTTCACCAAGCCTCTTGATGAAAACAGGTTTAATTATGATCTTGTAAGCAAGCTGGGCATGTTAAATATAAGTGACTAAGTGTCCTAAATGTTCTATGTTATTATATGTCTCACACTGCTAATGTTTCTCAGAACAGGCTATGCATGTTCTACACTTAGCCAATTTCTGAAAACTTGAACAGCTTGAGCGTATAACAGGTTTATAATATCAGTTTTCACCTCAAACCTGGTCTGTTGATCAAACCTCCAACCTGCTCACTTCCTAAATCTGTCATACAAGACATTGTCTTGTAACCTGGTCAGCTATTGAACACAACCTGTTCTTGCGTAGCTACACAGGTCGAATGAACAGCTTGTGATGACCCTGCTCATCAGAAGTTTAACAACAGCTTAGACCATCAGTTTTAGTTACCTTTCTTCACGATTTAGTTATTTAGTTTCTGTATTTATTTAACTTAGTTACCGCGGATAATGTGTGTTAACGTGTGTTAGTGACTAAAAAGGGCTCAAGTGGTCTGACAACCGTTCTGTCATGGACAACCATTCCGTTTTCCATTAAAGAACTTTTCAAATCAACCGCCCAAACTTTTCTCTCTCATACCCACTCACACTCAAACCCTATGAATACCTCTCTACTGTTTCATCTTCGTCTTCCTTACTGCTTCCCTAACTTCCAAAGAACCCTAAATTCGACCAAGTGTCTTGTGCTCATATCCTCACTATTCTTACTATGGCTCACCGAAACAACCCCTTTCTCCTAGTATTTGTTGGTGCAGATGTTCAGAAACATTCTTTTGTTACCACAATGCAAACACTGAATCCCACAAACTACATAGCCAACCTAACCATTACCAAAAACTTTGTGGGGAAAGGTTATGAGAATATGGTGGAATTCTAAAGGTTCACCATCTCCATTACGCCATGACTGTCACCCCTGGCGTCCTGTACCAGAAAATGGTTTATGAGTTATGGTACACCTGTGCCTACGACCCAGCAACCAATGTCATAAGGGGAACCATTCTCAATGTGACTCAGACCATTGAGATCACTACTGGTCATACAAGGGAAGTTCTTCATCTCCCTGTGGCTGAAACTTATGATCAGCCACAGCCTGAAAATGATCAGATGGGAAACCTGCTACGTTTTTGTGGTGTAGAAAAGCCCAAGATTGGAGCCACTCTGTTCAGGAAGGATCTACACCTACTTACAGCTTCTTGTTTGCCTCTGTGGTGATGTGCTTCAGCAGCAAAGTTGGTTCTTTTGACCAACTTAGCCGTGATGAGATCCCCATAGTCCTATAGCTCGTAGATGGGACTGCTATGAACATGGCTCGGTGGATTTTCATGAATTTGAGGAACCTGGTGTAGCAGGAAACACGTCCAGTTGCTGTTCGATATCCACGGTTTCTGAGCCTCATTTTCAAGCATGTCTGTGGTGAGCATTTATATAACTCTCAGCTTATGTTACGTACTACAGCTTTCCCAGTGATTTGGAAAAGAGTTTTCTACACCCCTGTACTTCCAAATAAACCTCCTATATCTACACCACTGAGGAGGTTGCTTGGTATGGTAGAAGGACCCTGTACTGTGAGGAAGGATCCAGTGACTGCTTCCAAGGGAAAATCCCAATCCAGGGCCAAATTTGTTAAAAGAGCCCTGGAATCGACTCAAGCTGAGCCTGTCAGCAAGAAGGGAAAAATAGCTCAGTCCAAATCTGCTCCATCAGCCTCTGTGGTTCAGGGGGAGCAGGCTTCTCACCCTGGTTCATATGTTGAACCTGAAGGCTTAGTGGTTGGTGCCTCTTTGGCACCTGAGACTATGGAACAGGCCAACCCACCTGTTTTTGACCCAGTCTCACCACCAGTCCAAACAGAACCTCTCATCACCTCTCCACAACATCAATCCTCCACCTCATCTCTCAGATCCTACAGACGCAAAACCTTAGCCAAAAAGAAACCAAAAGACCAAACTAGCCTCACTGACCCCTCTCAACAGGAGTCAGTTGACAAAGAAGCAAACCCTGCAGCCTCTCCTATTTTGGGAGAAGGTTCAGAACACTTGGAGCAGGCTTCACTCCAACAACAGTCTACCCTGACTCAGCTTAGGCCCTCTGGTTCCTCCCAACAGGAGCCAGTTGTACATATGGAGATTACCACATCAACTATTCCAGCGTCCCAACAGGCTGAGAATATTGATAGACAAGAGTTCACTCCACTCCATACTGAGTCCACATAGTCTCCACTCCATACTTCTCCTACGCAACCTGGGTCTGCACGAGGTGCCAACCCTGCTAGATTAGACCATCCAGTAGATCGGCCTCCAACTTCTGCTCCTCATGATACAGCTGCTGTACACCCAATAGCTGCTGAAGGACCAACATCCCAAGCTGATGATCCACAGGGAACAGACCATCCCTCTGGTGAGGCTGCACCTCAAATGCAAATTCCATCAGCAGGTTTCACCACTGTTGATGTTGAAATGCACATCCCATCTCCCCATGATGAGGCACCTCTAGACTAAGGTGCTGCTGAGGGAACCATCCCAGGCTTTGATGACGGTGCTGCAACACAAGAAGCATTTGAAAGGCCACCATTTTCTATCCCTTCTTCTGATGAAGTAGCTACAGCCACTGCTGAGGGACCCATTGACCCTTCCAAGCTGGGTGATATTACTTTTGCCCAGGCTATGGAACTTCTGTCAAAAGTAACGCTTCCCTCTCCATCACATCCTCAAACACCTGCCTCATCCACATCTCATTCTCATTCCTCACCATATACAGAATCCAAACAGTCCACCCATACTCCCCCATTCCCCAAAGATATTCCTTTGAAGGACCAGCTTTCTTGGCTGACCAACAAAGTTGGCTCTTTGGAAAGTTCCCTAACTTCTCTACCCTCCATAATCTCAGACTGTATGTCTGCACAGCTCAAGGGATTCTTTGAACTGTTCAAGAATTCCTTTCCAACCACTCCCCAAGCTGATTAGTCCTCACTGCTGCTTGCACTCACTGCACAGCTGCAAAACATCTCAACTACACTCTCCTTTATCCTTTCCAACCAACAGAACTCTGTGTCCTCCCTGATAGCCATATCCCAACAGCTGTCCACTCTCCTCACCACTTGCACTACTACCCTTCCTACTACACTGGCCAGTTTGAAGTCTCTTATGGCCTCTCTGTCCAATTTTGGGTCAGCAAACCTTGATGATGCGCAAGACTCTCTTGAATTACATCTTGCACAACTTCAATGTTTGTTGTTCACAGCTTCTGACAGAGAAAATCTTTCTAAGCTGTCCTCATTTGCTGATTCTCAATCCTCATCTCTTCAGAATTGCCTTACCCAGCTTGGAGAGGTTAAGGATAATCTGTCTTTCTTAGTGCATAGCCTGGTTGGCCCCAAGCCTGCTACCAAAACTGCTGCTAAGCCTGCTGAATTTTTTTCTCTAGGCATGCCACATGTTAAAGGCTCTGTGCCATCTCTTTCAAAGGGGGAGCACTTATCTGCCTCAAAGACTAAGTCTAAGGGGGAGAAAACCTCTTCTCCTTCAAAAGTGAAATCAGCATTTGTTGGTCAAGCCGCAGGTGCATCACAAATAGGTCCAACTGAAGATGTCTCCCATCACACTGAAGCTGCTCAGGCTAGATCTCCAAACCCTGCACAAACTAAGGGGAAGGAATCCATTCCTGGGGACAGCCCAAGCAGAAGGAAGCATCTGATTCTGGAAGAAGAAGAAGAAGAAGAGGAGGAAGAGGTTCCTAAAGCTGTTCAAACTATAACAGCCAACGGAAAGAGGAAAGCAGTTGTAGACCCTGACCACCAAAGAGCAGCGCAGCTAAAGTTTGACAAGGCAAGGCTAACGAAATGGGTCTTCCTATGGAGAAATACTATGAGTACAGAGATGAACAGCTCCAAGCCCTGGAAAGACTTAGAAAGGAAGAAGCCTCAGCCAAAGCTGCCAGATCCTTTTCATTCAAAAAGGCAAGCAAAATTAAAATGCCTTCTTTGGATGTGCAAAGAAAATTGCTTGAAGCTGCTAAGGAGTCAGCAGTTGAAAAGGAAGGTGATAAGGAACAGGGTGCTCCGGTCTCTGTGACAAAGTCCAAGCAAGCGTCCTCTGCAAAAGTTCTTTGATGTTGCTGACAAAAGACTTGCCAAGGAATCTATTGTCAAAGCAGTTCCCATCTCAAGAAAAGGCAAACAGTGGAAGATTCAGATAACCAGAATGGATGCTACAGGCCCAGAACTAGAAGCATGTGATTACACTGACGTTGCTCAGATGGGATATAGAGAATGGGTGGAGTTCGCAGTTGCCCTGATCCAGTCTAAGTCTGAAACAGCTAAGACTATCAGGGCATATGTCAAAAAGTTGAGGGAAAGAGTGAGAGATCTTGGCCTGATCTCAGAAGAACAAAGTAAGGGTATCTCAGTGTCTACCCCCAAAATAAAGGCCAAGAGGAACAGAAAGGATACAGAGATGGAGGAACTCCTGATCACGATTGAACAAGGTGATGTTGCGGTAGAAATCAAAGGAGTAGATCACAGCCTGCCTAAAGGAGTGGAATCTGAGGATGGCAAGCTGATTGAAGAACGTGAGCTGGGTATATTTTTTTGTAGATCCCCTGACAAAGAAGAAGTGCTTTCAAAGAGCATCAGACCTACACAAAGTTTGTCTCAAACAGCTTGCTGCATTCAGACTTGCAAACTCCTCCAGGCAATCCATAAAGTGGAGAGCAGCCATCTGGGATCAGCTCAGAGGCTTCTATGAAAGAGGGGAGCTTCAACATCCAAGTTTCATGTTTCTCAGAAATAATATAGAGGAACTGGATGAAACCAGAGAGCAGCTTGAAGAGTTGTTCGAAGAAGGAGTACCAGCACTGTCCTGAGGTCCATCTACTATCTAAGTAGGTGAACAATGGAAGCTGTCCATCTGTTGGACAGACTTGCCATTATCTGCTCTCATCATCAACAGTCCAAATTGTTGAATTTCTATGTACATTAGTTGTACTTTGTTACATTAGTTGTAACTTTTTACATCAGTTGTAATATACACTAGTACATCAGTTGTACTTTTGTAAAAACATGTGTTGTTTATGTAATAAAATATTATTATATATATAAACTGATCTTTTACTTTACCTTGATGTTGTAATTTCATTTCAGCAAAATGTATTGTACAAATATATAGTGATTATTGATAAAATCAGCTTAGACTGATTATTGCAAGTAGGGGGAGATTGTTAGGAACAAAAAGGCCTCAGTCAAACCTGCTCTACATTTTAGGGGGTGATTTTTAATCAAACCTGTTTGATAGACTTGAAGGCATAATTTATGGCCTGTTTATGCCTTATTGAAACCTGAAAACTGATTTGCAATATCAAAGCTGTTTACCCTGTTGCATTCATTGCAACAAAGGCAGATTGTTCAAACTGTTATGTCTGCTGAACAGGCTGGAGATAAACTGCCTACGCTGCTCTGTTCTGTTGAGCAACTTGGACAGATTCTAAGTGTTATGTTCTTTGTGAACAGAGCATGTTCTTTGTGAACAGACTAAACACTTTATGGAATATGTTTCCAAGTCCTCATGTATTGGTTTTGACTACAAGATCAGTTTACAAGTCGAAGACAAAGTGGAAAACACAAACTACAAAAGCCTGCCTACGCTGTCTTGTTACATGAAGACAAAAGGATATTTGAAATGGGTGACAGACCATTTCTTATATCAAATGGCCTTAACAAAAGAAGAAAGATTCAAAGTTGACATTCCTCTTTTGGTTAAAGGCTTATGCAACAGAGACAAAAAGAAAAAGACAAAGATTCTGCCACATGAAGACAAGTTTGCTTTTTCAGAATGTGCAGAATAGTTGTTTTGTCTTTTTGGAAAGACATCCCACTATCTCATCGTCCAATGAAAAAGCTTCACTGAGATTCTCAGTGATAGTATAAAAGGAAGCTTCTAAGGATTGTGAAAAAGCAAGAGTGAGAAATTCAGATCGTGCATTGAAGTGAGTTATTCCATGCATGCAAGTCTACTTAAATGAAACAGTAACGTGTGTCTTAGAATAGTTGAAACATCTGTTGTATCTGTTATCTCAGCTTGAACCTTTTCACAGTCAAGCTTGTTTGTAATTAACACTTGTTAATAGTTTACACAAACATTGAGAAAAGAGTGTTGAGTTTTAATTTGCTGTATCCCCCCTCCCCCTCTACAGCTTAGAACAATACTCTAGGGAAATCTTTTGGGACGTACATCATGTAATAAAAAATTAAAGTCAAAAGCTATATATCTACTACCTAGGCTGGATTTTTTAATATACTTTAGTGTATTTTTTTGTATAAAAGTATTTAGAATGTATTCTTGTATTTCCCTTTTTATGTAAATTAATAAATACTTATGAATGCATTAGTTTAATGAATTGTTTTAGTCTTGCATAATTAATGTTAAGTAAGTGTATTATGGCATGATTGGTATCACTAATCTTAATTTAATTACATACTTATTTGAATTAATCCATCATATCGTAAATCGATCGGATTAATTGATTTGTCGTTTCATCGCACTGTTGAAATTGTTTCTAATTGGATTTAATTTCCTTATGAACTTTGCTAATCACCTTGATTAATTGCAAATGACCACTAATTAGGTTATAACTTGCTAATAACTACTGATTTAGTTATAGTTGCTAACCTGGTTTTGTGTCGGATGTAATGGTCTCCCCCTGTTAAGGGAATTTCATCCCGAAATTAGCTTGCGTTCTCCGCTGCCTGGGTACGTGAGAACAAATGGGGGTATTTCTTTCGAAACTGATCTTCGCATTCCCATGTAAACTCAGGGCCATGTTTAGAGTTCCACGTGACATTTACTATAGGTATGTGGTTGTGCTTTAGCTTTTTAACTTCACGGTCCATAATTTCTACAGGTTTCTCAATGAAGTGCAGCTTGTCATCCAGTTGTAGTTCTTCCAAGGGTATGATGAGTGTTTAATCTGACAGGCACTTCTTCAGATTTGACACATGGAAGGTAATGTGTACACTGCTTAATTCTGCGGGTAGTTCAAGTCTATAAGCTACCGGACCAATTCTCTTGGAAACCTTGAATGGCCCGATATAACGAGGATTGAGCTTCCCTCGTTTCCCAAAACGGATTACACCCTTCCATGGTGAGACTATTAACATTACCTGATCTCCTTCTTGGAATTCCAGATCCTTCCTGCTAATATTTGCATAGCTTTTCTGCCGACCCCGTGCGATCTTTAATCGGTTTCGAATCTTTATTATCTTTTCGGTAGTCTCGTGAATGCTCTCAGGACCGTTGATTTGACTATCCCCTACTTCAGCCCAACAAATCGGCGATCGACACTTTCGCCCATAAAGTGCCTTGAACGGAGCAGCCTTAATGCTCGAGTGATAACTATTATTGTAGGAGAATTCGACAAACGGCATATGTCTGTCCCAACTTTTGCCAAAGTCAATCACACACGCCCTTAGCATGTCTTCCAACATTTGAATAGTTCTCTCGCTCTAACCATCCGCTTGCGGGTGGTATGCTGTGATCATATCTAGGCGGGTACCCAACGCCTCTTGCAATGATTGTTAGAATCGTGACGTGAAACGACTGTCTCTACCTGATATAATCGATACAGGAACTCATGCCTTGAGACGACTTCTTTGAGATAGATTCGGGTTAACTTATCCATCTTATCAGTCTCTTTGATTGGCAAGAAGTGTGCAGTCTTGGTGAGTCGGTCCACAATCACACAAATGGTGTCATAACCACCAAAAGTTTTTGGCAGCTTGGTTATGTAGTCCATGGTTATTCTCTCCCACTTCCATTGTGGACATTGTGGTATTTCCGGTTGTACCAATAGCTCTGATGGTTTCTGGTGCTCGGTTCTAACATTCAAACTCGTTAAACACTTACTGATAGAAGTAACAATGTCAGGCTTCATATTTGGCCACAAGTATAATGTCTTTAAATCGTGATACATTTTATCTGATCCTTGGTGAATAGCGTATCTTGTCCTATGCCCGTCATCCATGACCGGCTTCCTCAACCATCCAAACTTCGGTAGCCAAATTCGGTTCTTGAAGTACCGGTATCCATCAATTTTGATTTCAAACTGTTTATCTATTCCTCTCAAGGCTTCATCCAGCAGGATTCCCTCCTTGACTGCTTCCTCCTGTGCCTCGTGGATCTGAGAGTTTAGGTTTGACTGTATAGTCATGACCAAAGCTCGGACTCTCAAAGGCTTAACCTGTTCTGTTCGGCTTAAGGCATCAGCTACAATGTTTGACTTGCCCAGATGACAACTGATCTCGCAGTCGTAATCGCTAAGTAGCTCAACCCAGCGTCGTTGCCTCATGATTAACTTCTTCTGGTTCAGAAAATGTTTAAGGCTCTTATGATCCATAAACACCATGCACTTTGTACTGTAAAGTTAGTGTCTCCATATCTTGAGAGCAAATACGACGGCTTTAAGCTCCAGGTTGTGAGTCGTGTAGTTTACCTTGTGAAACTTAAGTTGCCACGACGCATAAGCGATAACCTTATCCCTTTGCACTAACACACAACCCAATCCATTGTGTGAGACATCGCAGTAAACCACGAAATTTGTTCCTTCCGGTAAGGGCAGAGTACGTGCACCACACCACCTTTGCTTTATGTTAGTGCATCCTGTGTGACGATAGCAGTCTAAGTATAGACAATATTTTGTAAAAGTCAATGTGCACGTTATTGCATATTAACAAGTGTTTGATATATGTTTGTTATAGGTTTGATTATATATCTTAGACATTCATTGTATGTATGTTTGAACTTGGTGTAATTAATGTGTTACAATAAGTTCAAACATAAGTTCAAACATAAGTTCAAAGCTCATGATTCTAATTTATGGAGGACAAGTTCGAAAGGCCTTGGGCTTATTCGAACTTGTCCTTGGCAACTTCGAACCAGGTGTTATAATTAAGGGTTAATTCATTTAATTAACTAGTTTTGGCAGAACCTTTTCAGAGCCTTAGCAGAATTCGAATTTGGATTAGTGCAGAGCCGATCTCGAACTTGTAAGGTGTTAGAGAGTTTGTTATTGGATAGAATCACGTGTCGGAGCGTTCCGTTGTTCGTCTATCACAGTGTGTGTCTCCGTGTTTCGTGTGTGTGGTCTATCCGTCAAGCCGCTAACGAGGATTCCGCACTCGTTGGACGGTGTCGCGTCAAGATAGGATCCGTAGGAAGGAGACCTTACAAGTGGTGTCAGAGCCATAAGGGTGTTCGTGGTGTTCTTCGAGTTCACAAGTAAAATCTGTGGTTTCTTGGCGTTTTTGGAGGAAAAATCACTTTTTGGATAAGTTTTCGAGTTTTACAAGCAAGATAATGGGGAAAAGTTAATATTAGTTCATCATTTTGGTCGAAATCATAGTTTCTAATCCTAAAAACTTTGGTTTAAACTAAAAAGTTGAAATAAATCAAACTTTTGGCCGTTTTTCGAACTTGCGGCGCTCGAACAAAGGGGGTATTAGGGTTTGTTCGAATTTGTCAGAAATTCGAATTTGTCAGCAAATACGCTCCTCTCGAATTAATTTTAGGGTTTCATTCGAATTTGACTGCTATTCGAATTTGCTTTCATTCGAATTTGCCTAGATTCTAACTTGTCATAAACTTCGAATTTGTCATATTTTCGAATTTGTTTATTTTGAATGTAAATTCGAATTTGATTTCAAACGAATTTAATATCAATCAAATTCGAACTTGCTTAACTTCGAAAAGGTTGATTTAAATTAATTTCAAATTAAATTAATTAAGTTCTAATTCAAAAAGTTTAGAAACGATGACTAGTTTGCAAAAGTTTATCGAAATGGACCATGAAGTCGGTAAGGCAAATTCACCACCCAAGCTGATGAGGTTGGAAGATTATTACTGGTGGAAGGATAGGTTTGCCGACTTTGCTCGTTTTAATTATCCGGATGTGGATCTGTATCGACGAGGGATACATTCCACCTACTCACGAGTTTGAGGGTCGTCAAAAAGTCCATACATATCAGAAGATGAAAGATGATGACAAGAAACTATATGAGGCTGAGAACAGAGCGTTTTCTATGATTCGCATGGCACTACCTAAGGAAAACCTACACAAATTCAGAATTCATCGAACAGCAAAAGAGTTGTGGGATGCACTCGAGAAATGGTGTGAAGGAAATCCGAGGGTTCGGAAAGGTAGAACGGAGATGCTCAAGCAGCAGTTCGCAATTTTCAAGGCACTGAATAACGAAAAGCTTGATAAGACTATCACAAGGTTCTATGACTTGTTGACAGAGTTAGATAATCACGATGTGGAGTATCGTGAATTAGAGAAGATTGAGAAACTTCTTGATGCTTTACCAGCAAAATGAGAGATGTACGTAGCGCTCATAAAGCATGATGAAGAGAAATTTGAGACTCTTACTCTCGAAGGAGTCATTGGAACGCTGAAGGCTTACAACTGTAAGTTGTTCAAGAAGGAACGGGAATATGACCAAGTACAGGATCTGGACATGTATTTTGGGAAGTCCAAACCTTGAGTCGCAAGTGAACTAAAGACAGCTACAACATTCTATACGGGCGAAGTGTCGACTCCAGTAGAAGTAGAAGACTCAGGGAGCCGGGCTTTCTTGAGGTACTCCAAACCGGAAGAAAAACCAACTCAATCAGCATCTACTCCTAAACCATACATAAAGATGCCTATGAGTTCACAATCAGCCGAATCTCATTTAAATCTTTTGGCTTCATTTGTTGCAGCATATGGAAACTGTGTGCAAGGTAAAATTAACGATCCTGCGTTATGGGAAGAGGATTATGATCAGGTAGATCCTAATGATCTAGAAGAAATGGATCTTCAATGACAACTGGCCATGGTGACTCAGAGGGTCAAGAGATTCATAAAACGGACATGTAGAAATCTGAACGTTAGCAACAATAAGATTGGATTCGACAAATCCAAAGTTAAGTGCTATAACTGCCAGGGGTTAGGACATTTTGCTCGAGAGTGTCAAAGACCCAAGGTTGAAAACTTTCAGAATCAATCTCAAGGGAGATATCAGCCTGCTAATTCGGGTAACCAAGCAAACATCGCTGGTCTGTTATCCAACATATCATCGGACAGACAGCTTGATGGGACGTACGACTGGAGTTCACATCTAGAGACTAATGCTAGAGCCTTCATGGCTGAAGTAACAGAGTCTGGGGATGACAGAGCTGAGGAAGTAAGAGACTACAGACAACAGAATGATACAAGTCCCGTGTTAGTGGAGAAGCCAGATAATCAGATTGTTCTAGAGTTTGCCGTGCAGATGGCTAACGTTGAATCTGATCAAACAAAGGTAATTCTAAACTTTTCTACATTCCGTGATTTATATGTTCTATGTGCTACTTCTAACGATAGATTAAATTTTGTGCTAGAAACACATAGTAATTTAACTGCTCAATCCTTAATATCAGATAATGCTAGCCTCCTAGATATCAAAGAGGATCTTAGGAATAAGCTGAAAGCAGATGCTCAAGATGTAATCGTTCTAAAAGACAAACTATGTGAGCAGTGTGTCAGGATAAAAATGATGTATGAGCATGTTGAGGCTTTAACCAAAGACCTAACTATTAAAGAGGTAGAGCTAGCTGAAGCTAAGGTTAAGGTTGCAGAGGTAAATAGTAAGTTAGAAAAGTTTAGGAACTCTTCACTGAATCTAAGGAAAATCTTAGATGCACAACGTCAATCTAAGAAACCAGTAGGTTTAGGGTATAAAGAGAGTCCTCCACCTTTTAATGATAACTATGTGCCTCAGCCTCAGGATAAAACTGATAAGCCAGTTGAATCAGAGGTAGCAACTTAAAATGTATCTGAATCTGGTAAAGATAAATCAACTAAGGTGACTGACAATAATGCTACGATTAAGAAAGTCAAGTTTGTGCAGTCTTCTAGTGACAAAATATTAGGAAAAGCTAAACCTGAGGTTCATAATCAGAAAGAAGAAAAAGTCACGATAGTTGAAAAGAAAGAACATGACACAAGTGAGACACCAAAGTCAAAGGGCACTCATAAGAAGTCAATTGACAAAATGTCTTGTTTTAGATGTCATGAAAGGGGTCATGTTGCGTCTAGCTGTCCATATAGGAAGGTAGAATCTACACCTAATGTTGGAAAGCCTGAACAACATAAACCTTCACCAAGTGTAGCAAGCACAAGTGGTTCTCAAAACACTTAGAAGATTGTGCAAGCCACACCAAAGAATGTTGTTAGATAAACACCTGTGTCAGGTAGACCAAATGAAGTGGTTAGCACTAATTCACCGAATAGAATCCTTAATCAATTCAGGTCAGGACCTCAACAAGTCTATAGAAGTACAATACCTAGAAGAGCTTACACCCCGGTTAGGTCAAACACTCCTGTAAGACATCAGACTCCAGGGATATCAATCTGAAATGCCCTATAATAGAAATTATTTGAGGGCTCAACAGCAAATGCCTAACCAATAGCCAAGAGTGAATATAAATCACTCTGCTCCACAACAGGTTTTCAATCAAACACCCAAGTCACCTGAAAGGAGAGATGGGATTTTGAAGGAGTTCAAGTATGTGGATGAGAACGGTATTACCAAGTCAGTCATGGCTTGGGTTCCCCGTCATAACTAACTTGTTATCTTTCATGTGCTGGAGCTATCTACATGTCTCAACAACAAGTGGTTCGTCGACAGTGGCTGCTCTAGGCACATGACTGGGGAAAGGAGTCTGCTCACAGACTTCAAGGGAGGGAACAAGGGTTTTGTATCATTTTCCGGGAACAAAGGAGGAAATATCACTGGAACAGGAGAGATTACTAATGGGACTATCACGTTGATAGACTTTCTCACAATCTCATTAGTGTCTCTCAGATCTGTGTTAAGAAGAATTCAGTGTTGTTTACTAATACTGAAGCGTTAGTGCTGAAGCCAGGATTCAAGATAAATCAAGAGTGGATTATGATGAGAGCACCAAGGAAGAACGATTTGTACATGTTGGAGATGAACATCTCCGATTCATCAATGGGAACAATCTGTTTGTTATCCAAAGCTTCAGAGACCAAATCAGTCTTATGGCACAGACGCATGGCACAATTGTACCTAAGAAAAATGAGCTACATCACTAAACATGGACGGGTGCAAGGTGTTCTTATGAAGAGTTTTTAGTTTGAAGAGAAGTGTGTACCGTGAAAGAAAGGCAAACAACACAAGAAGTCACACAAGTCAAAGACTTAGAACTCTATATCTACCACTTTCGATTTGTTGCATATGGACCTATTTGGACCTATCAACAAAAGGAGTGTAGGTGGTAGTTGGTACTGTTTAGTTATCACTGATGATTACTCACGATTTTCATGGGTTTTCTTTTTAGGTACGAAGGACGAGACAGCTGCAAAGTTGATTGGGTTCTTAGATCAAGTCGAAAACTCCTATGGGACGCGGGTAAAACATATCAGGAGTGATAACGGAACCGAGTTTAAAAACACAGTAATTGGTGTATATTGCGTATCTAAAGGCATAGTGCATCAATTTAGTGCACCTTATGAGCCATAACAAAATGGGGTGGCAGAACTGAAGAACAGGACTATGATTGAGGCAACAAGGACCATGCTCTCTGATTCAAAGCTCCCTACCATGTTTTGGGGGGAGGCAGTTAATACCGCTTCTCATGTTTTAAATCGGGTCCTTACTATCAAATCATTGAACAAAACCTGTTATGAAGTTCTGAATAAAAGACCACCAAATTTAACTGGCTTCGAACCGTTTGGTGTACCGTGTACTTTAATGAGAACAAAACATCAACCTAAGTTTGGTGAAAACGCTGACGAGGGTTATTTCCTAGGTTATGTGCCTAACTCACCAAACAAAAGGGTTTTTAACAAAACAAACGGTATGGTAGAGATTGTGTATAACATTGATGTAACAAGTTATACACATGAACCCCAAACAGGTCTGGAATGAGATCGAAACATCGAGGATTAATAAGGATCATCCGGTTGAGAGCATGTAACATCCGGCATTAATCCAGGTTAGCAACAATGCCCCAATATGTATTTAATAGTCAATTATAGTCTAATCAGTGGTCATTAGAAATTAATCAAGTGATTAACAAGGTTTATTAGAAAATGCAACTCAATTAGAATCAAATTCATCTGTGCGATGAATCGGGAAATCAATTAATCCGATCAATTTACGATA
Source organism: Centrapalus pauciflorus (assembly GCA_020465985.1). NCBI lineage: Eukaryota > Viridiplantae > Streptophyta > Magnoliopsida > Asterales > Asteraceae > Centrapalus > Centrapalus pauciflorus. The sequence continues at coordinate 108,842 of JAANYP010009217.1, forward strand.
TGAAAGATTAATTCAACTAAGTACATAATTAAATTATGATTAGTGACACTAATCATACACTAATACAATTACTTAACATTAATTATGCAAGACTAAATCAAGTCATTAAAACAATGCATCCAAAAGAATTTATGAATTTACAAGAAAAGGGAAATACAAGAATACATTTCTAAATACTTTTATACAAAAAAAATACACATGAAATACACCTTTAGGCCGGCCATAGGAGGAGTACAGCAAGGACTTGAAATATTTTTATTTTACTCAACATTTCACCATCAAATCCTCCTCTTTCAATTCATCCAAGATTTTACACTATTTTCATCATTTCACCACCTTTTTCACCTCTATAAATAAGACCCCAACTTCACCTCATTTCTCACACCTTGCAAAGCAAATCACTCTCTCTTTTCTCTCTTCCAAAACCGGCCAAGGCTTCAAGCCAAAGCCAAAGTTGTGCAACTTTCTTATTCTTGTAATTTTCAAGTGTTTTTGGGTGAAATCTTCCAAGAGTTTCAACTTCTACTTGGTTTCATCCTTCAAATACCCCAAAGTAAGTAAATACTAACTTATTTCATCATACATTTATGTTTATATAAGTCTTGCATAATATATATAATCACCAACAACAAGTTTCATAAAAACTCAAGTTTATAAATTTCTAGTTCTTATTTTTAAGTTGTTTCTTTAAATGTGTTTATGAATATATGAACACATTATAAACATGTTAATATCATGAAAACATGTGTTATATATGTGTTATATAACTTTTATAACTTTTATACGAGTAGTCTTTGAATAAACAAGAAGAATCATAAGTTGTTTCAAGTTTATAAAACTGTGGATTTTCGGCAGAAAATTTATATCGACTTTGAAAAATCATAACTAATTCATAACTTAACGAAATGAGTTGATTCTTGTCTCAAAAGTTAGATCTATGTCTTAACTATAGATCTGGAATTTTTCATAATTTATTTTGGAGTTTAAGACCTCCAGAAATTATTCGGGAAACCGAAAGTTTGACAGCTCAAAAATGGTCAACATTGGGTTTTTAACGAGCTTTTTCACCAACCTAAACATCTCGAAAAATGGCCGTTCTTGATTCTAAAAATCCTTTGTATATAGTAGTTTAATGTCCTAGAAAACCAAAGCCTAAAACATTTTGGAGCTTGGTTAAAAACAACCCCAAAGTAGGCAGAAAAACCTCCGAAAAAGCTGGAAAATTATATATATATATAAACTTGACGTTTTAAGCGAATATTATTTATAAACTTGTCATGTTGGGTGATTTAAGACATAAAAATCTACAAATATATATATCATCATATATTAGAGATATTAAGTCCCTATTATCATTTAGGACTCGATTAATCTCGCTCGGTGCATCATCCATCCATTTACGCTAAAAAGCATATTACGCTCGTTTTTACCATCACACGCTCGGTGAGTTCTCATAGCCCCTATTTTCACACTGTTATGTTTGGGGATGAAATACTTGCTTCGTTTTATATGGACACAAAAACAACATCATTTCTATTATGTATTACACATGTGGTTCCATCCGCCCTTATATCATGAACCGTTAATTGCATTTATTTGTAAGCGTGAATATATTGGGGATAGATCTATCGGGAGTCATGTCCCCCATTCGGGTTAGTTCGGGTCGGCTAACAGCGAGTGCATATATATTTAACACACGGTATTACGTATGGGAATACTGTACAGGGCAAACTCATTTTAATTAAGCTTCGGTTGCATGATGGTTTATATGTAATACATAACATGGAATTTATGATTTAATAAATTCAATCTCTATTATTGTTGTCCATACAAGTCAGATTTACGTGTAAACCTATGAGCTCACAAACAATTTTTGTTGACGTATTTTAGCGTGTATTTTCAGGAAATTAAGGCATGTCCTACACCTCGGTAGTATTTTCAAGCTTCCGCATTTAATGAATCGCACTCAGTTTCAAACCGTCGGAGATTTACTTGCATTATTTTGGATAATTTAATTATGTATTTAAATCTCTGTATCTTGCGAACTACTTTTATCATTTTCGGGTTATGTAAAAACATTTATATCTTTTAAAGTTAAACCGATGTATTTTTGAAAACGTCCATATAGTGGTCGTCCATTATGATTATGGTTACGCTTCCGCGACGTCACGCTTCGTTGCCAACCGGGGTAACGGGGTGTGACAGATTGGTATCAGAGCCATAATTATAGTGAACTAGGTTGCATTAGTACACTAGACTATAACTGCACTTAAGTTTTACTGATTTTGAAAAGATCTTGTAACTAACTAAAAGGCTATGCATGGACCTTGATAGAAGAAAACATGTCCCACCCAGAGACCATCATCTTGTCAGATTCAGAGGACGAGTACACCCCTACAAGCCCCGGAGTCACTGAAGTTTTCACTGAAGAAGACCCCTCCGAAGAACCAATGGAGGAGTCAGAAGAGGAACCGATGGAAGAAGATGACGACGGAGAGGATCCACCGCCCCCAACAGTCCCCGCCCGCATTCCGTACCACCCGGCAGAGCCATCATTTAAGCCATACCAGCCTTACCCAAACGGCCCTAAAATGTTGTATACACCCCGAAAACGGGTGATCACGCCGAGATGGGAGTCTATTCCCATCTCGACTCCCCAACCCCATCCCCCACCACCACACCGACGTGTAGACGCCCGACGATGGGGCTGGATACCTGAAACCCTCCGTGAATGGAGGCAAGAGGAAGGAATCCCTTCCCTTTTTGATATCGGAGGACCATCCTCCGCACCTATCCAGTCACTCACTCAAGAACCCGCCGAACAGACCATACCACTCTTGGTAGCACGGTCTTCCAGGCATGATCTCCAACTTCGGTTGCTTAACCAAGACATCGGAGAAATGACCGCTCGTTTAGAGCGGGAGGAGTTACAAAACTCCAACATATACTGGGCGAACCAACACGCCCTCGCCATTCAGCAGGACGGACTGAACAAGCTCCGACAACGATTAGCCGAGAGCGAGGCCTGCAATGAGGAGCTGGCACAGCACCTCAATGCTTTAGAAAAGGGAGAGACCCCTGATCACTCCCGCACCTAGTACCCCCCCCCCCTATCTTTGTAATATTAGGAAATTATTATGTAATAATGTAGGACTAAAATTTTTGGGTAATAACCCGCCCCAATGCAAGAAAATTATGAATGATTAATGAAAATTGCAAGTTATTTATGAAATTGTGTTTGATGATTATAGTGTTGGGCCTAAAGAAAAATTTACATCTTTAAGATTCAATTTCTTACACTATGCTATTTTCTTTAAACTTTAAGATAATGCCGTCGACACGAGTTATGAACGCCGCAGAAATTGAGGAACTAGTAGCACAAAGAGTGACTGCTGCTATAGCCACTTACGAGACCAACAGAAACAGTTCAGCTAATGGAGATGGTGGTGCTAGCCGCACCACGGGAGGAACTGAAACCCACACTAAGGGTTGCGGAATTAAGGGGTTTTTGAGCTGCAAGCCCCGATACTTCAATGAGACCGAAGGAGCCGTCAGATTAGTACGATGGTTTGAAAAGTTGGAGTCTGTCTTCCGTGTTAGCGGATGCATTGAAGGAGACAAAGTAAAGTTCGCCACCCACACTCTGCAAGACAGCGCCTTGACATGGTGGAACTCGTATACCCAGTCTGTGGGAATTGATGCAGCTTACCAACTCGCTTGGACCGAGTTGAAGCAGATGATGACCGATGAGTATTGCCCGAGGAATGAGCTACAGAAAATGGAGTCAGAGTTTTGGAATCTGGCAATGAAGGGAACGGATGTAGCTGGGTACACCAACCGATTCCACGAACTAAGTATTTTGTGCCCTCAGATGGTGACCCTGAGTACAAGAAAATCGAGCGTTACATTTAGGGACTCGCTCCTCAAATTCAAGGTAATGTCACTGCCTCCAACCCATCCACCATACAGGACGCCATCAGAATGGCCAACAACCTTATGGATCAAGTGTCCCGGAGAAATGAAGCCAAGGCCGGGGAAAACAAGAGAAAGTGGGAGGACAAGTCAGGGAGGAATACGGGCTCGCAATCCAAGAAGCCCGAGACCATCAAGGCTTATGTAGCAGGAACTGCGTCAAGGAAGGGCTACACAGGTACCAAGCCTTTCTGCACCCAATGCACCTTTAATCACAACAAGGGTCCCTGCTCAACCCCTTGTGGAAAATGCAAACGTATTGGCCATGTGGCCAAAGACTGTAAATTTGGAACCCCGGGTGTCAATGGCGGCAATCAGAGAGGCTTCTATGAATGTCGAGCTACTGGGCACTTCAAGAGTGAGTGTCCGAAGTTGAAAAATGGTGGAGGAGCTCAGGGGAGAGCTTTTGTGTTAGGAGCAGGTGACGCTCGTCAGGATCCCCATGTGGTATCAGGTACGTTTCTTTTAAATGACATTTACGCTTACGTACTCTTTGATACTGGGGCTGATAGGAGCATTATATCTGATAAGTTTAGTAAGCAATTGAATGCCACTCCTTTTGCCTTAGACAACTCTTATACTATAGAACTGGCTGACGGCAAAATAATAGAGAAAAGTAGTATTATTAAGGAATGCACACAGAAGCTGGCAGATCATCCATTTAAGATAGACTTCATGCCTATAGAACTCGGAAGTTTTGATGTAGTAATTGGTATGGATTGGTTGTCACACAACCAGGCCGAGATTTTGTGCAGTAAGAAAGTGGTACGGATACCACTCCACAAGAAGAAGGTCCTAACAGCCCAAGGGGAAAGAAAGAACCGACAGCTGAATGTCATATCCGACCTAAGAACAATAAAGTGCCTTAGGAAAGGTTGCCATGCAGTACTGGTACAAATTGCTGAAAAAGAGTCGGAGGAGAAGCGACTCCAGGATATTCCAGTGGTTTGTGACTATCCGAAGGTCTTCCCGGAAGAATTGCCTGGACTTCCGCCAACTAGGCAAGTAGAGTTTCAAATCGATTTGGTGCCGGGAGTTGCACCGGTCGCAAGAGCCCCATATAGACTCGCTCCTTCTGAAATGCAAGAGCTATCCAATCAATTTCAAGAGTTGATGGATAAAGGATTCATTCGACCAAGTTCCTCACCTTGGGGAGCTCCGGTCTTGTTCGTGAAAAAGAAAGACGGATCCTTCAGGATGTGCATAGACTACCGAGAACTAAACAAGTTAACAGTAAAAAACCGCTACCCCATTCCCAGAATTGACCACCTGTTTGACCAACTACATGGATCTAGCTTCTACTCTAAGATTGATCTGCGATCCGGTTATCATCAAGTAAAGGTTCAAGAAGAAGACATTCCCAAGACAGCATTCAGAACTCGTTATCGACATTACGAATTTCAGGTAATGCCATTCGGTTTGACCAACGCACCAGCCGTATTCATGGACCTCATGAATCGAGTGTGTAAACCGTATCTGGGCAAATTTGTAATAGTGTTCATAGACGATATCCTCATCAATTCCAGAAATAAGGAGGAGCACGAACAACATCTCAAGCTGATCTTGGAGTTGTTAGAAAAGGAACAGTTATACGCCAAATTTTCAAAATGTGAATTTTGGTTGCGAGAAGTTAAATTCCTTGGACATGTGATCAACAGGCAGGGAATCCAAGTTGATCCATCAAAAATCGAGGCCATAAAGAACTGGGCAACTCCTAGAAATCCCACGGAAATCCACCAATTTCTAGGACTTGCCGGTTATTATAGGCGATTTATTGAAAACTTCTCAAAGATAGCAGGTTCCCTAACAGATTTGACTCGGAAGGATGTAAAATATAACTGGGGTGAAGAGCAAGAAAAGGCGTTTCAGCAGTTAAAGCAAAGATTGTGTAGTGCACCAATTCTGTCCTTACCTGAAGGGACTGAAAATTTTGTGGTCAACTGTGATGCCTCACACAATGGATTAGGTTATGTGCTCATGCAAAGGGATAAAGTCATTGCTTACGCATCACGGCAGCTCAAAATTCACGAGGTGAACTATACGACTCATGACTTGGAGCTTGGAGCAGTGGTGTTTGCTCTCAAAATATGGAGGCACTACCTGTACGGAACTAAGTGCACGGTGTTCACAGACCATAAAAGCCTTCAGCATATTCTGAATCAGAAAGAGTTAAATATGAGGCAACATCGTTGGGTTGAACTGCTTAGCGATTATGACCGTGAAATTCGTTATCATCCTGGGAAGGCGAATGTCGTAGCTGATGCCTTGAGCCGAAAGGAACGGGTTAAACCATTAAGAATCCAAGCTTTGGTCATGACTGTACAGTCAAACCTAAACTCTGAAGTTCGCGAGGCGCAAGAAGAAGCAGTCAAGGAAGGTAATCTACTGGATGAAGCCTTGAGAGGTATGGATAAGAAGTTTGAAATCAAGCCCGATGGATGTCGGTACTTCATGAGCAGAATTTGGCTACCAAAATTTGGAGGAGTAAGGAAGCTTGTTATGGATGAAGGGCATAAAACAAGATATGCTATTCATCCAGGGTCAGATAAGATGTACCACGACTTGAAAGGAATGTACTGGTGGCCAAACATGAAGGCTGACATTGCTACCTATGTCAGCAAGTGCTTAACATGTTTGAAGGTTAAGGCTGAGCACCAGAAACCATCAGGGTTGCTAGTTCAACCAGAAATACCCCAGTGGAAGTGGGAAAACATCACCATGGATTTCATCACCAAGTTGCCGAAGACTTCTGGAGGTTATGACACTATTTGGGTGATTGTGGATCGACTTACCAATACCGCACTTTTCATGCCAATCAAGGAGACTGATAAGATGGATAAGTTAACACAAATCTATCTTAAAGAAGTCGTCTCAAGGCATGGAGTGCCAGTATCAATTATATCAGACAGGGACAGTCGGTTCAAATCAAGATTTTGGCAGTCATTGCAAGAGGCACTGGGTACACGTCTAGATATGAGCACAGCCTATCACCCGCAAACAGATGGTCAGAGTGAAAGGACGATTCATACGTTGGAAGACATGCTAAGGGCATGTGTTATCGACTTTGGCAAAAGTTGGGACAGACACCTGCCATTAGTTGAGTTTTCCTATAACAACAGCTATCACTCAAGTATTAAGATCGCCCCATTCGAGGCACTCTACGGGCAAAAGTGTCGATCGCCACTTTGTTCGGCTGAAGTAGGAGATAGTCAGATTACTGGACCTGAGATCATCCAAGAGACTACAGAAAGGATAGCTCAGATTCGTAACCGGTTAAAGATCGCGCGGGATCGACAGAAAAGCTATGCCGATTTTTGACAGTAGGATTTGGAATTTCAAGAGGGAGATCAAGTAAGGTTGAAAGTCTCGCCTTGGAAGGGCGTAATCCGTTTTGGGAAACGAGGGAAACTCAATCCTCGTTATATCGGACCATTCAGGATCACCAAAAGAATTGGCCCGGTAGTTTACCGACTCGATCTGCCCCCAGAACTTAGTAATGTTCATAGCACCTTCCACGTGTCAAATCTTAAGAAGTGTCTGGCTGATGAACCACTCGTTATACCTATGGACGAGCTGGAGTTAGACGATAAGTTGAACTTCATTGCGCAACCTGTAGAAATAATGGGCCAAGAAGTCAAGAAACTAAAGCACAGTCGGATCCCGATAATAAAAGTCAGATGGAACTATAAGCTAAGCGAGGTCCTGAGTTTACGTGGAAACGCGAAGATCAGTTCCGAGAAAAATACTCTCAGCTGTTCTCAAATACTCAAGCAGTGGAGAACACGAGCTAATTTCGGGACGAAATTCCCTTAACAGGGGAGACTGTAACATCCGGCATTAATCCAGGTTAGCAACAATGACCCAATATGTATTTAATAGTCAATTATAGCCTAATCAGTGGTCATTATAAATTAATCAAGTGATTAACAAGGTTTATTAGAAAATTCAACTCAATTAGAATCAAATTCATCGGTGCGATGAATCGGGAAATCAATTAATCCGATCAATTTACGATATGAAAGATTAATTCAACTAAGTACATAATTAAATTATGATTAGTGACACTAATCATACACTAATACAATTACTTAACATTAATTATGCAAGACTAAAACAAGTCATTAAAACAATGCATCCAAAAGTATTTATGAATTTACAAGAAAAGGGAAATACAAGAATACATTTCTAAATACTTATATACAAAAAAAAAAATACACATGAAATACACCTTTAGGCCGGCCATAGGAGGAGTACAACAAGGACTTGAAATATTTTTGTTTAACTCAACATTTCACCATCAAATCCTCCTCTTTCATTTCATCCAAGATTTTACACTATTTTCATCATTTCACCACCTTTTTCACCTCTATAAATAAGACCCCAACTTCACCTCATTTCTCACACCTTGCAAAGCAAATCACTCTCTCTTTTCTCTCTTCCAAAACCGGCCAAGGCTTCAAGCCATAGCCAAAGTTGTGCAACTTTCTTATTCTTGTAATTTTCAAGTGTTTTTGGGTGAAATCTTCCAAGAGTTTCAACTTCTACTTGGTTTCATCCTTCTAATACCCCAAAGTAAGTAAATACTAACTTATTTCATCATACATTTATGTTTATATAAGTCTTGCATAATATATATAATCACCAACAACAACAAGTTTCATAAAAACTCAAGTTTATAAGTTTCTAGTTCTTATTTTTAAGTTGTTTCTTTAAATGTGTTTATGAATATATGAACACATTATAAACATGTTAATATCATGAAAACATGTGTTATATATGTGTTATATAACTTTTATAACTTTTATACAAGTAGTCTTTGAATAAACAACAAGAATCATAAGTTGTTTCAAGTTTATAAAACTGCGGATTTTCGGCAGAAAATTTATATCGACTTTGAAAAATCATAACTAATTCATAACTCAACGAAATGAGTTGATTCTTGTCTCAAAAGTTAGATCTATGTCTTAACTATAGATCTGTAATTTTTCATAATTTATTTTGGAGTTTAAGACCTCCAGAAATTATTTGGGAAACCGAAAGTTTGACAGCTCAAAAATGGCCAACATAGGGTTTTTAACGAGCTTTTTCACCAACCTAAACATCTCGAAAAATGGCCGTTCTTGATTCTAAAAATCCTTTGTATATAGTAGTTTAATGTCCTAGAAAACCAAAGTCTAAAACATTTTGGAGCTTGGTCAAAAACAGCCTCAAAGTAGGCCGAAAAACCTCCGAAAAAGCTGGAAAATTATATATATATATATATATATATATATATATATATATATATATATATATATATATATATATATATATATATATAACTTCACGTTTTAAGCGAATATTATTTATAAACTTGTAATGTTGGGTGATTTAAGACATAAAAATCTACAAATATATATATCATCATATATTAGAGATATTAAGTCCTTATTATCATTTAGGACTCGATTAATCTCGCTCGGTGCATCATCCATCCATTTACGCTAAAAAGCATATTACGCTCGTTTTTACCATCACACGCTCGGTGAGTTCTTATAGCCCCTATTTTCACACTGTTATATTTTGGGGATGAAATACATGCTTCGTTTTATATGGACACAAAAACAACATCATTTCTATTATGTATTACACATGTTGTTCCATCCGCCCTTATATCATCAACCGTTAATTGCATTTATTTGTAAGCGTGAATATATTATGGATAGATCTATCGGGAGTCATGTCCTCCATTCGGGTTAGTTCGGGTCGGCTAACAGCGAGTGCATATATATTAAACACACGGTATTACGTATGGGAATACTGCACAGGGCAAACTCATTTTAATTAAGCTTCGGTTGCATGATGGTTTATATGTAATACATAACATGGAATTTATGATTTTATAAATTCAATCTCTATTATTGTTGTCCATACAAGTCAGATTTACGTGTAAACCTATGAGCTCACCAACAATTTTTGTTGACGTATTTTAGCGTGTATTTTCAGGAAATTAAGGCAAGTCCTACACGTCGGTAGTATTTTCAAGTTTCCGCATTTAAGGAGTCGCACTCAGTTTCAAACCGTCGGAGATTTACTTGCACTATTTTGGATAATTTAATTATGTATTTAAATCTCTGTATCTTGCGAACTACTTTTATCATTTTCGGGTTATGTAAAACATTTATATCTTTTAATGTTAAACCGATGTATTTTTGAAAACGTCCATATAGTGGTCGTTCATTATGATTATGGTTACGCTTCCGCGACGTCACGCTTCGTTGCCAACCGGGGTAACGGGGTGTGACAGAACATCATAGGAAATCCGAATGTTGGTGTGAGGACTAGGAGTAGTTTGAAAAACAACACAGTGCTGTTGTCGATGATTAATGACTCCGAGGATTTTCACACCTGCCTTTATTCCTATTTCATCTCTCAAGTAGAGCCGATGAATGTGCAAATGACACTGAAAGACAACTCTTGGGTTGAAGTGATGCAAGAAGAACTGTCATAATTCAGAAAGCTTGAAGTGTGGGATTTAGTTTCGTTACCTCGAGGAGAAGTTACAATAGGAACCAAGTGCGTTTTTAAGTGCAAAAGAGATGATCGGGGAATCGTTACTCGCAACAAGGTAAGAGTTGTCATAAAGGGTTTCAACCAAGAAGAGGGAATCGATTACAACGAAGTGTTTGCACCAGTGGCAAGGCTTGAGGCAATACATTTGTTTCTAGACTTTGCATCCTTCAAAGGCTTTAAAGTTTATCAACTTGATGTAAAGAGTGCCTTTCTGTATGGAAAGGTGAAGGAGCTGGTGTACGTTGAACAACCGCCCGGGTTTACAGATCCAAAGTATCCAGACAGAGTGTATCGTCTTGATAAGGCTCTGTATGGACTGCATCAGGCACCTAGGGCATGGTATGAGACACTATCAACTCATCTTTTGGACAACGGGTTTGAAAGAGGGAGAATTGTTAGTACAATGTTTGTGAAGAGAAAGGTTGAACATTTTATCGTGGTACAAGTGTATGTTGATGACATTATTTTTGGATCATCAAACGAGCAGATGTGCAAAGATTTTGAGAAGGTGATGAAGTCTAAGTTTGAGATAAGTGATATGGGAGAGTTGAATTTCTTTCTGGGTTTGCAAGTTGAACAGAGGAAGGAGGGAATGTTTATCCATCAGACGAAGTATGTCTACGATATTCTGGAGCGCTTCGGGATGGAGGGACAAAGCTGACTGCTCACTTTAGCACACCGATTCACGTGAATCACAATCTCGGACCGCGTACATAAAGTGATACTGATGTGGATCCGACTCTATATCGGGCCATGATCGGATCACTCATGTATTTAACTGCTTCTCGACCTAACTGTGAAGCGGATTCTGAGATACCTTGAGTCGAAACCAAAGCTGGGACTTTGGTATCAAGCGGATGGTGATCTGGAATTGGAAGCTTTCACAGATTCAGATTATGGAGGTTGCAGCTTGAATCGAAAGTCAACAACTGGAGGTTGTCAGTTCCTTGGAGGGAGGCTCATATCCTGGCAATGCAAGAAACAGACTTCAGTAGCCGTGTCAACGTGCGAGGCCGAATATGTAGCTGCTGGTAGTTGCTGTTCACAGGTTTTGTGGATACAACAACAATTGCGGGATTACGGTTTGACATACACTCATACTCCTATTAGGATAGATAACCAATCTACTATTGCTATAACTAATAATCCAGTTAAACACAGTAAAACAAAGTACATAGACATAAGACATCATTTTATACGTGATTGTGCTGAAAAGAACTTAATAAAGCTGGTAAAAGTGGCAACGGAAGATAATAATGCTGATTTATTTACTAAAGCTTTTGATAAGTCACGCTTTGAGTTGTTAGTTCAACTGAATGGTATGCGTAATCCAGAGTAACTTGACCTTAGTATATTTTCTTTCTTTTTATAGTAAGTTAGTAGTTAAGTAGAATTTATTTCCTTCTATAGTAAGTTAGTAGGTTTCTCTGTTGGCATATTTTTTATATATGAAAAACAAAAAGAAAAAAAGAGAGAAAACCTTAAAAAGCAAAAACAAAATATATATATATATATCAGAAAATGAGTTAACTCTTAGATACATAGGTTCAAAGTGACGAAAATTAGCACAGTCGATACAATCTCTAAGTGTTAAGCTTTCACACATAATGCACCTTAAACTCTAAGTGATGTACATTTTCTTGTTTGATGTGTTGGAGACATAATACACAAAGGGAATCTCAAAAGTTAATAAAATATTCAAGAAAAAGTCATATGTGTAACTAATTTAGATGTATGGCCAAATGGTCTTAATTTTTAAGTTAGACACATACAGACAATGATTCTAAATGAGATATGCAAATTTTCTGGGGGATGTATACATCTTAAAGAAAAGAAAAGAAAAGAAAAATTTTGATAGTAAGTAGAGAGTCAAAACAAGTCACTCTGTTGTACGTAAGTACAGACCTGTGACCTCTGGTTTGACTCGAGTTAGCAAGATAAGTCGCTTTGTTGTACGTCAGTACAGACCTGTCACCGCTGTCTTGCTAGCTTTAAATAAACCTTAAGACAAACTGAAACATTCTGTTGTATGTAAATACAGAACTGTGTCCGACGTTTTCCTTTTAATGAAAATTTGCAATACCAAAAACTTATAAATATTGTGTGTATGCCTTGACCATAGAAGTATGTCTAAGTATGGGATACATAAGGTAGTTTCTTGATAAATAAAAAGGCCAAGGGATATTCCAATGTGTACCAGTTTAAAAGGGAAAATAATACCAACGATCGCCTTGAAATGTGTATCACGACAAACAATCAAAGGAATAAAAAATTCCTAAGTGTGAAAATGTAATACTGAAAGTGCGTATTGACACCGCTATCTGATTGAATCTTCTTTGACTTTCTCGCCAAAAATATTTTGTTAGTGTATGTCGTAAAGTTTGTAAAAGTATTTTTGAGTAGCTTAAGTTTAAATTTTATTCAAACTTTATTTTCCTTTATTTTAATTTAGTTTAACTTTATTTTAATTTAATTTTATTTTATTTTATTCTAAATAGGAAAAAGGTCAAAGTTACTAGAATGCCTTTTTGATTGAATAAATAAACATTGCATGAAAATCTATTGCTCCGTGTAAATAATGTTGCAAGGTTTGTAAAATTCCGGTACTCGAAAAAGTTGAAAAAGTTAAATTTTATTCAAGGATTTTCAAAATTTTCAAATAAATTCGAATTTAAGACATATTCGAATTATCCTTCGAATTTGTCAGTATCTTTGAATTTTTGTCAAGTTTGAAGGGGGTTGGTATAAAAAGGTCAACAGTGAATCATTTAATTCACTTACATTCGATTTTATACCTTCGAACTTCTGTCCAGCGATTTCGAACTTACCTATTCGAACTTGTCGTTTCGATTCTATTCCTATTCCTCGAAGTTTTTGCTCACTTTTCTCAAGTCTAATCACATCATTAGGTATAGTGATCTCTATTATACAAAGATTGAGTGGTTTAGAACTCTTTTACCGCAAAAAAAAAATCGAGTTTATTTGAAAGTTTTTAGGTTTAAACTATGTGGTTCAAAATCACAAGTTTTAACCGGTGAAACTTCAAGTAAAACACATTAAACTTCGATTAGAACCCAATAGGACTAGACTATACTATTGGTTAAGTCAAATGGGGTTAAAATCTTGCAGTTTTGTTTGAAAATGACCGACTTTGAACATGTTCATCATGTTCGAACTTGTCAGAAAGTTCGAATATGTTAAAATATCTACAAATTCGAAGTCAGTCAAATTCGAACATAGCCTTCGAATTAGATTTAAATTCGAATGTCTTTATAAAATAAATTCAAACTTGCAGAAATTCGAATGTGTTGGATTTCGAACTTATGTAAGTTCGAAATAAAGCAAATTCGAAATTAAACAAGTTTCATTTTTATTTTTCATTGCTAATTTTGGTTGTTGTTTTTATGTGCAGATATGGGTGATCGCGCATTCTTCAATAAACATAACATGGTTATGTCAGTTGATCGAGAGCTACCTGAAGCTCAACCGTATCGTCATATGGTTGATTTTTTGACTCAATTGAGGGTGGCTTACGCGTTAACTCATAATCCGCAGATTATTCTTCCATACGTACGTCAATTTTTGGAGCATCTACGGGTAGATTGCTCAGTGACGCCTACAGTCTTGCGTACAAGAGTTAGGGGCCAGCCGATAGTATTTTCAGCCGATATGTTATGGCAAATCCTTCAGCTAGGCTCAAAAGACCAGGAGGCTGGGCCTATTGATTTTCCCCTTCATATAAGGCAAGCGGCCGTTTTGCGAATGGGATACGGCTAAGATATTACCAAAGCCTCGTATGTGAAGAGTGGCTTAATTGGGCAATGGCGTTACTTGGTGCATGTTTTTATGGTCTGTTTTGCGCCAAAAAAGGCTGGCTTTGATTACATTGTCTACAAGATGCAATCGGCGGTGATAGAACTAATATATAACAAGCGTTTTAGTTTTTTAGAGATGTTCTTCGGTGTGTTTGTGCATCAAATCACAGCTCCCGTCCGAGAAAGATTTTTGATGTACCCGCGCTTCACGATGATGATTATCCGCCACTTTTTGCCTAATCTACCTCAACTTCCAGATACTCATGGCGTGGCTATTATAGATAAAAGAATATTTGCTGACTGCCAGTCGCATAATGCGCGACGGGCTGAGCAAGGCCACAGGTCGCACCTTTGTCCGGAGCAGGTATTGACCCAGATTTTGTGGGTCCAGAAGGAGATTACTGGGCAGGTGAAGCTCCACAACAACAGCAACTGCTGCAACACCCACAACCACAACAACAACCACAACAGCAACAGCGTAGAAGGCAAAGAGCTCCAGCCAGACAAACTCTGGCAGCTAGGCCATCTTCTACCAGACAATCCGAATCGACTGCGGCTGGTCCATCCATGGCAACTGCAGGTCCGTTGAGTTCGGCCCCAGTTTTTTATCAGACAGCGCAGACCCTAGAAGAGATATGGGCACAGGGGACTTCCTCGGAGCTAAACCTCACTGAACAACCAGTTCAGGATGTTTTAGATCCTCCAGAAGAGTTAACTGATATCTTTAAGGAGATCGATGAATATCAGCCACCGGAGGGTGAGGGTATGGACACTGAGGTCCGGGTTCAAGAAACTGCAGAAGGAGAAACTATGCAGACTGAGGCTGAGGGTCAAGCAATGATTGCCTCCGAGTCTGAATCTGATTCTGAGGAATTAGAAGAAGTTCAGGTTGTTGAACCTGTTGATCCAACTGTCAGAATTGGCAGATATGGATCGAGGCTAGTCGTCAGCAGGCGAAAGATGACTAGAAGAGCTGGTCAGGATTCAGAGGATGTTGATTCAAATTTCGAAGAGGAAGATGAAACTCCACTCGTGCCTAGGCATAGGGCGAGGCGGCATCGATTTATGCATCCACCCTAGCTACTGAGCCTGTGTTACCAGTTGTTCAACCAACCACCACTCCATCAACATCCGCCTCCAGTCCATTGACATCATCCACATTCACTGACAATCAGCGGTTCACAGAGCTGAAGGGAAAGGCGGATTTCCAGACAGTCCAAATTTTTTAGCTGTCTACAACAGTGACAGAGCTTCAAGCACATAATGCCAGACTTGATAAGGAAAATGCTGAGTTGAAAACAACAGTAGCAGATCAAGCGTCTGAGATAAAGATAATGAAGACTCTCCTGGAGCAGTTAATGAAAAATCTACAAGCTCAGGGGGAGAGTAGTTGCAGAGAAGCTGAAGTGATGAGGAAAGTAGATGATGGCAATGATCCAGGTACAGAAAGAGAGAGTGAGCTAGCAGATCTTTCTATAAAGACTGCTCAGCAGGCTCAAATTCAGGGGGAGCCAAGTCAGTCCGGTATGAGAGAAGGAGGAGGTGATAGTGGAACTTCAAAGACTATTGAGAGCGAAATGATTGAAGCTCTAATGGATATTGAAGAAGAAGAGGTGAGATTTGATTTTTAGGATGAAATTGAAGATCTTGAAGAAGGGGAGTTTGTCCTAGAAGACGTTGTAGACTGGAAATCTATTGAAGAGGTTGTAGAAGATGAAGACGATGATGTAGATGAAGTAATCATTCCTACACAACCTATCACAGAACAGTATGTGCATAATGATCAAAACGTGATTGACATAGATAAAATTAAGTTGGCATCTATGGATGATTCCGAATTTGATACAGCTGATAAAGAGCAAACCAGAGAAGATTTGATAAAGCTTTTGTTCCGAAAGGAAGAAAAGAAATCAGAGTTAAAGATGAAGAAGAGAATGAGAGTACCAAGTTCTGGAAACCTCTCATTTGGAATCTTAAGCTGGTTCTTTGATAGAGATTTGCAGCTATTTGTGCTAAAGAGGAGAGATCGACTTCAGTACTTGAGGCGAATGCTGAAGTTGTTTAACACACTGCCCAAGAGTGAAGTAAAAGAGGGTCGATCTGGAAGGTTCGAAAGGCTCAAACCTAGATCTGGAAAAAGAGTTGAAGATCCGTCAAGAGTAGATCCTCTCACTGGAAAGCCTTGGGCTAGGATGGTTTACAAGCCAGTCCGATGCCTCAAGAAAGTGCCGATGAAGTCAATGCCACAAGATGTATTGAAAAACATGAAGTGGTGGTATGTTGACAACGAGACAGCGAAGCAGTGATGAAGGACTACGAGGACAAGGTGATTTTGAAGGTATACGATCCTCTACATCTGATCAACCTATCCAAGGAGGACCTGTAAAAGCTTCATGATCAGCCAATCTTCTTTCATGAAGGTTGGAGATCTGAAGGCAGGAAGTTCCAAAAGATAGTTAGAGTTTGTATAGATCAGGGATTGTTTGCAAGTAGTAGTCTATATAGTTCTAGTACTTAGACAAAACATAAATAGTTAGAAGCTATCATCAAGGGGGAGTCAGTTAGTGCATCCTGTGTGACGATAGCAGTCTAAGTATAGACAATATTTTGTAATAGTCAATTTGCTCGTTATTGCATACTAACAAGTGTTTGATATATGTTTGTTATAGGTTTGATTGTATATGTTAGATATGGATTGTATGTATATTTGAACTTGGTGTAATTAATGTGTTACAATAAGTCAAACATAAGTTCAAAGATAAGTTCAAACATAAGTTCAAAGCTCATGATTCGAATTTATGGAGGACAAGTTTGAAAGGCCTTGGGCTTATTCGAACTTGTCCTGGGCAAATTCGAATCAGGTGTTATAATTAATGGTTAATTCGTTTAATGAACCTGTTTTGGCAGAACCTTTTCAGAGCCTTAGCAGAAATCGAATTTGGATTAGTGCCGAGGCGATCTCGAACTTGCAAGGTGTTAGAGAGTTTGTAATTGGAGAGAATCACGTGTCGGGGCGTTCCATTATTCTTCTATCACAGTGTGTGTCTACTTGTTTCGTGTGTGTGGTCTATCCGTCAAGCCGCTAACGAGGATTCCGCACTCGTTGGACGGTGTCGCGTCAAGTTAGGATCCGTAGAAGGCGACCTTACACTTTAACAGTTGGAATGTCGTTTCCTGATCTTCAACCCAGTTGTACTTCACACTTTTCGAGTCAGTTCCGTTAGGAACCAACTATCATCGAGAATTTTTAATAAATCGCCTATAATAACCTGCAAGACGTAAGAACTGATGGTTTTCCATAGGAGTTCTAGGAGTTGCCCAGTTCTTAATGGCCTCAATTTTTTATGGATCTACTTGTATTCCCTAGCTGGTGATCACATGCCTAAGGAATTTTACTTCTCGCAGCCAAAATTCACATTTGGAAAATTTGGCGTATAGTTGTTCTTTCTCTAGAAGCTCCAAAATCAACTTCAGATGTTGTTCATGCTCCACCTTGCCTCTGGAATAAATAAAGATGTCATCTATGAAGACAATAATGAATTTTTCTAGATAGGGTTTGCATACACGATTCATGAGATCCATGATTACTGCTGGTGCATTGGTCAAACCGAATGGCATCACTTGAAACTCGTAATGACCATAACGAGTTCTGAAAGCCGTCTTCGGAATATCTTCCCCCCGCACCTTAACATGGTGGTATCAACATTGTAGATCAATCTTTGAATAGAAGCTAGATCCTTGTAGTTGATTGAACTAGTCGTCAATTTCGGGGAGAGGGTATCTGTTCTTGATCGTCAGCTTGTTCAGCTCACGGTAGTCTATGCACATTCTAAAGAATCCGTCCTTCTTCTTTTTACAAACAAGGCTGGAGCTTCCCAAGGTGAGGAAATGCTCGAAAGAATCCTTTATCCAACAACTATTACAGTTGATTGGATAATTCTTGCATCTCTGACGGGGCTAATCGGTAAGGTGCTCGTGCCACAGGTGCAACTCCAGGCACTAAGTCAATCTGAAATTCTACTTGCCTAGCTGGTGGAAGTCCTGGAAAGCCTTCAGGAGAGACTTTTGGGTATTCACGAACCACCGGGATATCTTCGAGTTGCTTCTCCTTCATCTCTTTCTCTACCATTTGTACTAGAACTGCTTGACAACCCTTTCGAAGGCATTTCAGCATTCTTAAACCAGAGCCGACGTTCAACTGGCGACTCTTTCTTTCTCCTTGGACTGTTAGGACTTTCTTTTTCTTAAGCGGTATCCGCACAACCTTTTTTACCTCACAGGATTTCGGCATGATTGTCTGACAACCAATCTATAACAATAACTATGTCGAAGCTTTCGAGTTCGATAGGCATCAAGTCTATCTTAAAGGGATGATCTGCTAATTTTAGTGTGCACTTCATAATTATACTATTTGCTTCAATAACTTTTCCATCGGCTAACTCTATGGTATAAGCATTATCTAAGGGGAAAGTGTGGCATTTAATTGTTCACTAACTAAGCATATATAAAACTTCTATCAACCCCAGTATCAAACAGCACATAAGCATACATATCAATAACAAGGAACGTACCCGTTACTACGTTGGGATATTGATGAGCATCACCGGCTCCCAACACAAAGGCTCTCCCTTGAGGTCCACCACCGTTCCTTAACTTTGGGCAGTCCTTCTTGAAGTGCCTCACAATCCCATATTCACAGCACCTCTTCTGTGTGTCACTGTTCTTTCCATTGTTACTACTCTTACAATCCTTGATCAGCGACCAATCCGACTACTCTTCCCGCATGTGGTAGGACAAGGACCTATGTGATGGTAGGTGAATTGGTTACACAATGGTTTGTTGTCGGTGTAACCCTTTCTTGGCTCATCCCTGGTAACGAATGCCTTGATGGTTTTGGGCTTTTTGGACTGTGAGCCCGAACCTTTCCCTGATTTGTCCTCCCACTTCCTCTTGTTCTCCCCTGCCTTGGCCTCCATTCGTCTTGACACTTGATCCATCAAATTATTCGCCATCCGAATGGCGCCTTGAATCATAGTTGGGTTGGTGGCGGTGACATTCCCTTGAATTTGAGGAGCGAGTCCCCAAATTTAGCGCTCAATACGCTTGTACTTCGGATTTGTGGGTACAAAAGGCTTAACTCGTGGAAACGGTTAGTGTATCCAGCAACATCCGTACCTGTCATTTTGTGTTTCCAAAACTCAGATATCATCTTTTGTAGTTCGTTTTTGGGGCAATACTCATCCTTCATCATTTGTTTCAACTAAGTCCAGGCGAGTTGGTAAGCCGTGTGGATTCCAACTAATTGGACATACGAGTTCCACCAAGTCAGTCCGCTTTCCTGTACAGTGTGAGTAACAAACGTGACCTTTTCATCCTCGTAACAGCCGCTAACGCGGAACACAGACTCAACTTTCTCGAACCAGTGAACTAGTCCGACAGCTCCTTCTGTCCCGTTATAGTATTGAGGCTTACAACATAGAAATCCCTTAAGACCACACCCCTTTTGGCTGGTGTCGGTGCCTCCAATAGTGCGGCTTGCTCGTCTGTCACCGTTTGCAATGTTGTTTCGGTTGGTCTAATAGGTGGCTATAGCAGCTGCAACTTGTTGAGCAATGAGTTGCTCGATCTCAGTTGTGCTCATGGCTTTCATTGGCGACTATATCTTAAAGTTTAAAGAAATAACATAGTGTGAGAGGTTGAGCCTAAAGGTTCGAATCTTCTTAAGACAAATAGTTCTATAACATCAAACACAGATTTATAATTAAACTTAAGTTTTCATTAGCACTTGATATAATTGGTTACATGGGGTCGGGTTTTACGCGAAATATTTCAAGTCCTATCATAATTAGAAATACATTAACTGCAATAAAAAGTACAGTATTAATAAGGGCACTAGGTGCGGGAGCGATCAAAGGTCTCTCCTCGCTCCAAGGCGTTGAGGCGTTGCGTCAGTGCCTCATTACGTGCCTCGTACTCGGCCACTTGCTGACGGAGTTTGTCTAGCTAGTCTTGCTGGATCGAGAAGGCGTGTTGGTTTGCCCAATAGATATTCGTGTTTTGCATCTTCTCACTCTCGATCCTTGAGGTGATCTCCCTGATTTCCTGGTTAAGTAGCCTGATCTGGAGATCGAGCCGGGTGGCTCTTGCCACTAGTAGAGGCACTGTCTGGTCTGGTCTGTGGGCTCCTGGGTGAGTGGTGGGGTCGGTGCGGAGGATGGTCCTCCGACCTCGAACTGGGAGGGGATTCCCTCCTCTCGCCTCCATTCTTTAAGGGTCACGGGCATCCAGTCCCATCTACGAGCGTCTGCCCGTTGGTGCTGTGGTGGGATTGGCTGAGGAGTCGAGATTGGGATAAACTCCCGTCTCGGCATGATTACCCGCTTTCCGGCCGTGAACTTCATGAGTGGCCGGTTGGGGTGGGGGCGGTAAGTTCGTTGAGATGGGACATCCTACTATTTAAATTATTGTATTTGATCAGGTTTATTAGTTTAAATTTGTAATTTAAAATAATTAAGTTGGATTTCATTTGGAAATTTAAAAGTTGGTTTTGATTTTAAGAAATTGAGAAATTTTAGAATTTCAATATTTCATTTAAGAATGATGATTATAAATTATAGTGATGATTAAATAAAGATAGAATTCTTTATTTTATAAAATTAGATAAGTGAGGGTTAAATGTGTCAAAAGTTGAAAGTGGGATATAAAAAGACACCAGTCTTTCATTTTCAATCAAAATCAATCTCTCTCTACCTTCTCTCTAAGTACAGTTCTCTCCCAAACACAAATCAAGATCACCAAATTCGTGGAATTAGAAACTAAAAATATGGATTTAAGTTGCTTAGAAGGAGCTATTACTACTACAATAAACGATTTAAGGTAAAAATCCTTTAAATTGATGAATCTAAGATTTTTATGTTCGGTTTCAATGAAAAACCGAATCTGGATTTTTGGGTTCAAAGATGTTGATGCATGTTATTATTATTATGGGTTTGTCTAAATCAGGTATTATGAAAGTTCTGTACAAAGTTTCAAGTCTTGATTCAAGTTATAAAGACGATTTTGAAAAATATACATTGTGTGATACGTGTGTTTGCATGTGTACCGAGAAGTACCGAAACATAAAGGCTTCGGTATTACCCCCTACTGAAACTATATATGTACCGAAACCTCTGTGTACCGAAACTATATATGTACTGAAACCCATATGTACCGAAACCCATATGTATATATCGAAACTGTGATAGTTTCGGTAATAACAAAACCCATTCGAACCCATACTGAAACCTACATACTATCGAGACATATAAATATATACGTGATACCGAAACCTTTAAGGTTTCGGTATTCCATTCTTTTCAAAAACAGAAACATTAAATGTATATATATTATATATATACATGTATATGTAGGTGTCTATATATATATATATATATATATATATATATATATATATATATATATATATATATATATAAATTTTGGTCGTTTAATTAAATTGTTAATTCGAAATAAATACGATTTAAATCATCACCATATTCTTGATTTTTTTTAAAGGTATAAAAGAAGTTATAATGGTGTGTGTATATATATATATATATATATATATATATATATATATATATATATATATATATATATATATATATATATATCTACTACTTATAAAGCATTTAGCTTTATACTCTTTCTAATGCATAAGGTACAATCAATTACAACACAATCTTGAATTTTAAGACTTACAAGTCACTAATGCATAATGCACAACCCTTTAATGCAACAATTTAAAAAATCAGATTTTTAAATTAAAAAACAGAAATTATATGACAGAAATCAAAAGCTGCCAGACATGCTCCAATCTGATGCTTCTGCAATCTGCTGCAGTCTGGTGCAGTCTGCCCCATCTTTTACACTTCTCCAAACCATCTCTTCCTCTCCCCATTCTGCTGCTGTTGTATAAATGTCATATTTATGCTTCAAAATATGCTATCTTTCTGCTTTAAAAAAAGAACTCACCCACGTTTTTGCTCACTGCTGCTATCACTGCTCACTGCTCGCTGCTGTCACTGCTTGTTCTGCTGTTGCTGCTTCTAAACCAAGGTAACTTTCCTCACGACCCCTTCAATCTGCTATCTTAAAATCTGTTCTTGCAGCTTAATATATTTTCATTTCTTTCATTTCTTGCATCTTAAAATATTGTTCTTGCAGCAGCTTAAACCTTCTCCTGGTCTTCTCTTTCAGGTAATCACAACTCTTGATTCTTTAGAGCCATAAATGATTACCTCGCAACAAAAAAAAATGATGTAATGATGTTACCTCACAAAAACAATGACACTGCCATGCGCAGCCATTTAAAAATGGAACTGAATGATGGTGTTGGAAACAGATGCAGAATCAGAAATAAAAATAGAAGATTTAGAAACAGAAACAGAAAAAAATAGAAGATTTAGAAATAAAGAAACACAAAGACTTATATATGTAGCAATATGTGTGTGTGACAGCAAAATTTTCATCATCACTCTCCAAGGTGAACAATCAATTAACACAAACGAGTATTGAAATAGAATTACAAAAATAAAAAAGAAAAATACCTGAAGCCTTCTTTATTTATTGATTATGATGCCATGTTTTGCTGATGAGATACATCAAAGCAACTTTAATCGAAGACCTGCAAAACAAAAGGTAGCAGTGATTAATCAGTCCAGCGATGTAAACCATAATAAAAAAAACTTACAATAAAGAAACAGAAACAGAAACAGAAATAAAGAAAACAAAGATTTAAAAATAAAGAAACACAAAGACTTAGAAATAAAGAAATAGAAACTTAAAAAAATAAACAACAGAAACTTCTCCTATTTTGGTAAAAATCATAAATAAATAAAAAAATATCAACAACTTATATTATATATGTAGAAGATTTAGAAATAAAGAAAACAAAGATTTAGAAATAAAGAAACACAAAAACTTATATATAGCAAAATGTGTGTGTCACAACTAAATTTTCATCATCACTCTCCAAGGTGAACAATCAATTAACACGAACGAGTATTGAAACAGAATTTTAAGTAGCAAAATGTGTGTGACAGCAAAATAGTTGAATAGCCATTGTGATTTTCAGCCGCAAAAGCTAACCAGTAACTTAAAACTCCCTGGTAATGAGACATAGAGATAACTAGGACATAGAGATAGAGATAACTGGGACATATAGACAATACTGTTAATTAAGTTACCGGGACATAAAGCTAACCAGTAACTTAATTAACTGGGACATAGAGATAACTAAAATACACACTCTCAAATTCTGCTTTAAGAATCTGTTTTTATGCATATCTGAATGCTACTATTCTTTATCTCAAATTCTGCTTTATGTTTCTGTTTTTATGTGGACAAGTAAATCTATGTTTCTGTTTTTATGTGGACATCAAATACACACTCTTAATTGACTGCTTCATATTGTTTATATAATTCTGTTTTATGATTCTGTTTTTATGTGGACGAATCGAGTGCCCAGCAAACTACTATTTTGTTTATATAATTTATTAAATATATCATATTGAAATAAACATGTCCTAATTACATATTTGAAGATTTTAAACTCCAAAACAAAATAAGTAACCCTTTATCTTTTATTATTGCAGCTTTTGATCTTTTCATTACTCAACCACGACCCCTGTCACTAGCGCATCCTAAACCCAAGTTAGTATCATATCATAACCTCTCGGGGTGCTTATTTGTCACACACTCTCTTAATAAGCTGCTACTCTTAATAAGCTGCTACTGATCATTATCATGCATACACACACCAAACAATTAGACTCTCAAGTACGATGATGAATGTATGCTCACAAAACACACACTCAATCAAATGCATGTGTTGTTTCTGTTTTTATGAAAAACACATGTATATACACACACTCTTAATTGTCCGCTTCATACAATTATGCTTTATGTTTCTGTTTTTATGTGGACATCAAATGCCCAACAAAATGCTACTATCATTTATCTCAAAACACATCAAGAAACAAGAACATGAAACAAATAAAAAATGACTGGAATTATTCGATATAAGAGTAATGATTCTTGTAATATAATTTTAAAACTATCAAATAAGTACTGTTTTAATGATAAAATCTTTTTTTTTTTTTACATGTGAATATATAAAATATTATTAAAAATGTATACTATTTCGTTTCATGAATTTTTATAAGTTAATATTACAAAATAATCATGTAAAAATACTTCATACATTCCCATGCTCATCAAATCCACCCATCAAAATCCAAAAATATAATTCCTAAACTTCATCTGAAGCACAAAGACCCTCTCTCAATTAAGTAACTAAAAATCAAAACTTTCAATTATAATAAAGAAACATGTAACCTAGATATGTATATTTAAACCAAGAATGTTACTGACTTTTATATTAGAAAACCATTCCCAGAGATTGAATTTTTATTTTATTTTATGTATATTTTTTCTGACAAATAAAATTTATGTTTCTGTTTTTTGTTTAAAAATATGTTTCTGTTTTCTGTTTTTAGTGACAAATATAATCAATCAATTCAAAATAACAAACTTTAATTGTCCAAACAAAATGTTAATAGAATAATGAGCAGTATAACTTTAGAGTTTGAACCATTATGAACAGTAACTTTATGATTTCCTACAATAAAAAACCATTATGAACAGCAACAAAATCTATTTAAATTAAAATCAATTTAGTGTTAATTGTTTATAAACAATTTACTGTTAATGAGTTCAATCTGCAAAAACTTAAAACATATAGACAATACAGCATGAAGTTTTCACACCTTCTATAGGTCCAAATGTGATGGTGGTGTCCTCTACACCTGAACAAACGCAAAAAAGGTACAAAGACTTAAATAACAACACATGATGAGTTAAGAAAACAAACCGATAATGAACATGCATAACAAAGGCGTTGCTAATAATCAAACAAAAGACAAGCAATTGCACAACATTAAGAGTTAGTAGTCCATATGTCCATAGACAATGGCAAATGACAAACACTACATAATTTGATAGTTATAAAAAAGAATTGGTCTCTAACCCTAAACAAACAAATAATTGATAGACTCTTGCAACTTGATTTTTTATGGCTGCTTATTAGTTTATAGAACACAGACAACTATGGCTGCTGATTATAAATAAAAAGACACACACATGTATATATGCAACACACGAACGCAATTATATATTACCTATGGCTGCTGCTATAATTATATTTGTGAGACACACACAACACTTGCTAGACACATGACATCCTATCCCTAACCAAGTCTTAACCTATATGATTGATCAAACAAAATTCATTATCTTTAGCCGAAATTCATAATAAAGGATACATACACAATCTCACAGAAAGCCTCAGATTAAACAATCAAGAAGACGCAAACGTGTAGAACCTAAACAAAAGCCTCAGATTAAACAATTAATTCAAATTTCCAAATATTTGTTCAAATAATACATACACAATCTCACATAAAGGTCACATAAAAATCCAGCATTTTAGTATCAACTTTGAAAAATCAAATGATAACAAACTGCATTTTTTGCATCAATTCAGCATTTAAATTTGGATGAATGTTCTCAAAACACACACTCAAATAAAAAGAAACTGCATTTTTTTTTCCAGTTATATTAAATCAAACATTCCCATATAGGACATATACATACATAAAAACTTGATTTTTTAAGGCTGCTGATTAGTTTATAGAACACAGACAACTATGGCTGCTGATTATAAATAAAAAGACACACACATGTATATATGCAACACACGAATGCAATTATATATTACCTATGGCTGCTGCTATAATTATACTTGTGAGACACACACAACACTTGCGTAATGCTTCACACATAAATATATACCCTACCACTATTTATTTTAATTAGGACCCCTGAACATTTAAGTCTCGGTCAAGGTACTTATAACTGACCCATAATCTTATAATTGACCCATAATCTGTTTTTGCATCAACTTAAACTTAATTCCCACACCCACACTTCCATACATACAAGCACACTGCACAAATCACAGACACACACTATAAATGATCGATGTTTCTGTTTTATGAAAAACACACATATTGAAAAACCCATTAGTTTCAACGAAAGCCGACCATGTTTGGTTCCCGATGGTTGTTGGGATAAAGTTAAACACTATTTAGAACCAATAAAACAAAATCGAACACAAAAACAAGCTTCTCAAATGACATCATTTTACCTCCAAAAACTAGCTTCTCAAATGACTAAAAAAGTTATACCGACACTTTCATTAAACCTAGAACAATGATACCAATTGACATTCAAATCAAACAACGAAATCAAAAGACACAACTAACAAAATCAAACAACCAAATAAATATTTACGAATAACCCAAATCAAGATTGCAACTCAATCTTTTAACTAAACATCCATGCAACGTTCTGTTTTTAAGAAACCTACATGAGTTCAAAAATTCTAACAACCTAATATCATGCAACTGACATTCTAACAACCTAAAAAAGAGTGTGTCTAATTTAAATAATGTTATAAATTTTAATCTAGCAAGTTAAAGTTGAAGTGTTGAACAGCTTAGAAAAAGTAACACGTGGCGAACAAGGCCTCCACCGTCCACCGACCTACTGTGGGATGGGTTAATTAGTTATGATGTCCATGCCAACGAACTCAATCTTCTTACTTATCTTACTTAAGGTAAAAAAGCACCTATTCATTTAACATATTCTTAGGTATAAAAAAAACGTAATAAACCTTTTTTTTCTTGACAAATTAATTGTTTAATAATCAAGTTCCAAAAACATACATAACTAAACATTTTTATCTTGGTGTTAATAATTTAATATTGTAAAAACCCAATCAGTTTTCTTCAGTTTCATAATTAAGTCCATAATCTTTTTTTCTTATTGTACAAATCACTAAACAAGTAACTCTAATTTTTTCAAATGATTGCATTTGAAAAAAAAACCACAATCTTTTCCTATTTTAGTGATTAAATCCCTACACTTTTTGTTATATCAACTGTATTTTTTACTTATTAATCCGGTAACCAATCAAAAATATATGTATATACTTGTAATAAAATATATATAGTTTAGAAACTTAAAAAATTTTAGAAAATAAATTAAAAACTTAACTAAGAAAATGAAAATAGTTGATTGAGTTTTTTCATCCTTCCTAGCGGTTGACAACTTTAGGGCATTGTTTAAAATGCCCAAATAAAAGCAACATATGAATCACCATCAGTTATTTTTGTAAAATTTAGCAAATGACAAAAAACAAACATATCAAACAATCCAACATCCTAAAGTCACTTAAAATATAAAAAACTTGATGGAGAAATCATTACCATATGTCAAAATTGCACATATCGACACAATCCCAACTTGCTCAACATCATATGGTAGCACATACAAGCTCCGATGAAACAGAGACATGCAAACAGATATATTTGACCTTTTCAAATTCAGCTTACAAAGCGCTAAAAAGTTCTATGTCCCAGCTTTTATACGACCAACACGAGCCACGAAACCTGCTTTAATTTGAGCAACAGACCGTCCAGAACCACACTACAGAAAAAACATAGAAAAAATTTAAGATTCAGTCATTTGTAAGCAATATAAAATATAAATGACCAAAGTAGCAGTAGTTTCATTTAAAGATTAAAATGTTTGTACATTATAATGCAAAATACATATGTATGATGTATCATAAATATTTTTTAATAATCAAACCACTTGCATATTAGAAGACAAATTTAAGCCAATAAGTTCATAGTAACATAATCAACATGATTTCAAAAGGGCCTCAGTAATCTTCAGTTTTCTCTTCATTGTGAACAATCAGACAATGTAGGCAAAACTTCTATTTGTCATTAGCCCATTAGTATTACAGAATTACAGCTTATGTAGTTATGTAGGATCATGGTCCGTTTTCGAAAAGGGCTAGATATATCTATTTTGCTCTTCATCGTCTACAATCAATGAATCAAACTCTGCAGGCAACGGTTTTCTTAATCTAAGACCTAAATCAAGTACGTCTATTAGGTTGTTAGAATTTTCAATTTTACAGACTTTGGCATTATTCTTTATATAATTTTGTTTTATGTTTCTGTTTTTATGTGGACATCAAATGTCCAACTAACTATTAAATTTATTTATATAATTTATTAGGTATCATATTGAATTTATCAATTGATTTCTGTTTTTTCTAATTTATTTAGTAAAAAAACCCATATAAAAAGTTAAAAACTGAACACCTATTAAGATGTTGCTACTAATTTTGTTTTAATCACTAAACACACCACTCACTTGTATTTATTTTGCTGTTCATAGCAGCAAGAAAACATAATCTAACAGATCCACATAATCAAAACAAGATCAATAGAAAACATAATCAAATCAACAAGATCCACAAGATCAGAATGCTTTCTGCGTTTCTTGGGATGGCACAGATGGTTCCAACAGAGAAACAGGAAGAAATACGTACCTTTCTGCTTGCGATGGAGGTTCCAACAGAGGAAGAGGAGAGCGAAGAGAGATGAGGGCGGCGAAAGTGGATGGCGCAGATGGGAGGTGACGCAAGGGGGAAGGAGACGCATGGGTTTGGGCCACTGTTGCTAGGGAGAGTGTCGACGGGTGAGATGTTTGGGCAGCGGAGATGGGTAGCGCCATAAGGGGTGGGAGACGCAAGGGTTTGGTCAGCTAGGGTTTGCAGAGAGGGGGATGACGACGGGAGAAGAAGATGACGACCGAAGAAGGAGAATGTCGACCGGAAGAGTGGTTTGGGCGGCTAGGGTTTGCAGAGGGATGAATGTCTTTTTTTTTTTTTTGGCAAATGAGAGCTGTGAAGAAGGATTTGGGGGGTTGTGAAAAGGTTGTATTGTTATATTAATTACTAGGTTAATACCTAAAAAATTATATATAAGTTGAATATTTATAAAAAAAAAAAATTGGGATCTCTTAAGAACCTTTAAAAAATTCCTTAAATTAATATACAATAAAAAGATGATACACATACAAAATTATTGAGTCTATGGTAAAATAACATGGCTCTAAATCAATGTTTAAGGCAACAAAAAGACGGTTAAGATGTGATCTGAAAAATTAATTTACATATAATATTTTTATGATTTTTACATAAAAGAGTCGGTATTCTCCCATGGACAACTTTACGTGGCACTTTCTAGAGGTACATCACGTGGTACTACAAAGGTATTGGTGACCCCTGTCAAGAAATTGAATCGAGATGGAGTCTACACATCAAATGTGGTGTATCAAGAAGTCTTGCATGATTATTAAGGTACAATCATATAGTTCGCATTACTCATATGTTTCAATACTTCATCTTTGATAACTATCAACCTTTTATTATTTGCAGGATGTACTTACAAACGGATCGTTCAAGTGAAACATTATCATATTTGGATATTTTGGATGCATAAAATGACAAATGCTTGTAATTTTTTAATCACAAATATATTTGATCAGATTTTTGTCTGTAACCATATGGTTTTTATGATAGACTGACATTGAAACTTAAGGTATTTTTCTTTTATGTTGTTTAAAGATATTATTCATCATCGTCATCTATTAAACGAACAAGTAATCGAAAAAAATATTTGTCGCCGCCGCCGCTTTGCGCGGGCATGTAGCTAGTATATATATATATATATATATATATAATAATATATATAATATATAATATATTATATTATAAATATTAATAAGAAACAGAAAAAACAACCAAAACAATATACATGCATGAACACATCTCTATTATCATCATCAACAAACCATGATATGTATTCTATATATATATATATATGCAAAACCCTATTTACAACTTTTTCATCTAAGAAATACACACACACACACACAAATAGTCTTGAGTTGAGAAGTTTGAGGCTGGATTTAGAAGGGGGCCTCTTATAAAAATTTTTATCATCTTCAACTCATCATCATTCTTGTGATTTTGAAGTAATCATCCTAAACTTAAATCCCCGTATGTAATTTTGTTTGAATAATGTTAGAGTTCATAGAATGAATTTAAATGTGGTTTATTAATCTGTAAAATGGATAGCAATCAAAAGATAATAGAACCAACTTTCTCATTTTTTCATGGCAAAAGCTTAAAAGACTAACAATGGTGGTGTTGTAAGTGTTGTTTTGAGTCAAAATTATTTATATAAAACTGATTCAAATCAGTAAATCGAAAGTGGAATCAATTCGTGTGTGTTGCGTGGAGGTATCGTCGGAGTTAAGGACGGCGGCGTGGTCACCAGTCGGCGGCGCCGCTGCTGCCCCTGTTTAGCCAGTTCATCCGCCACCTTCTGGGTTCCATCGAAATAGCATAGAGAGTAGAAATAGGGGGTTTGTGAATGGGTGGGTTTCGACCGGCGAGTTTTTGCAGTGGCGGTGGCCACCGGCAGCTACACTGGTTGTCCATCGGCGCCTCTTTCTCTTTGTTTTTCCTTCTTTCTGTTTTGGTCCAGCGAGAAAGGGATGAGAGAGTAGGAGTTTTATATGCTATGTGGACGAATGGTCGGCGTCGGAAAACCCATTGACCGGCGACCATGTTTTCTCTGCTTCGATGGCCATGGCATGGTTTTGTTTTGTTTTCTTTTTTCTGTTGTCTGCACCGAGAGGTAGAGAAGAAAGGGAACAAATCATTTCCTTATTTTATTTTTTCTTTTATTTTTCTCTTTCTCTGTTCTTGGTTGAAAAGAGGAAGGGACCATTTTTCTTTGTGTGTGGTTTGTTACACCCGGTTGTTGTTTTTTATTTTATTTTTATTTATTTTTAAGTTCTTTAAGATAAATTAGGTTAAGTTTTATTTTGGGCTTTAAATATAAAAGAGTGGGCTGTCATTTTATTATTTTTTGGGCTTTTTAAGTTACAAATGGGTTTCAAGGTTGTGGGCTAGTTGATAAAAATAAGATTTTTTTATTCTTTTAATGCGCTGATTACAATTTGTATTTGGTTGAGTTTTCTTAATTTAGAAGTTAATTTTGGGTTTTTAAAATGATTTTTAATTTTATTAACATTGGGCTTTAGCAAATTAATTGATTATGGGTCCATTTTCTTATTAGATAGATTGGTTTGGTTAATTAAATTAAATGGGCTTGTTATTTTATTCTAAATTGGGCTAAATTTTATAGATTAGAGTTTAAAGGTTAGTTTTTGGGTTATTTTAATATCCCTTCTAAATATTTAATTGGGCCCAATTGTATAGTTAATTTGGATATTTAATTCACTTAAGTGGGCTACATCATACTTAAGTTAGAATGAATTTAGCATTTATCCGAATTACGTATAAATAGTTACATATGTTTAATTATAAATAAATATCTTTTGATTATATAAACTTGTAACACGGAAAGAATTTTGATAAATCAAGGACTTGACAATGAAATAGAATGATTATTATATTATCAAGTGAGTCGAAACTTAAAAATGCCATTAGATAAATATAACAGATTAATAAATAGAAGTACACAGATTTAGTCACTGAATTTTAGTTAATAAATAGAATTTGATATTGGACATTGTAAATTATAAAAGTCCAGGATATTGATAAATAGGCAACATACTTTTATATCAGGACTCTAGTGGTCGAGTTGAGGGGTGTGGTTCTCGGTAGTGCTTTCAGTTGAGATCGAGTTATCGTTTGGTGAGTACGGATTGCAAGCACTGTGAGTAATTGATTTAATTTTACGAATGATCATTTATGATATGTTTACACGGGATATATGTTTCATTTCTCTTGATATGATTATCACTTCATTGCCATGTTAAACTATATATCGTTTATTCATTTCATCTCCATGAGCTATTATATGAGAACCCTTATTCCCCGATACGCATACTGTGTATTTATGTGTTGATTGCATGCCTGTGTAGCTACATGTTATTTTTATACGCTGTAAGTCGGGAGTGCCGCAAGCTGTGTTACTGTGTATGCATTGCTAGGAAGGCCGGATGCTACACAGACAACCTATTCGTTGACGCACTGCTGGGAAGGCCGGGTGCTACACATGTTAACTTTGTGCAGATACTTGTATCATTCATGTTATTCATGTTTATTTATGGTATTAAATCTGTTACTCGCTAGACGGCTTAACCCGATTGTGGGGGTAATGTTTCATGTTTAGCTGATAAGGGCAAATCACCAGCTTCAGGGTCAAGATTTTAAGAACTTGTGGTATCAGATCGACTTCCGCAAAATTTGTAAATATTTCGAATTTGTAATTGGGATGGTAGATCCCTAGAATTTTGATTTGGTTGTAATAACTAGATAATTTATTTAGCGTACTCTGAATTTGAGGTTCATGGAACAGATTATAGTAAAAGCGTCGCGTTATTAGAACGGGGCATTTCAATATCAGAGCCAGGTTTGGTTTAAGTGAATTAAGTACCTTTTTGGTACTTAGTCTTAAACCGTAGGATGCATGATCACTATTAGTTTAAGTTATGATTTTACGATTTCAACTCTACCTTGATGGCCTTAGGAAATTGGGAATAATTAAGATAGGACCTAATAGTAACCTTCATAATATATTGACATATACTCTTATGACCAAAACAAGAATTTAACCAAGTACCGAAACATAATACGAAATTGCTGAGTAATTCATAAATTTAATTTCGATAAAATGGATGACGACGGGAGCCACAATATTTCACACTATGGAGCGTGTAAAGAATCTGTATTGGCTAGAGTATTTAGAGAAGGCATCTCACCTGAGTCACTATTTGGAGAGTGGTATGGTGGAGTGTGTTGCGGGGCTTGTAGTGGATACATAAATACACATAAATCGTCAAATAATTAAATTACCGAACTGAAATGATCACATAAAATGAGTTAACGCTATTGTATATATAAAAGGCGCTTCTCATAAATGATTTGAACTTCAACCTTAATTAAGAGTTGTCAGATTTTCTGATTGTCGCATGTACACGATACTAGTCTCGTTCAACTTTCAAGATTCAACTATATCATAGTGTTGTTATTCTTAATATGTCGTCAATAATTTGATTGTTCATTACTCTTGATTATATCTATGTCATGGATCCATGACTGCACATTATTGTGCTATCAGTGTTACTGTGGGCGACACAATAGGTAGTCATGATTGTGCTTCTGTGTCAGTATTCTGCTTCTATACACATTTAACGTCGAGTTCATTGCACGCACTTGGCGTGAGTCGATTGATTTGTTCACGTAAGCAATTGAGAGTGTCTATTCAATATCTTTGTAAATGCACCCTCAGGTGGTGGTATTCATTTATTCTTGGTATATGTATGTTGCACAGTTAAAGAATTTGACAAACTCAAAGTAATCCTCAACCTGTAATGGATTTAAATGAGTGTAACGTGTATCAAGACGAGAAAGTGGGGCATAATAGGTTAGGCATGCAAATATATATATATATATATATATATATATATATATATATATATATATATATATATATATATATATATATATATATATCACAAGAATTAATACGATATAATCGAACATGATGTTTAAAATTTTACTAGCGGTACTGTGAGTCTGATTATAGCCGATGATTTATGATTGAATTGTGACTGATACCTTACCATAACTCATTTGTGAGGAATGATAGATCTAATGCAGTGATCAAAGATATTAGCTTGAAAAAAAAAAGAACAAACTTACAAATGCATTGCTAAACAAAGGACATTCATAAAACAATAAATCGACACAGTCATGAGTGAAAATAGATGAAGCGACAAATAGAACATGACATTAAAATGTGAAACAAGATTGAACACACAGAGTAAAAAAAATAAGTAAATAAATAAATGATGACCATTGGATATTTAATAAAGATTTAAATATAAATTCTTGATATATAGTCAGTATTTAAAATGAAATAGTATTAAAGTCTGAAATTAGAAATACAAACTACAAATGAATACCGATTTTTATTATTTATTTTTGATTATATATACTACAAATAAGAGACATTATAGTTTATAGTCTCACTCATCATGTCGCAGTGTGCGGGTATTAAAAAAACCTTGCTAAGGTCGAATGAAACTTTCTTGATTTAATTAAGTCTTTATACGAGATCATATGAATATATTGAACTTGTTGTGAGAAATAAAACGAGACTAGTACTAGGGGAATTATAAAATAGCCTTGATCTCAAATAAAAGAATAAGTGTTACTGCCTTAGAAAAAAAAGAGTTTTAACGAATAATTAACAATTAGTATGTAAACCTTACTGTAACATACAAGCGTGATTGCATGGAATGGATTACTACATTAACAACATTATGAAAAAAAATAGAATTTGTTCGCGTGAATATATAATAATGTCTGAAATGATATTAATTAGAATCATTATGATTTAATGCTACCATAATATTTAGATTTAAAATTTATCCATGCATAGGTTTTACAAGAATGATAAAGTTCAGTTTCTTGGCCAAACGACCTGTGGTGAGGTTGTATCCGTTGACCAGACGAAGGGCGGGGCTATTTGGAATTGGGACAACCCTGTAATGCTTCTGAGATTTGTAGCTTTCTCGACCTGACTGGTTATTATCGGCGTGTTATTCGCATTTTCTCTAAGATCACAGTGCCACTGACTGAGATGACGAGGAAGAATGTGAGATTCGTTTGAGGTGAGCCGTAGGAGCAAGCCTTTGAGGAGCTGAAGCAATGTTTGAGCGAGACTCCAATTCTTTTCATGTTTGAGGGCAACGATGATTTCATATGCCTACAGAGATGCATCTTTACATGATCTCGGGTTTGTTTTGATCTAACGAGGAAAAGTGATTGCTTCTGCTTAAAAACAATTAAAGATCCATGAGAGAAAGTACATGAGTCATGATTTAGAGTTGGCAACTGTGGTATTTACGTTGACCTTGTGGAGGCACTATTTATATGGCACGAGATGTTAGTTCTTCAACGACCATGAGGGCGTGAAGTACATATACGATCAGAAGGAGCTGAGTATGAGACAATAGCGTACCATGCAGTTGATTAAAAACTATGATTGCGAGATCCTTTACCACCCTGGTAAAGCGAATGTAGTTACTGAAGTGTTGAGTAGCAAGTCCAATTCTGGTGTATTGTGATATGCGATGGTGTTTTCTTCTGTGAAGAATTCTACGATTGCAGATCTCCCGACATAATCAGTCTGAGGCGTAGCTAGCAGAACATCTGAAGCCTGAGCATCAGAAGCCATATGCTAGTTTACAGCCTTTACCTATTCCGCAGTGGAAGTGGGATGAGATTGCGATGGATGTTGTCACTAAGCTCCCGAAGACACAGCGACAGCATGATTCGATATTGGTTGTGGTTGACCGATTTACGAAGAGCGCACATTTCATTCTAGTTAGGGAGAACTACTCGATCGATCGGTGGGCAAAGATTTACATAGACGAGATCATTGCTAGACATGGGGTGCCTAAGAAGATAGTGTCTGATCGAGAGTCGCGGTTTACTTCTCGGTTTTAGCAGAGCTTACAGAATGAGCTGGGGACGCGTGTTACCCTTAGCGCGACGTTTCACCCACAAACAGATGGCTAGAGCGAGCGTACGATACAAACTTTTGAGAATAAGCTGCGAGCCTGCGTGTTAGAGTTCGGTAGGAACTGCGATACCCATTTGCCGTTGGTCTAGTTTTCATATAATAACTTGTATAATTCTTCTATTGATATGGCACCGTTCGAGGCGTTCTATGGTCGTAGGTGTCGTACACCCACGTGTTGGAGAGAGGTTGGTGAGAGACCTATTGGCGGACCCGGATTGCGAACGATAAGATCCAGATTATTCGCGAATGATTGAGTGCTGCTCAGGATCGACAGAGATGTACTCTATAAGCGACATCACCTAATGGAGCTTGAGATTGGTAGTTTTGTGATGTTGAAGGTGTCGCCCTGGAAGGGTATTATGAGGTTCTGAATGAGGGGCAAGCTTAGCCCTATATTTATTGGATCTTATCGGATTTCAGAGCATATTTGTGCACACGCATATCGATCAGATTTGCCACCAGAGCTGGTCGGTGCGCACGATTTCTTTCATGTTAGCTATCTGCAGATATGTCAGAAAAATATGCCGAGGAGATGGTGCGAACTCATTATGTTCAGATTGATCAACGACTCAGATATGTCGAGGAGCCCGAGCATGTAGTGGATGAGAAGATCAGTAAGTTGAGGAATCGACAAATAGGGATGGTCTTAGTGAGATGACGGCACCACCGTGGACCGAATCATATGTGGGAGCAGAAGACAGAGATGATATGTAATTATACATACATACATACATACATACATCATA